>JAFMOC010001175.1:0-34387 GCA_019802505.1 Corydoras sp. C115 | reverse complement strand
CGGCTGTTAACCGAAAGGTTGGTGGTTCGATCCCACGCAGGGACGTTGCTGGCTTTGTTTTGTCTGATCAATGTGTCAAAATTTGATTGATTTATGACCCTAATTTGACAGGTGGGCGGGACATCCGGTTTATGCTATAGTAGGTGGGACATCCGGTAGGGTTGTCCTTGGTGGGGGATGTACCCCTCCTATTTTCAAACCCCTCCTCCCAGACTCCATCCATCTACCCCCCTAATTTATATAAAAATGATATAGCGTGTGTGGTATAAATAAAATGCTTTGTTTTAAAAGTTTATAAAAAACCGCCTAGAAGGTTTTTTTAAAAAGGATAAGTCTTATTACAAAACTTAAATCATTTGTTTTAGTTTGTAACAGTTTTAAAAACTTGTTTTTTTTTATGTTGTTGTGTTTCTTAACATTTAGTAAAAGTTAACTATTTTTAAAAAGAAAGACAAAGCAACAATGCATAGGGTAAAAAACTGCAAAAGTACAAGGTGCATTAGGTTTTAGTACAACATGTTTATTTTTTTAAAAAGTGTTATGTGTTAACATTTAGTAAAAGTTGGTGTATTTTTTAAAAAAAGTGTTATGTGTTTTAACATTTATTAAAAAGTTAAGCTTTTTAGTAAAACATGTTGTAAAGTTTTTTGTAAAGTGTTATGTGTTAACATTATTAAAAGTTAAACTTTTAGTGAAAGTTAAGCCTTTTGTAAAGAGTTGAGTTTTAACAAAAGTAGCAAAGTAAAAAGCACAATGTTACAAGTTGCTTTTAGTTAAAAACTAAAGTTTTATATTTTTATTTGCTCTAAACAGTGTTTTTGTAAAAGCTATATGTTTTAAAACCAAAGAGGTTCGTTTTTATTTGCACTAAACTGCGATTATAAAAGCGAATTTGTAAAAGCTATATGTTTAAAAACTAAAGAGGTTCGTTTTTAATAATTATTTACGACGCTGGGAAAGGAATGTGTTTTTTAAAACTGGCGCCACAGCGTCTCACAGGTGTTCTTAAGATAAAGTGTATTTAACACTTTATGAGGTTATAAACCATTTGTGTTTATCATGTGAAATAATCGGCGCCGACCGGAATTATTTAGGAATACAGAGAGTGGTGATAACCATTGTTTTGTTACCATGCAGACGCTTTGATCCGATCGGCCAGACGCATTGATGATTTCGGCGGCGAGACGCGAAACGTGTGAAATAAAGTCCTTTTGGCGTGCGTCCGGAATACACTGCTATCAGACAAACCACCCGATATCAAAAGCTTGTTTTTTACTGGTTGTGAGAAAAGGTGCGAAAATTCGGCGGTACATTTAAAGCGGCCGAAAGCGTAGTTAATTTGTTCACGACTGAAACGCTGATCAGACACTGTCTTTCCAACGCTCGAGTGAAACTGCCGCTACAAGTTTTGAATATGGCTTATTTCTACGGTATGTATATAATTTATTATTATACGCTATGTAGCTTAACGAATACGCTTTAACAATTTTTCTGTTTATAAAAAGGTTTTTCGTTAATATGTAGATATTACTGACGAGGAGCTATTGAACGCAGTGAAAAGTCTTTCGGATTCGGCACTGCCTTGTGAAGGTGTGTTAGTAACGTTATTATTATTAAATAAACATTTCGTTCACAAAAATAAGTCATAATAAAACAAAACTAACGTATTATTTTTCACAGACAATCTATCGTATTCGGCCGAAGCCTTGTATACGGACGGACCTCAGGCTTTTTCGCCTGAACAAACGAGCGCTTATCAGAACGCCGAAAGCGATTCGCCGGCAAGAAAGCGATTTAAAGGTATGTCATATGAAAAACTATAATTTAAAGCGTATTATATCATGCCAAATAGATGTTTTAACAAACCTTTACATTTTTCGATCACAGATTTGAACGTTGACGAGCTGACACCGTTTGATGAAAATTTTTGGAGCACATACGTCCTCCCAGAAGGCTCCGAAGAACGGGAGACGCAGGCAGCTCTGGGACAACCTTCCTGGGCGGTAAACACTCCGTGCGAGTATCTTTTAGCGGACGAACAACCACGGTGTCACACGCCAGAGCCGAGCACTTCGCTGCGGCTGTCCGAGGGTTCTACGGGGGCGACCGAAGTCCTGCAAAAGGTGACGCAGTGCTGCTGCGCTATAGAGATAAATGCGTTAAAAGAACAGGTTAATGGTCTATCTGAATTGTTAAGGGTGCAAGATATCGCTAATAAAATTCGGGACAATGTTTTAATAGACAATATAAACAATATACATAAATGCTTGTTTTTAGAAAATGAGCGACATTGTTCATCATAGTCGATCTGATGTTTATGATTAAACAGGGTGCTCCAATTAAAATTATCTCAAAGCGCACCTGTCCCCGGAACATCGGGCGTGTGAATGTTACCCCCAAAATGTTTTTTTTTTTTATTTTATATTTCTTTTATTTTGTAATAAATGTGTTTTTTCAAAAACCACGGTTCATAGCCGTTGTTTGGGTTCAACAGAAAAGCTTTGCTATAGCTCGTCTGTTTGAAATTATATTGTCACCATTTATTAGCAAATAAAATATATTCTAAATATTCCATTAAAAAAAAAAAAAAAAATTAAAAATGGCCTCTAACCGTTTTAACAACGGCTTGTACGAGGCGTGGTGTGTGTTCACTAACGGACAGGATTTTGTATTTAAATAGCGAATACGCTCAAAATGGTGCCGACGCGTCTCCGAATCAAAGTGATTTGATTCCTAATAACTGCCCTATCAGGGAATCATGGTCGCTTACGCATCTAAATGAACATATACAAATACTTAATGCTGAATATGAACATATCATAAATTCTTTAGAAACGGTGAATCAAAACGGTGGCGGTACCGAGGTTTTTGACGCTTCAAGGCCTAATTTTGGACTGTCTGACGAATCTTTGAATCGTCTTGTGACGCGCGGCGGTAATTTTGGGGATTACATCGTGACCCCAAGAACCAGATTTAACTCGGCTGTTCTTCAAAGGTTTTTGAATTTAGCGGAGGCTGCATCCACAGATATGGCCTCCTATGTAAATTATACACTCGGTGCGTTAGCCGAAGCTGTGTCTTTTGCTAGATTGCTAGCAGGTAGAAACGGTTATCTTAATGTTACATTAAACGGCGAGGATTTTATAGCTCCGGTAAACTTATTAGTATCTTCGGATGACCCAAATTGTACAGACAGGGTTTTAGAGAATATAGATAAAGTGGTACAGAGCAATAAAAGCATTCGGGCAAACAATGTATTGTCGCTAACCATAGCGATAGCCAGAAATAAAAATGGAGGCGGACGCCGGAAATTACGTGACCTGGCTCACGACCAAATTATAAATAAAAACAGAATGCATTTATTCTGTCCGACAAATATGACCAACCAGCTATGTTTTGCAATCTGCATAGCTCATTATTTAAACCCCGGTAAACTGTGCTATGAATTAGAATTTATAGCCGAACAGATACACAACAAGTTGGGGTACGATCGCGACCACAGCGTGTGTTTAAACGACGTGGTCAAATTTGAACGCTTATTTGACATCAAAATTGTAGTTTTTTACAAAAATGCGGGTGATTTGGTAAAACACCAGTCTAAAGACGTCCCCCACGAACGCACAGTGTTCCTATATCTGCACGATGGCCATTATTACATGATAAAAAATTTAAAAAGCTTCATCGGGACTTCGTACGTATGCAAATATTGCTACGGGGGTTACACAAACCTGTGGAACCACAAGTGTAAATATTCGTGCAACGTATGTTTGGATGAGGCGTGTCACAAAATGCCGGGGAAAAATAAATATTGTCCCGATTGTTCACGTTACTGTAAATCAGATTACTGCTACGCTGCGCATAAAAAGCAAGCCCCGCAACCTCACACCGGCGTAGAAGCGTCACCTTGCGAACTAAACAAATTTTGTAAAAATTGTGGGCGGATGTATTACGTGGGGATGATTAAAAGACAGACTCACACGTGTAGAAACGGGAGATGCGTCCACTGCGGAGAGGTTTTAATTTCAGATCTTAAACACGTATGTTACATACAGCCCGTTAAATTAAAAATGCCCAGTAAAGCGTACATCTTTTTTGACTTTGAAACACGGTTTGAAAACGATAAACATCAGGCTAATTTTGTCTGCGCCATTACTTTTGACGGTCGTGAATTTACGGCCGCAGGCTCCGATTGTGTAAAGAAACTGATCCACCATTTCAGAACACCCAAATTTGAAGGGTACACGTGGCTGGCGCACAACGCGGCGGGGTTTGACAATTATATTTTGCTAGATTATTTTTCTAAAGTCGACATTAACGTAAAAGTTACGATGATGGGCGGGCGAATAATATTTATGTACGATAAAGTTTACAAACAGAGGTACATAGACTCTTATTCCTTTCTACCGATGCGTCTGTCTAAAACCACAACCGCATTGAACCTGACTTGTGAAGACAAGGGATATTTTCCACATAAATTTAATTTGGAACAGAATGAAAACTATGTGGGAGTATACCCCGAAAAGAGCTTTTACTGCTACGACTCTATGAACGAGAAAGACAAAATGCGGTTTGACCGGTGGTACGATACCGCTTCAAAGGGGGTTTTTGATTTTAAAAAGGAGCTGCACTTTTATGGTAGAAACGATGTGTATTACTGCGGGAAGCCTGCATCAAGTATCGTGAAGAATTCATTCGTTGTACAAAATTAGATCCGTTTAATTACACCACTCTCGCATCCTGTTGTATGGCCGTTTATAAAACGCATTTTTTACCAAAAGACACGTTAGCGCTGACGCATAATAACGCGTACACTAATCAACACAAAACATACTCAAATTCGTCCATAGAGTGGCTGGAATACATAAAATGTGTGAGAGACGTGGATGTGCACCACGCGCTAACGCACGGAGAGATGAAAATAGGCCCATATTTTGTAGATGGATATTACGAATCGGATGGGGTTCGCGTGGTATTGGAGTATAATGGATGCATCCACCACGGACATTCCTGTAGATACAGGCCGCACCAAATTAACCCCATGTCAAAGATCACATTTGGTGAATTACGTAAACAGTTTGACGTAAAGGTGCAAACGCTTACAAGAGATTATGGGGTAAAGGTGGAAGTCATGTGGGAATGTCAATGGTTAAAAGCTAAAATGACAGATCCGGACGTTATCGAATTTATGGCAGACTACGAAGCTCCCGACAGGCTTAAACCTCGGGACGCTCTCTTTGGCGGTCGTACAAACGCGTACAAACTGTATTACAAGGCCAAAGACGGTGAAAAAATCAGATATTTTGACTTTACAAGTCTGTACCCTTATTGCCAGGCCCGAAAACGTTACCCCGTAGGGCATCCTGAAATAATATTTCAAAATTTTCGGCCTATCGAAGAATACTATGGGTTGATCAAGGCCGTCGTGCTCCCGCCAAGAAAATTGTTACACCCTGTATTACCATACCGCTGTAACGGCAAATTAATGTTCCCTCTGTGTCGTACATGCGCAGAACTTGAAAATCAGACGGGGCTGTGCACGCACGAGGAGCGAGACAGATCCCTCTCGGGAACGTGGGTCAGTCTCGAGTTGATAAAGGCGTTAGAAAAAGGTTACAAGCTCGTTAAAATACACGAGGTGTGGCATTTTCCAGATAGTTCGGAAACTTTGTTCGGCGATTACGTGAAAACCTTTCTAAGGTACAAGCAAGAGGCCAGCGGATACCCCTCCCACGTCCTCACAGAAGCTGATAAAGCTTTATACATAGAATCCTATTTTAAAAAAGAAGGCATACAACTCGATCCTGAGAAAATAGTTTTGAACTCGGCGCAGCGTTCCATAAATAAATTGTTATTAAATAGTTTATGGGGGCGTTTTTCCATGCGTGAAAATCTGCCAGTGACCGAAATGCTGACGGACCCCGAACAATTTTCGCAGCACATGTTTGGCGACGGATACGAAGTTAAATTTTTCTCATTCGTGTCCGATACCACGGCTCTGATTCAATGGCGTTACAGGGATGGGGATGGCACCCCTACGCGCGATATAAACGTGTTTCTAGGGGCGTTCACTACAGCGCACGCGCGTCTAGAGTTGTATGATTTGATGGATTCTTTAGGGGACAGGCTGCTGTACAGCGACACCGATAGCGTTATCTTTGTCAGTCGTGAAGGCGACTGGGAACCCCCTCTGGGGCCCTACCTCGGTGAATTGACGGACGAGCTTGACGCAGGCGATCACATTACCGAGTTCTGTTCTGGAGGCCCCAAAACTTATGGTTACGCTACCGCTCGGGGCAAAACGTGTATGAAAGCTAAAGGCATCACGTTAAACGTCTGCAACGCTAGACTCGTTAGGCTAGATACTTTAATCGAACTTGTAGCGCATTATGTGAAGGATCGCGACAACGAGAGACATATTTTGACTAGCGCCGACAGTATAGTGAGGAATAAATCAAGCCTCACGCTAAAAAACAGATCATTGGTAAAACGCTTTAAAGTAGTTTACAACAAAAGAGTTCTATTACCTGATTTTTCAACGATTCCTTATGGATATTAAAAGCACCGAACGTTATAATGACTTTCAATATTTTGATCGGAGATTACAGCATCCTTTTTCGTGTGTGATAAGCGGTCCGTCAAATTCTGGGAAAACCTTTTTTGTGAAACAAGTTATCCAACGATCCGACGAGCTGATATCGGTTAAGATACAGAATATAGTATATATTTATGATTGCTGGCAACCTCTGTATGATGAAATGTTGAAATTGAAAAACATTAATTTTGTCCAAGGGATACCTACGGCTCTCAACGACGAAAGCATTTTGCCTTGTGAAAAAAATAATTTATTAATAATCGACGATCTTATGACCGACGCTGGTAATAACTTGGAGGTTCAGAAAGCTTTTACACAGTACGTGCATCATCGTAATTTAAGCGTCATTTATCTCATGCAAAATCTGTTTTTTCAAGGGAAATCTAGCAGAACCATTAGTTTAAACACAAATTACCTCATATTGTTTAAAAACCCTAGAGATAATAACCAAATAGCTGTTTTGGGGAGACAGATGTATCCGGGCAATACAAAATTTTTTATGGAGTGTTTTCATAACGCTGTGAGCAAACCTTACAGACATCTTTTAATCGATTATAAACCGCTGACACCTGATAAGTTTCGTCTCAGAACAGATACACTTTCAGACAGACCGGTAGTCTACATTCAGAAAAACCATGTCAGATCGTTTAAATAGAAATTTACCGATCCTTAAGCTTTTATTTAAATCCAAGCCCGCGCAGAGACGCGTTATCCTACAGACTGCTTCTAACGAACTTATATTGGCTTTATGCGAACTGTCTTTGAACGTTATTAAGGGGAATATACCCCTCACGCCGAAGCAATACCGGGCGTTAAAAAAGAATAAATCGGGTATAAAACTTTTGGCTAATAAAAAGGTTAATATATCTCGAAAAAGGACGATTGTCAATCAGAAAGGGGGTTTTCTGCTGCCGCTGTTAAGCGTCGCTTTACCGTTCATCAGTAGCCTGATAACTAAATGAGATATGGAATATGCAGAAAAAATGTTTTTAGTGCCGCAGAACCAGTTGGCCAGGTTGCAAGGCTCGGACAAACGCGAATCTATCGGGCAAACTGTCGAAAACGATCTGGACGCGTCTATCAGACACATCCTGGCGAGGACAGACTTGCAGAATTACGAGAAAGCCGCTCTTTACACCAACGTCTTACAGCGGTATTTAAAATTGGCCAAAATCGCCGATAATGAGCCAGTATCTTTAAAATTGAACGTTCCTGCCAGCGAGGCGGCGGCGAGCAAAGACTCTTTGATAGAAGAAGTTATTAAAAATGTACCAATGCGTAATAGACAGAATGCTCAGTACATATTAGATAAAATGGCAGTTTCCAAAGACGTTTCGTCGTGGAACGATTCGGGGGAATTTATCTTAAACGGTGTGTGCGCACGGGGTTCCCATATTTTAGATCTGGTTTAAAGCGTCACAGCACCGCACAACGTTCGTGATAATAGCAGACCGCACGGATGGTTAAAGTTTCTGCAAGCGATCGCGAATCTAAACATACCGCTTTCCACAGTGCCTAACAAAAGCGTTAGAGAAAAAAAATTATGCGAGACTTCGAGTCTGTAAATAACTCATATGTGTTTTTTAAATGATTGTTATTTTTTTCATTGTGTTTTTGTAAATATCTGTAAATATGTTTATCATTGTGTTTTGTTGTAAATATCGAGTAGTCTGTAAAGATAGGTCTGGAGACGAGGATGCAGAACAATTATAGTTTATTGATATGCTGGCGTGTTTAGTGTTCGACCCAGAAACTGGAACAGAGGACTGGGCAGAGCACAACACCGAGCAAAAGAACAACCAAACAAAAAACAAAGCACACAGAGTAAACTACGCTGTAGTAAGAGAACCCTACACTGGCTATGCGTGAGAAGAAATAGAAGAAACTAGTGAGTGTGTCTAGGATAGACAAAATAACAAACCCTATGATAGACAGAATAGGTGTGTTAACAAAAGTGTAATCACAAAACCTGAAAGAAGAAAGAGTGTAGAAAGTGCACAAAGAGGTATGGTGAACTACACGGGACGACTGAAGGCTGGGAACCAGACTGAGAACAACGAGGGCTGGGAGGACAGTCAAGGTATTAGTATACACTGGAGGAAACAACGTTAGTTCACCAAAACAGAGCGTATTAGTATAAAGCTTGGAACCGTTAGTAAGTAGAGTGAACGATGACACACGGACGCCCTCAGGTGGTGGCGCGCCAGCGGAGCAGGCTAGGGCGAGTGCGAACTCCGCCCCACCCGGCCGAAGCCGAACCACCTGAGCGGACGGACAGAGATCGCTCCCGGGACGCAGGACACTAAGGACAGGATGAACACTGAAAACAGAAAGAGATTCAGACAGACACCAGGGAGCGATCACAGTTAAACAAAGACGTTCACTCATACAACGACAAATACTGATCTATACACGGAGGTGAGAACGCAGATGCTAACACACAGCTAACATAAACAGACACGCACTCACCGAGACCAGACGCACCACGAGACACAAAAGCAGACAGGATAGCAGTCAAAAAATCGCTCGGCATGTATGATAATCAGGGACAATACTTCGCGATCTGTCCCGTGCGAAGACAGAGCTTAAATAGAAGAAACGACCCATCAAACAAATTAGCCTCACCTGGTGCCGAAGCGAAAGCGGAAACTAGAAGGCGGGGCTAAGAGCGCGAGTGACAGATCGTGCAGGAGAGGCAGACGCAGAGCCCGGATTTCTTACATAGCCCCCCCCCGAAGAGGTCGTCAAGGGGGCACCACCGGGGCCAACAGGAGACGACCTACCGGAACTAACTCGGGGAGGGTCGGGACGGGAACGGGTGCTGCGGGTGGCTCTGCCCGGGACAGAAGAGGGACCGGGTGATGGGTCAGACTCAGGACGTGGTCTGGTGCGGGGACGACCCCTGGGCCTACGGGGCTGAGGGATCGGGAGACCCATGTCCTGATTGCCAGCCGGGCAAGGTTGGCTGGTACTGGGGGGAGCAGAGGCAGGTAGGGGATTAAGGCGTGGGCGACCCCTAGGTCTGCTGGGTAGGGAGCCCGGGAGTCTGCCTCTGCGAGCCGGTGTGCGAGGAGGTCTTCCTCTGGGACGGGGAGCGGGACGGTCAGGGTGAGTCAGGTGGTACTGGTCGAGTAGCGTCCTGTCCAGTATGTCCGTCTGTCTAGTCCATGAACGTTCTTCGGGACCGTACCCCTCCCAGTCGACAAGGTACTCTATACCTGAGTCAGTCCGTCGTGAGTCCAGGATCTCATTAATGGTGTACGTGGGACGGTCGTGGGGGAGTTCTCTAGAGATGCGTTGGTGGGGTTCACTGTCAAGGGGCCCGGGTTTGAAGGGTTTAAGGAGGGAGACGTGGAAGGATGGTGAGATTCTCAGTCGGGGGGGTAGTCCTAATGTCACCGTCACGTCGTTCACTCTCTTAACTATGGGGTACGGTCCAATGTACTTGGCACCCAGCTTTTTACTGCCGGGTACCCGAAGGTCCTTGGTGGAGAGCCAGACCTGGTCTCCCACTTGGTAGGAGGGACCCTCACTCCTCCTACGGTCAGCAAACCGCTTGGTCCTGGCGTTACTTTCCGTAATCCTCTGGTGGACCATTTCCCAGACCTCTTCGCTCCTGCGGAACCAGTCGTCGACAGCCGGTGCGTTGGATGGAGTGGGGTCCCAAGGAGCAAAAGGGGGTTGGAACCCCAGAGAACATTGGAAAGGGGTGATTCCCGTGCTGGAGCTCCTGAGTGAATTTTGCGCGATCTCAGCCCAGGGGAGGAAGGTAGCCCAGTCGTGCTGGTGGCTCTGGCAGTAGCTCCTGAGGAACTTGGCCAGCTCCTGGTTAGCCCGCTCGCACTGTCCATTGCTTTCTGGGTGGTAACCCGACGTGAGGCTGACGGATGCGCCCATCTTCTTGATGAAGGCCTCCCAGACGGCGGAGGTGAACTGTGGGCCCCGGTCCGAGACGATGTCCTCCGGGAGGCCGAAATGACGGAAAACCTCTGCGAACAAAGCTTCGGCCGTCTGGAAGGCTGAGGGCAGTGCGGGCAAGGCGATGAACTTGACCCCCTTTGAAAAACGATCCACGATGGTCAGGATGGTGGTGTTGCCCTCTGACACTGGTAGGTCCGTCACGAAGTCGAGGGCGATGTGACTCCACGGGCGTTGGGGGACAGGGAGCGGGTTCAGTTTCCCTGCCGGGAGCTGGCGTGGGGTTTTGGTGGCAGCGCAGGTGGTGCATGACGCGACGTCTCGGGCTACGTCGGTCCTCATGGACGGCCACCAGTATTTCTCCCGGAGCCTCTCAAAGGTGCGATTGCCACCTGGGTGTCCAGAGCTGAGGTTCGTGTGGACCCAGGCGATTAGCTCTTGGCGAAAACGGGTGGGCACGAACAATTTGTCTGGAGGCGTCTCTCTTAGGCGGACCTCCGGGTTCTCCCTGTTGGCGGCCCGGATCAGTTCATCCAATTGCCAGGAGACCGCTTGCACAAATACCCGGGTTGGCAGTATCGTCTTGACTGGTGGCGACGCCTTCTCCTGGTCCTCGTATCTCCTTGACAGGATGTCTGCCTTGGCGTTGTCTTTTCCGGGGCGGTAGGTCACCGTAAACTCAAAGCGGTTAAAGAACAGAGACCATCGGGCCTGTCGAGCGTTGAGTCGTCGAGCACACTTCAGATACTCCAGGTTGCGATGGTCGGTGATCACCTGGACCGGAAACTTGGCTCCCATGAGCCAGTGCCTCCATTCCTCGAATGCCAGTTTAATGGCCAACAATTCTCTGTCCCCCACGTGATAATTCTGTTCTGCGGGGGAGAGTTTCTTGGAGAAGTAGGCCACGGGGTGCAACCTAGGGGGGGTTCCCGAACGTTGGGACAAGATGCCCCCGACCCCTAAGGAGGATGCGTCCACCTCGACAATAAATGGAAGGTCCGGATCAGGGTGGGCGAGCACCGGCGCCGTGGTAAATGCCTTCTTCAACTTGTCAAACGCCTGCTAAGCTCTGTCCGACCAGGAGAGTCTCTTAGGTTTACCCTTGAGTATTTGCGTCAATGGGAGCGCGATCTGGCTGAAAGAGCGAATAAATCGTCTAAAGAAATTCGCGAATCCAAGGAAACTCTGAAGTTCTTTCACTGCCTGGGGCGTCTTCCACTCCAACACCGCTTGGACTTTCATCGGGTCCATCTGGATTCCTTGAGCATTTATGATGTAGCCTAGGAAGGCAATCTCCCGTTTGTTGAACTCGCACTTCTCCGCTTTGACGAACAATCCGTGCTCCAGCAGACGTTTGAGAACACTTTTCGTGTTGATAACGTGACTGGATGGATCTGATGAATATATTAAAATATCATCTAAATAGACGATCGCACATTTACCCAGGAATTCACGGAGAACGTCGTTGACCAGGCATTGAAAAACTGCAGGTGCGTTGGTCAATCCGAACGGCATCACCAGATATTCGTAATGGCCAGACGTGGTGCTAAACGCCGTCTTCCACTCGTCGCCCTCCTTGATTCTGACCAGATTATAAGCGTTGCGCAGGTCGAGTTTAGTGAACACTTTGGCGGTGCGCAGTTGTTCCAGAGCCGAGGGGACGAGAGGAATGGGGTAAGTGTAGCGCTTAGAGACTCGGTTGAGTTCTCTGTAGTCTATACACGGCCGTAGGGAGCCGTCCTTCTTGGGGACGAAGAAGAAGCTGGAGCTGGCGGGGGACTTAGAAGGTCGGATGAACCCCTGTGCCAAGGCCTCGTTAATATATTCCTCCATGATTGTAGTCTCCTTCACAGATAGAGGGTAAGGCGTGGAACGGGGAATCTTGGCGTCAGGCAGGAGTTCGATGGCGCAGTCATATTCTCGATGCGGGGGGAGACGACATGCATGCCCCTTACTAAAGACCTCCGCCAGGTCTCGGTACTCGTCCGGGACGTTATCGGGAAGAGTGACGGGAAGTTGGTCTGTGACCGCCACGCGCAGTCTCCGTCCCACTGGGACCAGGCATCGATTGACGCATTGTGGTGACCAGGCCAAAATGTCCAGTGGTTCCCAGGTGATTTTGGGGTTATGGTCACGCAACCAAGGCTGACCCAGGATGACAGGTGACAGCGGCTTACGCATAATAAAGAGTGACCTCTTCTCTTTGTGGAGTGCGCCGACGCCCAGTGAAATCGGTCGGGTTCTGTGTGTAACGGTTCCCACTGTGGCCCCATTGACTCCCGAGATCTTGATGGGAGCCGGTAGGGGAACGGAAGGTACCTGGAGGCGTCGTACCAGGCTTTCCTCAATGAAGTCCCCCTCAGAACCCGAGTCGATGAGGGCAATCACTGTAAAGGTACGTGACAGGTGAGATATCTGAGTGTAGATGCGTGAGTTGCCCTTATAAACAGGTTGAATCGAGTTCACCTTGCCGCTGCTGGGCGTCGGAGGTCGTGTCCCAGTCCTCTTCACTCCTCCTGCTACCTCTGCCTGCTCGTCCGCCAACTCTTGCGTCTTCTTGGGGCATTCTGCCGCACGATGTCCTGTACCCCCACAATAAGGACAATGATGCTGGCGCCGCCGCTTCCGACGCTGCTGCTCCGGTACCCCGGTCTGCCCCAACTCCATCGGAACTGGAAGCGCGGCAACCATAGCAGGTTGAGGGGTGTTCGTTCCCCGGGAAGGGTCAGGCGAGGTGGCGTGCTGATCCAACTGGATGGCCAATTGGATGACCTGAGACAGGTTCAGATTGAGGGAGCGATAAACCAGCTCCCTCTGCAGAGACGAGGACAGACCCGCTTTGAACTGAGAGATGAGGGCCACCTCGTTCCATCCGCTGGCGGCCGCCAGGGTGCGGAAGTGCAGCGCATACTCCGCAACCGATCTTCTCCCCTGGTGAAGCAGTCGTAATTCGTCTCCGGCCGCCGCACCGTGACGAGGATGATTGAAGGTGGACCGGAAAGACTCTAGGAAGGCCGCGAGGGAGGTGACTTCTGCCCCGTTATTACGCCAGATGGCCGTAGCCCAGGCGGACGCCGCCCCGGTGAGCCTGGAAATGAGCAGGGCGATGGCGTTCCGGTCCGTGGTGGTTGGACGGCTGGCGAGGAAGAGGGAGAACTTCAGGAGGAACTCCTCGCAGTATTCGGGGTCCCCGGAATAGCATGGCGGTTCCGGGATGGGGATGAGCGTTGAGCCATCTCCAGCCGTGGGGGAGCCCATCCCAGCAGTGCCCGAGGTGGCCCCTGTAGACGACGAGGCAACCTGAGGAGACAGGTTAGGTGTTGTGTTGCTGCTGGGATTACCCACGGCGTCACCTGATGGCGGGGCAGGTGCTTTGGAAGCTCCTGTGGACAGCTCTTGCACTTGGCGCATCAGGATCTGGATGACCTGTCCCTGGTCCTGTACTTGTTGCGCCAGCATCTGAAGCAGTTGTTCCGCCGTCTCCATGGTGAGGCGAAGTATTCTGTCACAAACTGTCTGTAAAGATAGGTCTGGAGACGAGGATGCAGAACAATTATAGTTTATTGATATGCAAGGCAGAGGTAGGGTTATGCAGGAGGAGTGTCGGTTGGTGGAGGTGTTGCCAACTAGACCCAGGCCGAGGTGTGGAACCTGGAACAGAGGACTGGGCAGAGCACAACACCGAGCAAAAGAACAACCAAACAAAACAAAGCACACAGAGTAAACTACGCTGTAGTAAGAGAACCCTACACTGGCTATGCGTGAGAAGAAATAGAAGAAACTAGTGAGTGTGTCTAGGATAGACAAAATAACAAACCCTATGATAGACAGAATAGGTGTGTTAACGAGAGTGTAATCACAAAACCTGAAAGAAGAAAGAGTGAAGAAAGTGCACAAAGAGGTATGGTGAACTACACGGGACGACTGAAGGCTGGGAACCAGACTGAGAACAACGAGGGCTGGGAGGACAGTCAAGGTATTAGTATACACTGGAGGAAACAACGTTAGTTCACCAAAACAGAGCGTATTAACATAAAGCTTGGAACCGTTAGTAAGTAGAGTGAACGATGACACACGGACGCCCTCAGGTGGTGGCGCGCCAGCGGAGCAGGCTAGGGCGAGTGCGAACTCTGCCCCACCCGGCCGAAGCCGAACCACCTGAGCGGACGGACAGAGATCGCTCCCGGGACGCAGGACACTAAGGACAGGATGAACACTGAAAACAGAAAGAGATTCAGACAGACACCAGGGAGCGATCACAGTTAAACAAAGACGTTCACTCATACAACGACAAATACTGATCTATACACGGAGGTGAGAACGCAGATGCTAACACACAGCTAACATAAACAGACACGCACTCACCGAGACCAGACGCACCACGAGACACAAAAGCAGACAGGATAGCAGTCAAAAAATCGCTCGGCATGTATGATAATCAGGGACAATACTTCGCGATCTGTCCCGTGCGAAGACAGAGCTTAAATAGAAGAAACGACCCATCAAACAAATTAGCCTCACCTGGTGCCGAAGCGAAAGCGGAAACTAGAAGGCGGGGCTAAGAGCGCGAGTGACAGATCGTGCAGGAGAGGCAGACGCAGAGCCCGGATTTCTTACATCTGTTTAGCACGCTTTATTTTTTCACAACACACGTAAATACACATTTTTAAACTTTTTGACCCAGTTGAACACACTTAAACAACATTACATTTTAATAATTCAAACCGTTTATCATGTGATATAGAAAAAACACACAGTGCTGTCCGCACGTCTCTGACGAAAAGTCCTGTACTTGTTTGTCCGTATACAAAGTCCTTATGCAAGAAATGTTGAGAAAATCGCTAATCATTTTAGGAAATTTATGGTAATAGGGCTCGTTACCAAAACTGTCAAAAAAGCACCCCGTTCGTTCTTCGCTTATGTACGTGGCGAGCCAATGTTCCCCTGGCAAGTCTGACGTGTGCGTGTTGATTATCACCAAAGTGGGTAATTTCCTCACAGCTTTTGTGGGTAATTGGTCACACGCCAAAACCCCGAGAAAATGTGTGTTAAACGCTAAAATGTCCATGACCGCACTCAGTTCTATGGTATTCATTAGTAAAAATCTACCAGAACTTGCCTGCGATTAGAAATTTCCAGTATACTGTCAAATACGGCGTAAATCACTAAATTTATCGTTTGCGGGAGAGGATTTCTGAAACGAGCCTCCAGTCTAATATTTCCAGATTTAATAAGAGACACGTGTTGGCCACATTCTTTGTCGGGCGTGAGATTGAAGGCGTATAATGTATAACCTTGTAAAAATTCTTCTCTGTTGAAAGGCAACGCCTGGTTTTTCAAATGTCTCCCAGTAGCGAGAGCTAGCTGATAAAATTCACGAACGGCCGACCGCTCTTGATAATTTGGTTGGTGAGGTTTAGCGGGGAATTGTTGTCCGTCCAGATAAATCGCTAGAAATTCGAGATCGTAATTTTTAAAGTCAAAGGGGTTTTTGTTGTATGCGCCGGTGAACGCGTCATTATCATCCATACCAATAATTATGGCTTTGGGTAAAGTACCCAGAAATAGGTTTTCCTGGTTACTGACGCGAGTTCCTGCAGGTATTGAGAAATTTTTTAAACAAACTCTGTCTATGGGGTATTTAGCGGTGGCAGACAGCAACGCTTGCGCGTGCCCCAATCTTACGGCCGAGGACACCGAATCCTTTTTAACAAATAAAGACGCCGAGATAATGTTAACTTTGTACGCTGAAGCGTCACTACGCATCAGACAGAATTCATCCTTGCCGCGAGTCAGACGAATTTTAACATCCACGCCGTTGAGTAACAGCCTTTCCTGAAAAAACAGGTCGCTGTGTATGGGAGTTAACAATTCTACAACGTTACTGCCTGCTGTAAAAGAGGCTCTTTTTCTCAAACCCATATTATTTCTGGCGGGGTTCGCTTCATCCATATGCCCGGCAGTGTCCATATAGAATAGTCCGGCTGTAAAATTAGTTTACAAAGTGTCCCTGCCATAATTGACCAAGCACTCCAATAAATAGCGGTAGGGGTACGTGCTAGAACTCTGCGAGATAAGTCTGTCACCCAGAGAAACGTCGAGCTGCGAGAATAAGGTCGCTCCGGGGTAATTAATTAATCCAACAGGTGCATCAGCTTCTATGTCGGAGCCGTCAGGTTTTGTGATTTTAAGGCTTATATATAACAGAGTGTTATTAAGATCCGTATAATGTTCACCGTGCCCCGCTATAAAAATTCTAAAGGCACGTTGTCCGCGATAGCCGATAGCGGGGGTATCTCCACGTACGTACTTTTTTCAATGACGGTCTGGGTTAAAGGCACTTTAAATAAATCCAGTTCGGATTTGATACATTCTTCGGACATCCCGTGCAGCAAAGCCATGATTAGAACAGTCCTTTGGTTTTTCGAACGAAGGAGGTTTTAGTCTGTTTAACCTTTACAGGTTTTTTTGATGCTATGGTGTCTTTAACGCCGCGTCTGGCTTTCTTATGCGTGTTGCTCCGTCTCTTCCCAGGAGGTCTTTTGATGGCTTTTCGCGCCATCACTAACACCCCGGATCCGTCCTGAACATCGTTGCGCTTTATTCCGTTAGCTACAAAATCTCCCACGATATTTTTAGCCGCTGTTTTTAAGGTTTGAGGTTTGGCTATGCTGAGACCCCTTTTTAAGAACGGTACAGCCATTCGAAATAAGTTTCTAAAAATACCCCTGATACCCGCACCGCACATTACAGGCGCTCCTGAAAAGCCGGGGAGAAAACCACCGGCCTGATTTTGATAATAGGATATGTAACGTTCTGGATCCATAGTTTGATGGTTGTAGTACTTCTTATTTATTATTAATATTTTTAAAGATTAAGACCTTGTTTTGTGGGTCTGAAATGTAGCTTTACGATAACTTTTCCGTATGAAAAGTCTACGAGCTGATTCTGATCAGTTTTAATTTCTATTAAAACGTCATCAAAATGAGATTTTGTTACAGCGCAGTAATGCGGCTTGCTGAATCGTGTATTAATAAGATCGTGGTTTCCTCCAGAAATATTAACGCTTCTTAACAACGGCACGAAACTATGCCCCACGAGCTGATAAGCGGCTAGATCGCTATAAATATATAGCGCATAAAATCCTCCATTCAAATCCACGGGGTGAGGAGCGTAATTTCTTAGTTCGGGTCCGAAGCACGAATGCCACACGTCCTGTTTAAACCCTAGTATTATGGCTAACGAGCCCTTAAACATAACATCTATGTTATTTAGCGTCTTGATAAAAACTTTGTGTTTTATTTGATCGTACCCGAAGCTTAATGTACGGTGCGATACGCGACTATTGATCTCGCTAATCAGAGCGTTTACGTTATTATAAAAACCCGTATCTATGTTTATTAGCTCCTGAACCAGTTTATTGTCCGAGGCTATAAAAATACCACATTCGTCTTTAACGGTCTTCCAAGTGCGTGGGTATTGAATTTCAATAAGCCCCACTTCCCACAAGCCTTTCAAATCAATCTGTTTTGCCAGTTTCGTCCTAAATCTGGATATTTTGTTTTCAGGATACGTATCCTTTGAAGCGTTACTCGGCAGACACATGTAGAAATCTTCATCCCCCATATTTCAAACCAAAATGGTATAGTTTTATAAAACGAGTCGTTTTTAAAGATTCCGCAATTCCTTTTCAAGAACCCAGCTATTGAATTTCGATGGCCACCCCAACCATTTCACTAATACCAGTGATTTTTTACCACGAGTCTTTTTATCTAAAATTTTTTCCACTTTGAATAATTTATCTTTAGCCAGCTGAATTTTTTGCAATTCTTGTTCGTAAAAACTGCCTTCTATCTTTTCCCCGTCATAATCTGTCAATTTATAAACGGGCGGCTCTCTTCCGATACATTCTGAGACTGTGAAAAACTCGTGAGTGTAATTCTCTTCATAACCTTTTGCGAACGGTCCTCTGGTTTTAGAAATCCGAACCACATCCCCTGTTTTGTATTTAAAATCGCGTTCGTCGGTCTTCTTAAAACACCTGCCGTAAAGAACTTTAAGCACCTCTGATTCGTTTTCTTTAGAAACGTCAACGGGTCTCCGTTTTATACTGGTATGATAACTATTGTTATAGCTCGATAATATATCTTGAATAACGTCCACATAACTTTTAGAATTTACGGCTGTGAGATATCTCCACATGCGTGTTTTTAACGTACGATTAAAACGTTCTATAACGCTGGCCTTTAATTCGCTATCCGTAGCAAAATGTATGATGTTGTTTTTAGCCATTAATCTCTGAAAATGTTTATTGAAAAATTCTTTCCCTTTATCAGTTTGTATTTTTTGAGGGATTCTGCCTTCATTTAGTATGTAAGAGAAGGCTTGCGTCACAGCGACGCCCGATTTATTTTTGATCGTCCGCACCCACGCGTATTTGCTAAACACGTCTATACACGTCAACATAAATTTATAATCATCATTTTCCTTAGAATAAGCGGTCATGTCGACTAGATCCGCTTGGAACTGTATGTCTATACCGTGTACTATAACCCTGTTTCTCTTGAAATTTCTTCTGACAGGCTTGTGTAACGTGTAAGCGTCCTGACTCGCTAACCATTCGGATATACATACATCGTCCAATCTCGCATCATTTTTTTCCAATAAGCTCCTTTTTAAACGATTTTTACCTCCTAAAGATCCAGGATCGGTCGGGGTGTAATAAGAATCTGCCAGCTTTTTCGACATGTTACTCGATCAGATTATTAAAAAAATTATGAGCGCGAGAGGGTATTTGTTTTGTTTTTTGTTTTTTTTTATTTAAGGACATGCATCAAGAAAGTCTAAAAAATAAACACAGTCATCGTATTTATGTTTCAACAAATGATCAACAAATGTTTCAATCACTTTACAAACGTCGATACAGGAATCCTTAGAATATTTAATCACGCAGACGTCTATCACATAAGCAAGCAAACATAACAAATGACCAGATTTCACATCGCATTCATCCTTTAACATAAGGTTCAAAAGCTCTTTAAACAGAACGTCTGTCTGTGTTTCGCTGTTAACACCCCTCTGTGTTAAAAGAGGCCATTCGTCAGCGTTAGTTCTAACATAACACACCAATCTCTTAAAAACATCTAAGCGTTTAACACACTCTTTATCGAAAGCCCTGATGCTGCACACATGTTCGTTCAAACAATTACACAATAAGTGTGTTATTTCTGTCTTTACACGCCGTTTTAATACAGCGACGCGCAATTTCTGAAAACTAAACAATATACCCATATTTATTTAAAATTTTTGTCCTCAAACTCTACCCGCCAACTGTTAACAGCTTTCGTAACTAAAGAGTCTGTAGCTTCATCAAAAAGCTGTGCCCTCATCTGCGATAGACGCTCGTTAATATAAGGAACACTTTCTAACTCGCACACGATAGTTTCCACACAACCTTGAATCTTTAAAATAGGTAGATGAATACCTGCACATTTCAAAAGATCGGATATGACATTTTTCAACTTTGAATTAAAAAGATTCTTTGCAACGTCTTTATAACATCTTGCGAAAAAATAACGATCGGGCTCGTACAGACACGTATGTCTGCGTTGGCTAGGATGATTGATAAAACACCCCTCACAGTCTCTTCGCAGTCTGAGGTCCACAATATGCTGAACAACTTCAATCAGTACCGATTTAATTAAATTCAAAGCTTTTGTGCATAAACGTCCATTCCTCGTTGTTTCAGAAAGTCCGTCGCCATCACAGGTTTCGGTAGAAGCATCGTCGTCGTCGTCGGTCTGGAGAGAGGCGGGACACGCGTCCTCTTGGTAGGTACCGCACGTTTCTTGACAGCTATCATCGGCTATGATTTGCGCAAACTCGTTTTTACTGTAATCAGGGGCGATGTTTTCCTTTGAAAAAACACGTTCCAAAGCCTTGTAACGTTTGCTTCCACAAAACTCTGAAGCTTCGTCCTCTGCGGCGGCGTTAAAAGAATCGTCTGTTGTAGAATCAAAGAGATTGACCTTAATATCGGCGAGGCTGTCACGCGACTTTGTCAAAACGACACGTCTTTTCCTTCGGGGAGCGTACTGCAGACCCTGTTCTTCAAACAGCTCGCTCAAAGGCGTTACGGTCAAAGAGACTTCTCTGCGTTCATCAGCCATTTCGTCTTTTTTCAAAAAACACTGATAACTAGTGGTATACGTGTTTATATTTTACAGAGAGCGCTGAAAGGAGGGAGTGGTTTGCGCGTGTGTATGTATGTGTGTTTACGTTCTGCTTACAGCGTGGTATTTACGAAAAACAGGTGTTTTACGACTCACTGTTTTCCTAAATAAAACACAAATGGTTTATAACCTCATAAAGTGATAAAAACACTTATCTTAAGAACACCTGTGAGACGCTGAGGCACCAGTTTTAAATATACAAATTCCTTTCCCAGAGCCGTAAATAATTATAAAAACGAATCTCTTTGGTTTTTAACTAAAAAAACAACTTGTAACATATAGCTTACAAAATAGCTTTTATAATGAAGGAACCTGTTTAGTGCAAATAAAACAGCATCGTAAATAAATTATAAAAACGAAATCTCTTTAGTTTTAAAACATAACATACAGCTTACAAACGCTTTATAATGATGGATCCTGTTTAGTGCAGATAAATTATAAAAACGAACCTCTTTAGTTTTTTAACTAAAAACAACTTATAACATATATCTTAGTGCAAATTAAACTCTTTTTTTTTTTTTTTTCGCCGCTACTTTTGTGTAACGGGTGCCTAGGGCACCCGTTCCTCGGCCGTTGTGTGTGGGTGTTTTTGGTTTCTGTGTTTATGTGCCTGTGTTTAGTTAATTAGCTGTCTTGTGTAGGTCTTTTAGTTAATTAGCTTCGCGGGTTCGTTGGGTGGTTGTGTGCACGTGGTGTGATATGTCAGGGTATTTAGTTCCGGGGTTTTAGGTCTTCCGGGCGCGTCTTTGTGGGTGTTTAATGTCACTTTGTCGTTTGTTCCTGTATGTTTGGTGTTTTTAGCACCTTTAATAAACATTTCCTTTGTTGTTACTACCTGCGTGCCTGGCTCCCTTCTGCGCGTTACAGCGCCGCGGCTCTGCGCTATATTTGCGCAGCCGCGTTTAAATCCCAGGTGGGCATCGTGACAGTAAGACGCGCCAACATTTTGGGAGTCCAGAGCCCAGGTAGGCTATTTTTTAATTTTTCTTTGGGGGGGCCGTATGGCCTCGTACTCGCGGCGCGCTCCGCCGTTTCCGCGAGTGCGTTGTTATGCGGAGCCCGCCCTCCCAGAGCCGGGGGAACGGCTCAAACAGCGTCATGGCGGAGTGGAGCGACTCCGATGAGGAATGGATGTGGAAGGTTGGTTTTGAGGCGCTCTGCGCAGAGGAAAATCTGGACATTGTCCAGATTTCCGATGACGAGGCGGGCGAACCTTACCTGTATGGGCACATTCTGCCCGTACACACCCTCCACAACACTGAGGAGTTCTGGACGGAGGGTCCAGTCCGGTTTGTTAAACCCCCGGTGGCGAGACGCAGAGCGCGGCGACGGCGTGGGGTGAAGCCGCAGCGGGCGCACAGCGCAGCCGCGGAGCGCGAAGCGTGGACTGCGGGGCAGTCACGTGACGCGACCGCGCCGGTCCGTGCCGCGTCTGGGTCGCGCTGCGAGGGGGCGGTACCGGAGCCGCCGCCTGAGTGCGCGAATGTGTTGTGTCCCCCTTCCTCCTATGTGTTGTGTCCCCCGTCCTCCTATGTGTCGTCTGACCAGTCTGTCGTCCCCATGTCCGACATGTTTGTCTCATTGTGTTTGGGCGTTGCGGTGGGGGTTTATGTGTTTTGTGTTCAGGATGGAGAGCCGGAGGTGCCGGCTGAGGTCATGCCAGCGCGCCTGCCCGCCGAGGTTCTGCCTGTGTGCGTGCCCGCCGAGGTCCGCCCAGCGCACGTGCCGGCCGAGGTCCTGCCTGCGCGCGTACCCGCCGAGGTCCGCCCAGCCTGCGTGCCCGCCGAGGTCCGCCCAGCGTGCGTGCCCGCCAAGGTCCGTCCTGCCTGCGTGCCCGCCGGGGTCCAGCCAGCGTGCGTGCCCGCCGAGGTCCAGCCAGCGCGCGAGCCCATCCCGCGGCCCAGGGGCGTCACGCCGCCCATCCCGCGGCCCAGGGACGTCACGCCGCCCATCCCGCGGCCCAGGGGCGTCACGCCGCCCATCCCGCGGCCCAGGGGCGTCACGCCGCCCATCCCGCGGCCCAGGGGTCCGAGCGCCACCCAGCCCGAGGTCGAGGGTCCGCGCGCCGTCCAGCCCGCCGCCAGGGGGCGTTCGCCTCGCCACGCCGCTCGCCCCGCCGCCAGGGGGTGCCCGCCTCGCCACGCCGCCAGGGGGCGTCCGCCTCGCCACGCCGCCAGGGGGCGTCCGCCTCGCCACGCCGCCAGGGGGCGTCCTCCGGACCACGCCGCCCGTGGGCGTCCACCTGACCCTGCAGCAAGAGGGCAGGGCCCATTCCTCGCCCAACGTGGGCGGCCACCGGACCACGCAGTAGGAGGGCGTGGCCCAGTCCTGATCCGCCACGGGTGGCCACCTGACCTCGTAGCCGGAGGCCGTCCGCAGCTCCGCGTCCGTAGAAGGCGCCTTCCACACCGTGCCCGCAGAGGGCGTCCACCCCGACACAGGACCCATGGACGTGTCACACGCCTCCCCCGCATAGGGCGTCCACCGGAGGGCGCCTATCGAGCCCGACTCAGGAGGGGCGGACGACCCCTCCCACCCCCCCAGGACTGTTTTTTGGGGTTGTCTTGGTCGCGTCCCCGCGTTACGCGACCGTAAGGGCGGGGGTAGTGTAACGGGTGCCTAGGGCACCCGTTCCTCGGCCGTTGTGTGTGGGTGTTTTTGGTTTCTGTGTTTATGTGCCTGTGTTTAGTTAATTAGCTGTCTTGTGTAGGTCTTTTAGGTAATTAGCTTCGCGGGTTCGTTGGGTGGTTGTGTGCACGTGGTGTGATATGTCAGGGTATTTAGTTCCGGGGTTTTAGGTCTTCCGGGCGCGTCTTTGTGGGTGTTTAATGTCACTTTGTCGTTTGTTCCTGTATGTTTGGTGTTTTTAGCACCTTTAATAAACATTTCCTTTGTTGTTACTACCTGCGTGCCTGGCTCCCTTCTGAGCGTTAGAGCACCGCGGCTCTGCGCTATATTTGCGCAGCCGCGTTTAAATCCCAGGTGGGCATCGTCACATTTTGTCAAATCTCAACAATAACTTACAACTCTTTACAAAAAGGTTAACAAAAGCTTAAAACACACACCATGTTTTACTAAAAGCTTAACTTTTAATAAAACCTAATGCAGCAACCCTGTGCTTTGTCTTCTAACACTTTTTAAAAAAAATACACCATGTTGTACTAAAACCTAATGCAGTAACCCTGTGCTTTGTCTTCTAACACTTTTAAAAAACACACCAAGTTTTTACTAAACCTAATGCATGTCTTGCTTTGTCTTCTAACAAACTTTTTAAAAATACACCAAGTTTTTTAATAAACCTAATGCTGTAGCCCACGCTTTGTTTTATAAAAAAACAATTTAAAACTGTTTACAAACTTTTTAAACAAATTTAAATTTAAATTACCAGACTTTAGCTAGTGTCTTATCCTTTTAATACATATTATTTAGATTACCAGGTTTTAGTGAGGGACTCAGAGTTTTAAAACTTTTAAACAAATGATTTTATTCACTTTTATATCACACGTTATATCATTTTATATGTTAAAACATTAGGGGGTAGGAAATGGCTGGGGGCTGGGAGGAGGAGGGTTGTATAATTTCTGACACACCTTCTAGGGGGTTAGGAGGGGTTACAACCCCCACCAAGGGACAACCCCTACCGGATGTACCACCCACTATTGCACATTCCATAAACCGGATGTCCCGCCCCCATGTAATAAATCAGGGTCATAAATCAATCAAATGTGACACATTGTGCATCTTATACACTACTTACCTTTAATAAATACAACATAATTATTATTCACATATTTAGTTTAGAGATTCAGTCGGAGCTGGATATTGCTTTATGTTTTGTCTAGTTTAGAGACTATACTTGAGCTGGTAATTGCTTCCTGTTTTGTTTAGTTTGGAGACTATACATGAGCTAGTTATTGCCTTATTTTTTAATTGGTTTAGAGACTATACCTGTACTATACTATACAGTTAAACATTAACTGTCCTAGGTATTGTACCATTTTTCAGCAGAATATCATGATATGTTTGTAGTATTAGTATATAAAACAACACCAGTGCACTGGCTCCTAAGCCACTGTCCTGCTGTTTGTTTTCTAAAAGCACTGATGTTTGTAATTAAATTGTTTATTAATCTTTAGGTTTTAATCAGCTTCTGTTTAAAGATATTACTGATCATAAATCATTTAAAACTTAAGTAAAATATCAGACAGAAATCTCACCAAAAATACACTTGACACAGTGTGTCTGCTGCTGTTTGGTTGTGTACGCTTCACCAAATGCTACTATGGTTACTATTGTTATTATGGTTACTATTGTTACTTTGGTTACTATGGTTATGAAGCGTTCAGCTACTCAGTGTCACAGTGACTTACATGGGTTTCTATACTTCTATTTGGTTAATGAGGTGTTTATATGACAATTAAGGAAATGTTTAAAACACAGTACCATTAATAAATAAAACATAACAATTATTATTCATATATTTAGTTTAAAGATTATGTCTGAGCTGGATATTGCTTTATGTTTTGTCTAGTTTAGAAACTATACATGAGCTGGTAATTGCTTCCTGTTTTGTTTAGATTGGAGACTATACCTGAGCTGGTTTTTCTGTTATGATTTATGTTTTGTTATATTAGGTATTTTACAGTTTTACAGCAGAATATCATGATATGTTAGTAGTATTAGTATATAATACAACATCAGTGCACTGGCTCCTAAGCAACTGTCCTGCTGTTTGTTTTCTAAAAACACTGGTGTTTTTAATTAAACTGTTTACTAACCTTTAGGCTTTAATCAGCTTCTGTTTAAAGATATTACTGATCATAAATCATTTAAAACTTAAGTAAAATATCAGACAGAAATCTCACCTTACTTCAAAAATACACTTTTTTCTCTGCTCTGCTGCTGTTTGGTTGTGTACACTTCACCAAATGCTACTATGGTTACTGTTGTTACTATGGTTACTATCGTTACTTTGGTAACTATGGTTACGAAGTGTTCAGCTACTCAGTGTCACAGTGACTTGCATGGGTTTCTATACTTCTCTATTCACTTTATCAAGTGACCTGTTTTTATGACAATTTATGAAATGTTTAAAACACAATAACATTAATAAATACAACATAACAATTATTCACTAGTATTCACATATTTAGTTTAGAGTTTATGTCTGAGCTGGATATTGCTTTATGTTTTGTCTTGTTTAGAGACTACACATCCCAGATTTCAGCACCAGTGTGATGGTTTCAGGTGACACCAGAAAACAGGCGAGAATTAATAAATATAGGCTTTATTTTGCCAAACAAGGAAGATGAGGAAGGAATGACACAAACAAAACACATGTTGGGCTCCTCTAAATACTGTGATGAGACAGTATATAGTTGGGATTTTTTTCTGATGACAGGGATGGCACCAAACTTCCAACAACACTCTCCAACCGCATTCCGCCTCCTGCTGCACACAGATCAAACAGAATTACAGAGTGTTAATTCCAGGCAGGTGTCACTGTTTACGAGATCTGCATCCCAAGCCTGCCTCCTGTCTACATGCACCTCCCATCACTCCCTCATGCCAAAATATACATTCAGATTAGAAAATGAATAAAGACGATTTCTTACTTGTTAGTAGCCATAAGTGGGGTAGGAGATAGATGACGGATGAAAGTCTGTGATGTATGGATCCAATGAGCCTGGCGGACAGCACGGACATACTGCAAAAGCAGAAAGGAACACAGGTTGATTAACTCTTTCAAACAAACTGTGAAGAACAGAAATCTAACTCTAAAGTGTGGATAGTTTTTTCAGCATGATAAGCAGAGTCATATTTGTCTAGAATCCTGTAATATTCAAAACAATTCCATGTACCATACAGATGCACTTTGTATTTCTACAATTCTAGGTTCTAGTCCATCTGTTCACTACATACATTGTTAGTTCCCTAAGTACAGTGATGATCAGGACCACCACAAAAAGAGCATTATTTGGGTGGTGGGTGATTCTCAGCACTGCATTGGTACTGACATGGTGCTGATATGTTAGTATGTGCTGCTGATACTGATGGATTAGACATACACCCTTACTGGGTGCCAATCCATCAGTTTGCACATCTCCCGGATCAGACCTCAAACCTGGATTCCCCACTAAGCCACCGTGCTAACTGCCAGTAATTTATACTTAATAATATTTTTTGGAGAGGGGCCATCTTTGGAATTTGCATGTTCTCCAATGTCTTCAAGGGTTTATGATAAATGACTTATGCTTGGAGTAGATTTTCTTGTTCATTTTCCTATTATCTTATAGGCTTTTAAAACATTTAAGAGCTATCACACTCTGCAATCAGGTACAAACTACTTGATACATAATACACATTAGCATGTGTGTTCAGTGATGGATTGGATAACAGATGAAAGGATGTTACACTGATATTTATGTGATCCTACATATTTAATATAATATTTATCTTGATAATTAAAATATAATTGTAAATGTATGAGAGTATAATTACCTGGTACAAACTTAGGAAGATAGGATGGAGGATAAAAGGCGTCAGAAGTCATCTGTGTGTCATCAACAAGTCTGTATGGGCTGTGTGGAACCTGTTGTGGATACATAGCACTTGTGCCAGACGAACCTAAATATTGACGGGAAATAGAGGCACAACATGAAAAGTGGCACAACATGGAAGCTAGCACTTTACTGCCATCTTGAACAATGCTGTACGTGCCTATTTTAGATTTTTGTCCTATTACCTGTTTCTCACCACAATTTCATGTGTACCACAATTTTGCAAACATTCCTACAAACTACATGTCATTCCCCTGATAGCAAGCACATTCTTCAGCATTCACTAAACCAGCATTGTAGGTTTGAATTATTCTTGATGTCACTGCTGTGCTGTTTCTTATGATGGCCATATGATTACATAACCACAGACATTTGGGATTTGTTATTGTTTTAAAAAGTTAATTTTTTATTTATAAGAGAGTATGAGCTAAATGATACATGCAGGAATTTACAAAAAAAGTCCACTGTCAATTTTCCATATTTGTACTAAATGTTTTACTTGTACTCTATAGAAAATCCATTATTTTTCTAAATGGCTGCATGTAAGACACATATGCTGCATTGCATTGTGGGTGTTGTGGCTCAGTATCAATCAGAAGGTTCTGTGTTAAAATCCCAGGTCCACTAAAGTTACTAATGTGGGTCCATGGACAAGACACTTAATCCTCATTTCTCCAGGGGTGCTGTACCAACCATGTGCTCTGACCCCAAAAAAGTTAGGAAATTTAGTCACTTTAGATAAAAGTGTCTGCTAAATGACCAAATTTAATGTAATGTAATGCAATGTCTATCCTGTACTTTGTAGCACATGTCATATGAAGATTGTGAGCCAGAAACACATTAGAGAATTTAAACATGGCTCACGCACTATATAGTGCACTATATCTGTAATAAGAAGCTTCCCTACTTTAAGCTCAACATGACCTTAACATGACCTAACTAAGTGATTTGTCTTTTTACATTAAAGATTACTTACCATTTTCTTGTTCTTCAGAGCTGTTTCCAATTGAATGAAGTAACATGCGCTGATGGCGGTTTGGTGGTTGGCAATTAACTTCCACTCCTGCGATAAGTTTGGCTTTATTGCATTTTGTGTACCGCATTAAACCAGTCAGAAGCTCGGGATGGCCCTGTTTAAAGTTTGGGCTAGCATAATTAAGGACATTTTTTCTTGGCACATTAGTTTTGGCTATTGGCTCATAGTGCTGCATAGAAATCTGTCTAAAGCCATAAAGGTTCAGCTGACGTATAAAACTGCTGAACTTGGTGGATTTAAATGAACATTTTGACTTGTGGAGTTTTTTGTTATAGTGCATCATGGCTTCAAAGTCCTGTTGAATGATTAGGATTCCTATTCCACCAGAATCCCAGTGTATGGCCTCCATCTCAGGATCGTTCACCAGTTTCCACAGTTTGGCGGGAAAGTTGCTCTTGTTTATCGGGAGGATGGAGTCAGATTCAAGCTTTTCCATAATAAAAGGTTGATTAGTCCAAATACCTACATAGAAACAAGAACAAAAAGACAAATGAGCAATCATCGTTTTTTATAATATTCCAACTTTCTACATGTGGGCTTAAATTCCATAGCTCATATTCAGTTTCTTTTCTGTTCCAGCATTTACATTTCGTCATTTAGCAGATGCTTTTATCCAAAGCAACTTACAAATAAGAGAACACAAATCTGTAGCTAAGAAGGAATCGTCTACAGATTTTTTTTTCTTTAAAACAAGTTCTTCTGGAAGAGATGTTTTGAATTGTTTTTGAAGATGCTGAATGTCTCAGCATTATGTACAGAGTATGAAAAATCATTCAGGAATTTAAGAAAATGATCTACATGCCACCAATCTGTTGTGAGTAACAGCAAATTCACAGTTCTGTTGAATGTACTAGTTTTTCTGTGAGTACTGGTCATTATGCTATTGTGTGTTCCAGACAGTAATCCTTTGTTCTGCTGTGTGTATTAGTGTAGTAATGATACCAGAATTTAACTTTGATAGTGATTCTAATTGCTTATTGCAGTAACTTAATCTGAAAACAATACTATAAACAATATATGGACAAAAGTCAATCTGGGGGCTTATAAGACACTGTCCTGCTGTTTGTTTCCTAAAACATTGCTATTTGTAATTAAACTGTTTACTAACCTTTAGGTTTTAATAAGCTTCTGTTTAAATACATTATTGATCATAAATCATTTAACTAATATCAAAGAGAAATCTCACCTTGCTTCCAAAATACACTTGAACTAAACACATTGTGTCTGCTGCTATTTGGTTGTGTACACTTCAGCAAATGCTACTAAGGTAACTATTGTAACCATGGTTACTATAGTTACTTTGGATGCTATGTTTATGAAACGTCCAGTTACTCAGTGTTACAGTGACTGATGTTCATGTAAGTCACTGTAACATATAATATAGAAGTATAGACATACTTCTATATTGTTTAATGAAAATATAGGAAATGATTAAAACACTGTAATATTAATAAATTCAATATTGTTAATAAATTCAATATTTCATGATTTGTTGTACATGAAAAAGAGAAAAGTATTAATGTAGAAAAAAAATGTAATGTAGAAAGCTCACATCTGATGAAATAATCAAGGAGATAAATGAATGAAATTTTTGGTAGTAAAATCCTTGTTGCTGTAAAAGGAGAGATTGTTTCATTGCAGCATTTAGACATTAACATTATCAGTTTACATGTTGATAATAATAATCACATGTTTAGGGACTATACATGACCTTATTATTGTCTTATGTTTGTTTAGTTAAGAGATTATACCTGAGCCAGTTATTGCCTTATTTTTTTTTATTAGTTTAGAGACTATACCTGAGAGTCACGATAGTCTACCTCGGAATAAAGCGGCTGGGCATAGGAAGCGCAGAGCCGCCGCGCTTTAACGCGCTGAAGGGAGCCAGGCACGCAGGTAGCAGAAGAACGAGTTTATTAAAGGTGTAGTAACACCACAAAACAGGAGGTACAAACTGACGGGTGACATCAAACAAACGACCAGCACCGAAGACAAGAAACAATGGACATAAATACAAAAAGACACCCGACCACATGCACAAGACAAACCAATGACAATAAGGAGTGAATTAACTAAACTAATGACTAAATAATATATATATATTATTATACGGCACAGTGGCTTAGTGGTTAGCACGTTCGCCTCTCAGCGCTAGGGATTCCCGGTTCGAATCCCCATCTGGGTGGAGTTTCCATGTTCTCCCCGTGTCTGCGTGGGTTTCCTCCGGGTTCTCCGGTTTCCTCCCACAGTCCAAAAACATGGATCAAGTCAATTGAATTCTCAAAATTGCCCCATATAGAGTGTGTTTGTGTGAGTGTGTGCCCAGCGATGGATTGGCGCCCTGTCCTGGGTCTATCTGCCCAGCGCCCGAGACGTTCTCCCCTGGATGGGCATGGGGAACCCCACCGCGACCCTAATAGAGGATAAAGCGTGAGCTTTATCCTCTATTATAAATGCTAAAGCATTTATAATTGGAAAAAAAGCAATGCTAAATAATTTGTACAGTAAGAAAAAGAAATTCCAATAATATGCCTTTCCAAGGATTTATTAACCTCAGTCAAAAACAAACATCAATATTTATACACACACACACACACACACAGACACACACACACTTAATAGACATTAGAATACAGAGCATGTGTGTAACAGGTGCCTAGGGCACCTGTCACCTGTTTTGTGTTTCGTCCCGTTCGTTTGAGTTAATTAACATTCTGTGCTCATTAGTTTAGTTAATTAACTCCTTTTTGTTATTGGTTTGTCTTGTGCACGTGATCGGGTGTCTTTTTGTATTTATGTCCATTGTTTCTTGTCTTCGGTGCTGGTCGTTTGTTTGATGTCACGTAGTCTCTTTTGTACCTCATGTTTTTTGGTGCACTGCACCTTTAATAAACCCGTTATCAGCTACCTGCGTGCCTGGCTCCCTTCAGCGCGTGTAAACGCGGCGGTCTGCGCTTCCTATGCGCCACCGCTTCAGCCCGAGGTAGACTATCGTGACAGAACGACCAGCCAGGAATTTTGGGGAGTTCAGTGCCCAGGTAAGCACTTTTTTAAATTTTTCTTTGCGGGGGCCGTGTAGCCTCGTACTTGCGGCGCGTTCCGCCGTGTCCGTGAGTGCGCCGCTATGCGCAGCCCGCCGTCCCGGAGCCGTAAGGACGGCTCGATCAGAGATATGTATGAGTGTTATGACTCTGATGATGAGTGGATGTGGAGGTACGGGTACGAAGCGCTCTGCGCTGAGGAAGGTCTGGACTTGGTTCAGATCTCCGATGATGAGACGGGCGAGTCGTACCTGTATGGGCATATTCTGCCCATACGAACGTGTGCTGCGGGGCAGTCACGTGACGCGCCCGCACCGGACCGCGCTGTGTCTGGATCGCGCTGCGAGGGGGCGGTACCGGAGCCAACACCGCCCATCACGCCGCCCATCCCGAAGCCCAGGGGCGTCACGCCGCCCATCCCGAAGCCCAGGGGCGTCACGCCGCCCATCCCGAAGCCCAGGGGCGTCACGCCGCCCATCCCGAAGTCCAGGGGCGTCACGCCGCCCATCTCGAAGTCCAGGGGCGTCACGGCGCCCATCCCGAAGTCCAGGGGCATCACGCCGCCCATCCCGAAGCCCAGGGGCGCCACGCCGCCCATCCCGAAGCCCAGGGGCGCCACGCCGCCCATCCCGAAGCCCAGGGGGCGTCACACCGCCCATCCCGAAGTCCAGGGGCGTCACGCCGCCCATCTCGAAGTCCAGGGGCGTCACGCCGCCCATCCCGAAGTCCAGGGGCATCACGCCGCCCATCCCGAAGCCCAGGGGCGCCACGCCGCCCATCCCGAAGCCCAGGGGCGCCACGCCGCCCATCCCGAAGCCCAGGGGTCGTCACGCCGCCCAGCCAGAGCAGCAGGGGCGTCACGCCGCCCAGCCCGAGCAGCAGGGGCCGCACGCCGCCCAGCCCGAGCAGCAGGGGCCGCACGCCGCCCAGCCCGAGCAGCAAGGGCCGCACGCCGCCCAGCCCGAGCAGCAAGGGCCGCACGCCGCCCAGCCCGAGCAGCAGGGGCCGCACGTCGCACGCCACGCCGCCAGGGGGCGCCCGCCTCGCCACGCCACCCGTGGGCGTCCGCCGGACCATGCCGCCAGGGGGCGCTCGCCACGCAGCCAGAGTGCGTGGCCATCTCCTCGCCCGATGTGGGCGTCCACCGGACCACGCTGCCAGAGGGCGTGGCCCACTCCTCGTCCGACGGGGGCGCCCGCCTCGCCATGCAGCCAGAGTACGTGGCCAACCCCGCGCCCGACGTGGGCGTCCACCGGACCACGCAGCCAGAGGGCGTGGCCCACTTCTGATCCACCGAGGCCGTCCACCGGACCACGCTGCCAGAGGGCGTGGCCCACTCCTCGTCCGACGGGGGCGCCCGCCTCGCCATGCAGCCAGAGTACGTGGCCAACCCCGCGCCCGACGTGGGCGTCCACCGGACCACGCAGCCAGAGGGCGTGGCCCACTTCTGATCCACCGAGGCCGTCCACCGGACTTTGCAGCCAGAGGGCGTGGCCCACTCCTTGTCCGCCGAGGCCGTCCACCGGACTTTGCAGCCAGAGGGCGTTCGGCACGCCTCACCCGCAGAGGGCGTCCACCCGAGGGCGCTTTCCAAGCCCCGCTCGAGGAGGGCGGAGGACCCCCCCCCCGGCGCGGTGCTAAGACGCAGCATGCGCGCGGCACGTGTGCTGCGGGGCAGTCACGTGACGCGCCCGCGCCGGACCGCGCTGTGTCTGGATCGCGCTGCGAGGGGGCGGTACCGGAGCCAACACCGCCCATCACGCTGCCCATCCCGAAGCCCAGGGGCGTCACGCCGCCCATCCCGAAGCCCAGGGGCGTCACGCCTCCCATCCCAAAGCCCAGGGGCGTCACGCCGCCCATCCCGAAGTCCAGGGGCGTCACGCCGCCCATCTTGAAGTCCAGGGGCGTCACGCCGCCCATCCCGAAGTCCAGGGGCGTCACGCCGCCCATCCCGAAGCCCAGGGGCGTCACGCCGCCCATCCCGAAGCCCAGGGGCGCCACGCCGCCCATCCCGAAGCCCAGGGGGCGTCACGCCGCCCAGCCCGAGCAGCAGGTGCGTCACGCCGCCCAGCCCGAGCAGCAGGGGCCGCACACCGCCCAGCCCGAGCAGCAGGGGCCGCACGCTGCCCAGCCCGAGCAGCAAGGGCCGCACACCGCCCAGCCCGAGCAGCAAGGGCCGCACGCCGCCCAGCCCGAGCAGCAGGGGCCGCACGTCGCACGCCACGCCGCCAGGGGGCGCCCGCCTCGCCACGCCGCCCGTGGGCGTCCGCCGGACCACGCCACACCTGTCACCTGTTTTGTGTTTCGTCCCGTTCGTTTGAGTTAATTAACGTTCTGTGCTCATTAGTTTAGTTAATTAACTCCTTTTTGTTATTGGTTTGTCTTGTGCACGTGATCGGGTGTCTTTTTGTATTTATGTCCATTGTTTGTTGTCTTCGGTGCTGGTCGTTTGTTTTATGTCACTTTAGTCTTTTACGTACCTCATGTTTTTTGGAGCACTGCACCTTTAATAAAACCGTTCTCAGCTACCTGCATGCCTGACTCCCTTCAGCGCGTGTAACGCGGCGGTCTGCGCTTCCTACGCGCCACCGCTTCAGCCCGAGGTAGACTAACGTGACAATGTGATATGATTATATTACTGGAAGAAAAAGACAAAAGGATAAATTATGAAAGAAAGATATATGAAGCAGGAAAGGAATACTGCACTTTTTAAGCATTACTGTATTTTCATAATAGACTAGACAGTACAAAAGTACAAAAGTAAAGTAAAACCAGAATACTATATTGAGCCATGTAAATAAAATGAATACAAAAGCAACTACAAAAATGTGAAATAAAGTAACAGAGTTTTAAAGCCAAGGTTTTGCTATACCATTGCTAAGCTTTCGTAGGGCTAAATGCAATGCTAAGGCTGTTGCTAGTGAATTGAAGCTAAGGTATTCCAAGTGGTTGCTCAAGTTTGCTAGGTTGTTTGTGGTTCATAGTTGCTTATTTTGGTACTCCATCTT
>JAFMOC010001155.1:0-34906 GCA_019802505.1 Corydoras sp. C115 | reverse complement strand
ACTGACGGTGCACTTCAAACATTTAAGAGCAGAAGCTACAAAAAAGAACAAGAACAAATCAGCATTGTTCCGCTGCTTAGAACCAAAAAACCTTCAGAAAACACACTGATCATCAGCTTCTAACATCAGGTTCTCATATGCAATACAGAACACACTCTTCACCCGGGAACATGTTCTCCTCTTACGAATTTTTTAACTCCGAATACGAGCTGGCCGAGGGAAATCCTGAGGGAGAACAATGGACACGACAAAAAGAGATGACCCCGAAGGAAAAGAGCGGTCATCAGGAACAGGCTGAGGGCTAGGGCACACCGTGCCCCCTTACCTAGTATCCTGCTAGCCAACGTCCAGTTTCTGGAGAACAAACTGGATGACCTTCGGGCAAGAGTTAAGTTCCACAGAGACATTAGAGACTGCAATCTTCTCTGCTTCACCGAGACATGGCTGAACCCAGCGGTACCGGACAACGCCATCTTGCATGAACTTCACGGTGTACCGTATGGACAGAACAGTGGGCTCAGGAAAGTCTAAAGGTGGTGGAGTTTGTGTTTTTGTAAACAATCGCTGATGCAACAACACCGGTGTTGTTACACTGACACACTCCTGTACACCGAACCTGGAACTGCTCGCACTCAAGTTTCGTCCCTTCTATCTTCCTCGGGAATTTACTTCGGTCATTGTCATCACAGTCTACATTCCACCCCAGGCCAACACGGACACCACGCTGTGTGAGCTTCATGATGCGCTCACACAGTTCCAAACTCATCACTGGGACGCCGCCCTCATCGTCGTTGGCGATTTCAACAGCGCTAACTTCAGACGTGCAGCACCAGAGTTGAATCAGCACATCAGCTGCCCAACCAGAGGCAACCGGACACTGGATCACCGTGATTAAGGACAGTTACAGGGCTCAGTCTCATTCACCGTTTGGGAAGTCCGACCATGCCGCCATCTTTCTGATGCCAAAATATAAACAAAGACTGAAACAGGAAGTTGTGGCGCAGAGGGAGGTGCTGCGCTGGAGCGACCAATCGGTGGACACCCTGAAAGACGCTCTGGATGACGTGGATTGGGACATGTTCCAAACCTGTCCTATCCCGTCAGTCTGACGTCAGTCTGTTTGCAGACTCTGTAGTGAGCTTCGTTTGAAATCTGGTTAATGACACGGTTCCCAGAACCACCGTCAGGATGTTTCCCAACCAGAAGCCATGGATGGATACATCTGTCCCTGATGCTTTAAAAGCTCGAACAGCTGCATACAACTCAGGAATCATCGGCAATAACATGGAGGAATATAAAGCCGCGTCATACGGAGTATGCAGGGCGGTACGACAGGCAAAACAGCGCTACGCCAAGAAACTAGAGTCACAGTTCCAGCAGCGTGACTCTAGATCTTTATGGCAGGGACTGCGGACAGTGACGTATTATAAAAGCACACCCTCCGGTTTATCGAGTGCAGACGGGACGCTGGCGTGCGAGCTTTTATGCTCACGTCGGCGCTCCAACCAACACGGTTCACAGCGCCATAACTTGCACCGGTATTCACTAAGATTTTTAATCTCTCTCTGTCACTGGGCGTTGTACCATGGTGCTTAAACAGTCCGTCATTGGTCCGGTTCCAAAGACACCTCAGCCAGCCTGCCTGAACGATTACCGCCCTGTAGCCTTAACATCAGTTGTGATGAAGTGCTTTGAAAAACTGATCAGAGGCTTCATCACTTCTTCACATATCCTTAGACCCACTACAGTTCGCCTACTGCCATAACCGCTCCACAGATTATGCCATCTCACACCTGCTTCACTCTGCCCTGTCTCACCTGGACACTGGGACGAATAATTATGTTAGAATGCTGTTCGTGGTCTATAGTTCAGCATTCAACACTAGTATCCCTTCCACACTCAACACCAAGCTGGAGAATCTGGGACTTTATCCCTGTGTCACTGGATATCCAGTTTTCTGACGGACAGACGGTAGGTAGTGCGGGTTGGCAAGCATCTTTCCACCTCCTCACTCTCAGCATTGGGGCTCCTCAGGGGTCTGTTTTGAGTCCTTTGCTGTACTCATTATACACCTATGACTGCGCGGCCACCTCCAGCTCCACAACCATGATTAAGTTTGCTGACGACACCGTTGTAGTAGGTCTGATCAACAAAGATGAGAGGGCCTACTTTGAGGAGATTACATACCTGGAGACCTGGTGCCAGGATAATAATCTCCAACTCAAAGTCAGCAAGACTAAGGAGGTGATAGTGGACTACAGCAAGAAACAGACAAGGAGCTTCCACCCTGTGAGGATCAACGGCGCTGCAGTAGGAAGAGTGGACAGATTCAAGTACCTTGGAGTTCACATTGCGCAGGACCTATCTTGGTCCTGCCACAAACTGGCAAAGAAGGCTCGTCAGCGTCTTTACCACCTTAGACATCTACGAGCCTTCAATTCGGACCCTGAACCAAGACTAAACGGACATAAGCCCACCCACAACACCTTCATAACTAAAACATCTTTTACCCTGCACTGCATTATTTGCACATAAAAGCACAACTCACTTTGATTATAACTTATAACTTACAAGACCATTTTAGTTTATATCCATAATTGTACAGTTCTCTTATTTTTAAAAAAAAATCATTTGCACAGTGTAAATACATAGTTAAATTTTATTTTATTTTATTTTTATTTTGTCTTTACTCTATCCTCTTAAACAAATTTTTACTTTATGTGGAGAAGTCAGGAAAGAATTTCACTGCTGGCTGTACCATGTATATCTATGTATGTGACAAAAAAACCTGATTTGATTTAATTTGATTATAATACACAACACGCTGACTAGTTCGAAGGATGTTCTTACCTTTTGTCAGGACCAGAACCAGAAGCACAGTCATGAGCAGGGCCTTCATCGTTTTGCTGCAGAACGCCTTTAGTGAGTTCTAGATGATGCTTTTCTTCCAGGAGGAATGGAACCTTCTGAACCGTGATAGGACGGATTCCTCCCTTTTTATATCCTCCAGAACCCAACCTCCTCTATCTGGAGGCTGTGAGTTCACATGATTTGTTTACATGTTGGTGAGGTCACGTGATCTGTTTACACGTTGGTGAGGTCACAATGATGTCACAGCCGATTGAACTCTTTATATGTCCCTGTGTTGTTTGTCGGGTGTTGGGTTCTCAATGTTGAGGTTGGGGGTTCAAACCTCATGGTTCCAAAATGTTAAAATGTTTGATGTTCCAAAGATGATGATCTAAAACCCAGATGAATAAAACCAGAAAGTCAATTTGCACTAGAACACATAAAGAACATTCCCCGAGGTAAAAAAGTCAGGTCTGCACGCTTTCCCATGATGTACTGCTCCAGTGAAACATCATACCCATCCAGGGGAGAACGTTTCGGCCACTGAGCAGATGCACCCAGAACAGGGGGGCAATCTATCACTGGACACACACTCACTCACACAGAAATACACTCTATATGGGGCAATTTAGAGAATTTAATTCACCTTGAACCCATGTTTTCGGACTGTGGTAGGAAACCAGAGAACCCGGAGAAAACCCACGCAGACATGGGGAGAACATGGAAACTCCACCCAGAGCTGAGAGGAGAACATGCTAAACCACTAAGCCACCGTGCACCCCCGCCCACTTGTAAATTTGACTCTTTATTTTATTTGTGTTACATTAGGGTTCCTCAAATGTTTTCTCAGGATCTATAATAATGACATGACGCTCGGACGGTCATGTGAATCGAGTTCTCCAAAAATACAACACCTACACAACGTTGGAATGCATTGGGTTTAATGACAGTCTGACGTTCCATGTAGAATGTCCACGAGGGACTTTTACAAAAGCTTCTTCTTGTTACACGAGTCGGAGTCGCAGCAGGTCACGATGTCTGGCCCGAGAACGGCCTGGACGTGATAGCATGCCGCTTTAGTGCCACATCCCGTTATGTACAGACCTGAGAAAGAGAACCGAGTCACTCAGACATCCAATCACACAGAACACCACCAAATCGGGTTCACTCAATCCGGGCTCAAACTTGTGTTATTTGCACGCCGTGGCAGAGGTCTTCCTCTGCAGGACAGGATCGAATCGTAGGACGGGGGAAACTTATGGGTAGATACTGATGACACAGAAGTGAGGAACCAGAAAGAACATTCAGATAATCACCACACACTGCCGCGAGGTCTCATCCACACGGAACCGCATATTTATAAATACGCAGCATAAAAATGTCCATGTGGGTTCCTTCCAGGTTCTCCGGTTCCCATCCATCCATCCATCCATCCATCATCTTCTGCTTTATATTCTAATAGGGTCGCAGTCACCCCTAAATCCCACTACCCCTAACCCCCCCTTTCCCAAATCCAATCCCCCCCAAACCCCCTTACCCCTAATCTATCACTGGCCACACACTCACTCATACACACACACACACACACACACACACACACACACTCTATATGGGGCAATTTGGAGAAATCTCCACGGACACGGGGAGAACATGCAAATGCCACCCAGATTGGGATTTGAAACCGGGAATCCTTAGTGCTGAGAGGAGAAAATGCTAAACCACTAAACCACTGTGCCATAAAATCATATCATTAACGTGGGGATTATTCTAAATAAAGATAACCCCCCCCCACCGGCGTCCATCAGCTGGAGGAGAACCAGAGACATGAGCAGGATCTTCATCGTTCTGCAAAATAAAGAGAACATTAACTAAAATATGCAAATTAGACCACTACCTTCATGATTAATTAACCTTTGAAGTCATTAATTTATTATCTTCCACTTTATTATTGATTAGGTTCATGTGACGACCTCAAAATTTTTACTAGTGGAGGGGGGGTTCCCTATGCCGATCCAGGGGAGAACATTTCGGGAGAACATTTTGGGCGCTGAGCACACACTCACTCACTCAGTCACACACACTATATGGGGCAATTTAGAGCATTCAGTTTACCTTGACGTGGCACAGTGGTGTAGTGGTTTAGCATGTTCTCCTCTCTGCTCTGGGGATCCAGGTTTGAATCCCAATCTGGGTGGAGTTTGCATGTTCTCCTTGAGTCCATGGGGGTTCATTCATGTTTCTCCCACAGTCCAAACACATGTATTGAATGTGAATTCTCTCACTCTATTAGTGGAGGGGGGAGGTGTTCCCCATGCCCATCTGGGTGTTTTTTTTTTAAATCTGGGTGGAGTTTGCATGATCTCCCGTGTCCGTGTGAATATCCTCCAGGTTCTCTGGTTCTTCAAAAACATGGCTTCAAGGTAATTTGGCTGCTCTAAATTGCCCCTTTATAGTCAGTATATGTATAGTAGGTGTGTACCCACTGAGAGATTGGCACCCTGTCCTGGGTGCATGGGGAAACCACCATTACCCCCATCCCCCACCGTAAAAACCCAAACAATCAGAACTCAGATCATTACCTTCAGTGGTTCTCTCTCTCTCTCTCTCTCTCTCTTTGATGGTCTCTGATCTCAGTTGCCCCGGTTCCTCGTTCTAAGCCCTTCATATAACCCTGGTTCTGCTCCGGGTCACATGACGCAGCCAAAGAAAACAGTGGCGTTCAGTCGAGTTCAGAATCCGGTGTATTTACACTCAAATAATGTTTATTTAATGAACGATGAGTCAGGTGACGCTCTTCATCCTGGGGGGGGGGGGGGGGGGGCATTTGTTTTTCTTCTTTTGTTTTCTGTATAAACTTCATCTTAAGAACAAATATTTTAGCAGAACCCTCGATCGCTGGTGCGTTGGACGAGCTTCAGGTTCTGTGACCTTGACTGACCTTCCAGCAAACACAAGACTTTTATTAAGACTCATTATTAATTTAATCTTTATCTTCCTATTTATCCTCTACTATCTACAGATTCAAGGTAAATTGAATGCTCCAAATTGCCGCAATATAGGGTGCATGTGTGTCTGTGTGAGTGAATACTGTATGTGCCCAGCATTGGATTGCCCCCCCTCCTGCAACTAGTAGATGATTAAATTTAAAATGCTAAGATTAAAACATTTTTAGACCCTTGATTGTCTAATAGCCCATTTTAATAGCCATACTTATGTTCTCTGTATATGCACAATGATTATTTATTGAATAATAAGGCAGAGGCAGGGTAGTACGGAGGGAGCGAGGACGAACTGGTTTCGAGTGCCCGTGGACCAGGATGAGGACTGACACCTGGAACAAGATCCTGGACAGAGCACAACAGCGAGCAAACCAATAAACAGAGGTTCAGATAGTATATAGAAACACTGTAGTAAGAGAACCCTACACTGGCTATGCATGAAGAAAGAGAAGCTAATCTCGTGAGGTGGCCTTTAGTAGGCAAAATAAACTCTAAGGAAATACAGAATAGGGTGAAAAGGAGAGTGCAAGAACATTAATTAAAGATTAAAGAGAACATTTTGGGCGCTGGACAGATACACGTAGAACAGGACGCCAACCTATCACTGGACACACACTCACACACACATATGCACGCTATATGGGGCAATTTGGAGCATTCAATTCACCTTGAATCCATGTTTTTGGACTATGGGAGGAAACCGCAAAACCCAGAGGAAACCCACGCGGACATGGGGAGAACATGGAAACTCCACCCAGATTGGGATTCGAACCGGAAATACTAGAGCTGAGAGGAGAACATGCTAAACCACTAAGCCACCGTGACGCTCATACCCCTTATACATATATTAATAATTTTCTGATGGGTCTTTGTCACCCATTCAATCGCAAGTTCTTTCCGTCACTCCCCATTCAACATCCAATTGGATTCTGATTTGAACTTGATTGGCAGCACGAGCGGATTAAAACGCTCTTAAAAAAGAGATAAAATTGAAACGTAAATTGAAACGTAATTAATCTACAATCTACCCTCCTCCTTATTGGGTTCTGGGCTCTCGGTCACCTTCAGTGACAAATAACAACAACTAAGTTCTACAGCAAATCTACCAGAACTAAGTTGGTCACAATGTTTAGATAAGCTCTACTGTTCCCAACTCTGTCTGTAAGACAGTCATTAGACATTTTTAAGAAACTACTAAAGACACATCACAAACACCTGTCGAAGAGAAAAAAAAGGGGGGGGGTGGTGCAGGATCAGATAACGATCAGTCGGTTGTATGTCGCTTTGGATAAAGGCATCTGCTAAATGACTAAATGTAAATGTACTGTCTGAACAGGGTGGACCAGAACCCCCCCAACCTCCACCAGATCTGTAATAGGAAAGTTTCATCCTCCATGCTGCTAAATACTCTGATGCAGATGGTACTCTAAATGGAACCTCTTAATGTTCACACTGATGGTTTTTCATTTTTAGAGCATTTTTTATAATTGTAAATTATCACTTAGTTAGTTTGGCAATGGTACTAAAGAAAACTCTCTGGTTCTAATGGTACTAAAGAGAACTCTCTGGTTCTAATGGTACTAAAGAGATAATGTGTTGGAAGTTATTATGTTTTTGTTTCTTCTCCCCTCTGATGGACATTTTTGGTAATACATTTAAGGCTATATTGACGGGCTTACTTTAATGACGTCATCAGTAATAGCCTGTTCTGAAATCGGTAAAGACGAGCATGTTTGCATCTTATAATCAATCCTGCTCCATCTCTCATCTGTTCAGATCCTTTTGACGCATCGTCGGTATGTGGATATGTTATGAGTGTTTTTCTAAATATATAAGTCTTTTCTACTATATTAGTTTAGTGTTACATAAAAGTATTTCAATGTATGTTGTATACGTTCATACCGATTGTGGAGAATGCATGGTGAGGGTCATTAAATAGTAACATTCAAGATTCAAGAACATTTTATTATCATTTTATTACCCCTTTTACCCTGTTCTTTTAAAGTTAGGACTTAAATTCAAATTTTAAAGAAGAAAATGAGATTTAAAAAAACAGTATGGATATGTAAAATATAATAGAATATACAACTATGAATATAATGTAAACTATACAACTATAAATATAATATAGAATATTCAAATATATATATATATATTAGTAAGGCTTTTAAAATGCTTTTAAGTAATTTAGTAAAAGTAATAGGGCTGTATTCAATGAAGGATTTTCACAGTCGAATCTGATTCGTCAGATTTTCCCTATAGTCGACTGATAGTCGAATCAGTTAAAATTTCACCACAAGATGGCGCTATAAGCGTGTTTTTTAAAAAAGTTTTTTTTTTTAATATTATACTTTGTTTTTCAAGAGCACCATAAATGGGTTAAAGCGCACACATCATTAAAAAATATATATATTAACAAAAATTAGGATGTGTAACAATCACCTGCGGCACCTGTCCCTCGTTTGCTTTCTGATTATCTCACTTGGGTGATTGGTTGGGTTAGTGCACGTCTTTAATTTGTGGTTACCCGATGTTGCTTTGTTCGTTTACCCCCTTTCTGTTGGTGCTTCGGCACCACTTTTTTAATAAATTCTAGTTTTGGTTTTTATCCCGGTGTTCCAGTTTTTCTCCATCAGCATTTCTGGCACGGTGTGTTGCTGCGCATTTGTTCCGCGCAGGTCGCACTCGTGGTAGTGTCTCCCTCTAGACCGGCCGACGCTGTGGCTTACGTGTAGCCGGATCCCGGGAGACGCTCATGCGCGAGCGGCGTTCGCGATTTCCCCGCGGAGCCGCTCATCTCCGGGGAAAGACGGACATTTGTGACAGGATGATTTTATTTGACAAAAGGCTATATATATAACGAAAACAAAGACATTTCATGTAAAAACTAATGCTTAGCAGCAGCCATGGGCACCCCCATATGATTAAAATGGTACATTCGACTATGAGGTTCATAGTCGACTACGGTTCTCCGAATCGAATCGTCGAATCAGCGAATATTGCAGCTCACCCCTAAAAAGTAATAATGTAAAGTAAAACTCGTGATGAGTTGAATAGTTCAGTGAACAGAGAAAATGACTATTTGATGAATAAGCATGGGAAAGAGTATGAATGTCCGGTTGCATGGTCAGCAGAGAGTTTTGAATGGGACAGTCAACAAGAATCTGTGATAAATTCATACCCCTGAGGGGGGCAGAAAGCAGGACCAGATGGGTTAGAATATAGAGATGTTTTGGTCAATGTACCCATGAGAAAAAAAAAACTGGAGGGGGCGCACACGCAGAAGAAGCAGGTCACGCCCTCCTGAAGGACTTGAATGGACGAACTAGAAGACTTCGGTCAGAGCTCTCGGGGAATAGCAACGAGTTTCCATCGTCCATATTTTTCATTGTTTGATATTTTACACTGTCTATTCAGTACAACGCATTACATTATTTTGGAACGAAACCGCCTGACCATTTTTTAAGAAACATAACCTAAATGTATATTGTGGGTTCTCATGAAGCTTAATAATAAGAAGATCCATGAAGAACATCCAAAAAAATACATGTGCAAAATACGTGGTGTTACTGCAACCGCGGAAAAGCCGCAGGAAGCCGAAAGAACATCAACCAAACACCACACGAACACCCGACGTGACAATACACTTACTACGGTGCATTACAATGCTGACCTACTGGCAGCTCAGCAGAGATACCTTAAATGCCGCCAGTAGGTCGCACGTGATTAGGTAGGACCCAATCTCCGCCCAAGGGGGTGGGTCCTACCTACGGAAGCCCGAAACGGCCAAAACCCGAAAACACGGGTGGCAGGGAGGAGGGGCTCAACCCTCCCAACCTGACATTTATTTAGCTTAATCTAAATTTAACCTAACTTTACTTTGCTGACCGAATTCTTTTTTTTTCGTTTTAAATAAACATTAACATAAAACCACAACACAAATGTATATAATGAAGTTTAAATGACAGGGTTATAACACGACATCACGTTGATTGAACTACAGGTCCTTGATGGTTGTTAAACTATAAGCGAAATGATTTCAGGATATTGACGCTCCACCCATATCCACGTTCATGATGGTACTTCTTCTCCACCTCAGCTCCGACGTCATTGTAGCGCTTTATCTTTTGCTTGTTTCCATCAAACCACTTCTCTTTGGCCAGATGATCCACGTAGATTTGGTGGTCGTTCATTAGATCTATAATTCTAATAACCCTCTCACTCTGTTGATATATTTGTACTCCAGCATGTCATGAATGGCGTTGTCCAGCGCCTGCGAATAACGACCATATAACACTGCGTTCGCGTTCACGTAGAAGTCAGTCTCGTTGAAATGGACCTTCATCAGGTACATGATCTCCTTCTCCATTTTAGGATTCAACGTCACAGATCTCTTTTTGCTATGTGCTGAACTCAATACTGTTCTGATTTTTAAAGCACTTCAGGACCTTGGAATGGAATTTCAGGATGTCATTGTTGAAAACATGTTTGCCCCTTGTATGTCGTCGTACTTCTTCACCCAGCTCTTGCGCCAGTCCTTCATCCAGATCGATGAGCCGGAGTATCTCTTGGACCTCCTTTTGAATTATCTTTATCTTTTCACTCCTCTCTTTCCCCTTTTCCTTGCTAATCTTTCCTTTGCCATGTTTACTTCCTGAAAAACTTCTCAAGTATTCTTTGAATCTCTTTCTCTTTTGTCTCTCTGGAGCAGAATCATGATTAATTTAATGCACGGTCAGCAGAATTTCCCTGAACATTATGATCCACACCTCTGATGGTCTGCAGTCCTGAGAGTTCTGAACTCGATGCCCCAAACGTCTCCGGTTCTGCCGGACCCTCCTCCTGACTGGGTTCTGGGGTCTCAGGCAAATTTAGCTCCTGAATAACAAATGAGGAAGTGTGTAAACGTTCACACCTACCCCCCCTAGTAAATCGCACACAATGTTTAGATAAGCTCTACTGTCTGAACAGGGTGGAGCAGAGATCACTCCCATCCCAACCTCCACCAGCCTTAACTGTTGATCTCTGATGGGAAGGTTTCATTCTCCATGCTGCTTGATCCTCCAATATAAATGGTTCTCTAACTGTAACCTCTTGATGTTCACACTGATGGTTCCGCTGTTCCCATAAACCTGAATATTTCAGTTCTCACCTTCATTCCTTCCTCAAGAAACTCCATCCAGAGCTACAATGATCTTCCGTTCTTTCTCCATCACCACCATTTTATCGTTTTCATATACCTCTAGGATCAGCTCCACTTCTTCCTTCACCGTACCGATGACCGCAACCACATCCATGAACCCCACCCACACCATTCCAGGAGCAGCTGCAGTAGCCATGATTCTCTAATAAACCTGTAAACATTGTTGGATATTTTGATTTTTGAAAAAGGCACAAAGAAGGAGCCTATGCAAAAATGGTCGTCTCAACTAATTTATTGAGAACAAAGAGAATTGTTCATGAATACCATCAGTAACTCACGCTGGCCAGCGGGTCTGCCATCCTCAGTGTTCCGATGCTGTCTGCCTCCGGGTCTGAAAGTGATGGTGCGCCCCCGCAGTGTTTACCTGTGTATATATCTGTTAAGTCTAATTCCCGCCCCTAACTGCCTAAGCCAATCACAAATTACCGCCCTAGGGTTTAAATCAGCCAATCCAAGACCAGTATTTTGGTTCACATCTAGCTTGCCCCATCCCACTTCCTAATGGCAGCAGGAACATATAAGAGTCCTTTGTTTGAATACAAACTTTCGGCCATTTTGAGACTCTTATTATGTGCATGTAATTTAAAATTCCTGACAATTCCCCCCTATGGGAGCACCTACATGCTCCCATAAATAAAAAATTATTCGGCCCTATAAATAAATTTTAAGCCAAAATTTAAATGTTACCATTTCTAAAACTTTCAACTTTTTTTTTAGTTCTGTAGTCCCAGCATTCCCTAGTTGGTTCTTGAAATTATCGTTAGTTCCTTTTATCGTCGTCGTTGTTGTTCTCCTGTTGTCATCATCGTTGTCATCAATGGCAGCTCTTTTGTTGTCATCAGAAAGCAGCACTCTTGTTGACAGTTCCTAAAAGCAGAGTTAGTAATACCTCTTCTTGCTCCAGGGACTGGTCTCCGTGACCCCGAGGATCAGCATCCTCACCGCAGATCCTTCCTGATCACCACTTCCTCTTTTCCTGGAACTCCAGTTTCCTAGAGAAAATCCAGCCACATTCAATCCAATCGATCATCTAGAGAACAGGTTTAGGACATGGGATCAGGACTGAATTTTATGTCTGTAGGAAAGAGGAGCTCAGGAATAATGCGCTCTGTTTTAAAGTCAAAAGAAATCATTGAAACAAGCATGTTTAAGGCCAAAACAAGGAATGATAAGTTAAACTCAGACAAAATACTTATGAAATACAAATGGTTTAGTAAAAGCTAAATGTGGTAGTTTAATTTAATGAGCTGCCCAAAATGCAAAACCAGTATGTTGATGTTTAAAACATGACTGTGTAGAAATTTAAAGCTCAGTGAAATAGTGCACTAATAACCAACCTAGTTTACACTTAAGGCAGTGATTCTCAATTATTTTCTGTTAAGCCCCCCCTAGGAAGAAGAAAACTTTTTGCGCCCCCCCCCACACACACCCACTGTAGTATGATTTGTCTATAAATTTGTTATAAGTACCCCTCTTTTATAACAATGTCTCCTTATTAACAATAAAGAAAACAAAAAGGAAAGAAATATAGATCAACTTAGAACAAAGCATAATTTTATTAACTTTGTTTTTTAGTTTGTAACAGAAACGAATGAAATCCTTATTTAAACTAGAAACATTTTTGAATTGACTGGCATTTGATACTGAAAAATGATATAAAATGATATAAAATCAAAATAAATAATAATAAATTCAAATTCATCAGCAACATTCATTCAGGAGCACAATTTATTAACACTTTAACCTACAAAACAAAAATGAATACAACAATTTGTGCTTTTTTTTTTTATCAAAATAAGGAAATCAAAACTAATGTCTACAACGTGCCCGTTCTGCAGCGCACAGCTTTTCTGCAGTAGCTTTCATAAAGAGTTATAATTGCTTGCTGTACGCGTCACGTTTTCGATTAAAAACTCAAGCGGTTATCAGCGTGATCGGGGTGTAATGTCTTTAAGTGACGCCTTCATTTATTTCACGCTGTCCGCTGCCAACATTTAAAGACACAGAAGACACGCCAGTCTTTCTTCGTCTCTCACCTCAGTTACCGTGAAACCAAGCGCTACATACACTTTCCTCGTTTTAGCTTTCGGTTGACTTTTGTTGGTCTTATTATCTTCGTCTCTTCGACCTGTTAAATATTTGTCCATGTTGTCTCTTGAGGGTTTGTTCAGTACACTTAATATCAGTTGCTCTGTGATTTCTTGTTATGCGCCCCCCCCAGTCACCTCACTGCGCCCCCCCAGGGGGGCACGCCCCACTATTTGAGAAACACTGACTTAAGGAAATGTAAAACCACGAGACCTTAAAACTAACAAAACCAAAAACAAAACATACATTGTATAAAATTAAAATTACTGCATGTGGCTTCATGCTCAACATTTTCCCCATATATTTTCATTTCTGTTTTTTACTTTTACTTTAAATAGGAGCTTAAAAGTAATAAAGATCCTAAACACAGTTATAAAATCAGCACCAATTTAGAAATTTTATAAAACTTTCCAAGCATTATTCATAGTGGTTAAAAGGCATCTGGTGAGGGTGAGTTCCTGTTTTAAAAGTTCTTAATGATAAAAATCTAGTTATTGTCTTTTGGCAATACTGTTAGTTCAAGTTTCCAGATTATGTATAATATCAGATTAAAGTTAAATGTTTCCATTTTAAAATAAATTACCTTGCCCAAACAAATGGGTCGATGCCCTATAATATACACACATTAAACAAACCCCAATAAATAAACAAAACACTGGAGGATAATGTGGTGGACACATCAGAATTGTCCAGAACTGCTTGGGTCACACTGCCACAGTCGCACAATGGATGGTCACTTTTTGCACCCTTAATGATTTTGCAGTTAGACTGCACAATCAGCACTGCTCTCAGTAACCACTCCAAACCAAACTAAAAATAACTAACTGCAATAAATATATAATTGATGGTGCAATACATTTCAATCATCTGTATGTAATAACTGTCTGCTGCTTAATCAGACACCACATGTGCAATATTTGATTCATTTTAGTCCTCGAATATCATGGCCTAGAAAATCAGCCAACTGGTGCAACTCTGCACTGCTGAGGTTTAACACTTCTGAGAGAGTTCCAATCGGTATTCTTAACTTTGTAGAAGTGAGTGTGCTGGGATTTTTCGCACCACAAGCATTTGCAAAATACCGAATGCAGTCTGAGCCTTGAAAGCTGGTCAGTGCAAATGGTCGCACAAAGAGGAAGATAGTCCTCCACATTTACTTAGATTCTGAATGAGCAGGTCCAGTGATTCTTGCATAGCTGGAATTATAAGAACAGCAACCTTCCTGCCTCTTTTGCCTCTGATCTCTACTCATTTAAAGTGCTGACATAACTTTTTTTTCCAATTCTGAGAGGACCAGGCACACATCAGGATGAGGATCTTATGCATCTCTGGATGTGTATGCTGTCAAAGGCATTTGAGAAACTTCTCCTAAACAACATGACTTTGGTTTTTGGTTAGGGTGACCTTTGCTAGTTCTGACCAATGTTGAGATGAAGGCTCTGTTGACAGCATTTTACGGCACTGATTCTCTTGCTCATCAAGATACAAGTGCAGACTTTTAACATCTTCGGTAAAAGGAAGCAACTGGGGCGAGTTCCAGTTGGCTTCCTCTAGCAAGCTGTGGCTGAAATATACTCATGCCACCTGGAACTATAGATTGTTTGAAAGTTGCTGGCTTCTTTTGCTGTTTATTTGTCTCCTTCTATGGTGGCACTGCTTTCAACAAGCATAGCTCTGTTCAGGCTATGCCCAAGTTTCACAGCGAGACTTGGTGATCGATATTTGTCCAGTTCTTCGTTGTATCCAGTCGTTTTCTAACCCGTGATCTATACTTATTATACAGATGTTTTGCAAAATCAATAATACACTTGTCATTCCGGACTGCAAGTGCCACTTTGTCTGGATTCATGGCACTTATAAGTTTCCAAACACCATCAGATACACCAGTTGGTGGAGGAGTCGCAAAAGAGCACAAAGCCTGGACTCGAGTTCGTCCGGGTTTTGTTTTGGTTTCACAAGGCTTGAATTTGCAGACTTTAACATGTCGCCACAATGTTTTCTTTAAAAATAATCCCTGACAGTAAATACATGAAATGAAATCCTCAGCGTCTGAGAGTTTCTTAGGTAACTTATGAAGAACTAGTCTTCCTGTGCCTGTTTTTAACACTGAAGAATTGTGCTCAAAATTACCTTTGTTACGCAAATACTCTAACTGCATTCACCTCTCTTTGGATCCTTTTGGATGACTTGGGGCTTTCGCTACCTCTATCTCCATGGAATGTTTACACTGCAGGTGTCTTGCAAGTTTGGAAAAAGCTAAGCCACAGAACAAGCAGTGCTGTTTTTTGTCATACATTCTTCCACCGCCACACTTTTTGCTTATGCCAGGAATAACCACTGAGCCACTTGTGCCTTCTTGGTCAACAGAAGATGCGCTGTAAAGAATAAGTGATGTTTCACGGCTGTGAGATTTTGAGTTTCACTACTAATCTGAAGTTCTTTATTTCTGCTGCTGCAGATAATCTGAGAGGTAGAGCTTCTGATAATGTTCTGAATAAGTGTGTTTGGGCTTCTGCTCTGAACTGGAGAATCAATAGGCCTTCTTTTAGACTTTGACAATGGCAGAACTTCAGCGCTGCTATCTGAATCTTCTGAGGTAACTGGAATATATTCTTCCCCACTCTCTTCACTGTGATCAGACAGCTCTGCACCGGTGTCAATACTGCATTTTTTGTAGGGCTAAAATCCTCATCATTGGAGTCAAAAAGGTCATCTGAAAAATCAGGGATCTTCCCTTGCATCTTTGGAAAAACAACACAGTAATTTGGTAAATGCCCTCAAGATACTATTTGTTTAACTAAAAGGAAATTAAACAATGCTAAATTCAAGACAATTCTTCAATTGTTAGGACCACCTCAAAGCAGGGGAAGGTTTTTAGCACTGGAGTAACACTGATATGCAGGATGTATGTTAGGTTTGTGTTCGAATAACACACAACAATGTAATACCTGCTCTGTGGTGTCCTGATCATTAAAGAACAGCTGAAAGTAAACTTAAAAAAATACAGGAACAGATGGACTACAGTGAAATAACCTGTCAGTCCTGTCCATCATGTTAGTGGAATCATCACATGTAGCCTACAAGGATAAGATATATAATATAAACCTAAATATGAATTACCAATTTATATTACACCCTTAATGAAATTAATAAAGAGGAGATAAACAACCGTTAATCAAAGCATACGATATACACTTTTGTTTGTTCACTGCTCTACTGGATCAGCCTAACTAGCCGAGGTCCCAAGTACACTAAACCTGAGAGTGTGTAACAAATACTAACAAAGTCTTGTTTTTAAAGACCAAAAGTAAGATAAATTCAGAATAGACCCCAAGTGGCTTTAGTCATGTGGTAACTGACACCTTTGGTTAGAAATGAAGTTTATAGGTTGCCATGTGTGTCCACTACATTACTTGAAGTGTCCACCCTGACGTGGTCCCCACTAGGTCAGACCTGAGTGTGTGTGTGTGTGTGTGTGTGTGTGTGTAACAAAACCATTCCAAAGCTTCTATTCAGAAAGGGGTCCCCACAATGTTTAATGTCAAAGTGTGTGTAACTATTACCTTTCCCAAAGCCTTCCTTAAAACTATTACAAATGTACATCATACAGTGTGTTAAATCAATCATGAGGTAACTATAACTGACTACGTAGTTCAATTCCTATTTATCATGGACACAAAAACATTTCTATATACCTTTAAGTCAGAAGTGGAAGCTGCAGTGTTGGTCACATGATCTGAGGTAGAGTAGTTTGATTCTGTTCTGTTCATCTTGTTAGTGGAATCACCACATTTAGCCTACAGAGATTTTACATATTACAAACATTTCAGTTTAACTCATTCTTTAGTCTTAAAACTGCATGTTTGCCCAGAGTATCGTACTAAATAGCTGGTGATTTTGATTAGCATTAATATTGGGTATAATCAATATTTAAGAATTTTAGGGCTGTATTCAACTAAGGTTTTTCTTAGTCGAATCTGATTCGTCAGATTTTCCCTATAGTCGACTGATAGTCGAATCAGCTAAAATTTCACCACAAGATGGCGCTATAAGCGTGTTTTTTTTATATATTTTTTTTATATTTTACATGTTTTTCTAGAGCACCGTAAATGGGTTAAAGCGCACACATCATTTAACATTTTTTTAACAGAAATTAGGATGTGTAACAATCACCTGCGGCACCTGTCCCTCGTTTGCTTTCTGATTATCTCACTTGGGTGATTGGTTGGGTTAGTGCACGTCTTTAATTTGTGGTTACATTACCCGATGTTGCTTTGTTCGTTTATCTCTTTTCTGTTGGTGCTTCGGCACCACTTTTTTAATAAATTCTAGTTTTGGTTTTTATCCCGGTGTTTCAGTTTTTCTCCATCAGCATTTCTGCCACGGTGTGTTATTGCGCATTCGTTCCGCGCAGGTCGCACTCTGTTTAGACCGGCTGACGCTGTGGCTTACGCGTAGCCGGATCCCGGGAGACGCTCATGCGCGAGCGGCGTTCGCGATTTCCCCGTGGAGCCGCTCATCTCCGGGGAAAGACGGACATTTGTGACAGGATGATTTTATTTGACAAAAGGCTATATATATAACGAAAACAAAGACATTTCATGTAAAAACTAATGCTTAGCAGCAGCCATGGGCACCCCCATGTGATCAAAATGGTACATTCGACTATGAGGTTCATAGTCGACTACGGTTCTCCGAATCGAATCGTCGAATCAGCGAATATTGCAGCTCACCCCTAAAGAATTTAACTGAAATGTTTTCACTAAGACACACAGTTATTAAAAATCTATTTATAATATCTTACAAACCTTTCTCCTCCAAGGCCAGTCACTTTCTCCATAGTCGTAGGTTATTTCCTCCCCAGGCATTATGTCTTTCACTGCAAAAAGGCATAGATGTGGTTGTCCCTGGACAATGAGCTTTTTCATTTTACAGTTGGGGTCCTTGTGTTCATCATGCACTAGTCGACCAAGAGTGTCATCTTCTTTTGTTGCATCAATGCTTCAAAAAAAAAAAAAAAAAAAAAAGGGAATAATAAACATTATTTTATTTATTTAAAAAGTATAAGAAGGATAAGGTGAGGGACATAAAACCTATTTTTTGCTGTAAATTATTTAATTAGTTATTACTGTTATTAAAAAAAAAATCCAAATATAGTCATATTTAAAAATCTCACTGCTTACCAATTACTGAAACCAAAATTATATCCAACAAGATATTTTATTTCATATGGCCAATCATAGTTTAAAATCACCAGTTAAATTAGTTAAACCAAAAACATGTATTCTGAAAAACACCTTCAATGACCATGTCTAATATGTATTTTCTAAAACTTACCACCACTGCTTATTCTGCCAAATGAAGTAAAACATAAAAACAGAACATTGAGAGATTTTCCTCCTTCTTTCAGATTCATTGAAGTCTATCAGTTCTCTGTATTCAACCACAAAATCTTCTCTGTTCAAAGAAGCCTGGGCAAATACACCACGACCTGTCAAATAAGTAAAATAAAGCTAAATATCTCATATTAGATTGGAACAGCTGTAATGAAGTAAAAAAGATCTGATCTGATATATTTTAAAAAAAAATCTCAAATTTCATCTACATTGTATTTAGTAATACAGCTTCAGCAAAGCAAACTCTGGGAGTGAGCGGTCATGGAGCAAAACAGACTAGCATGCTTAATCACAAGAAAGATTACACCAAACTTACCTTTATAAGAGTTTATTAAGTTACTCTCCAATGAACTGGTCTTGTCAGTGCCATTGATGACATGTTGTATCGCTTCATCAACTGGCTTCACCCTCCTTCGTCTCATGTAATCTAGTTCAAGTTCAAGTTATTTATTTATATAGCGCTTTTTACAACAGTACATTGTCACAAAGCAGCTTTACAGAATGAAAAGCCTTTAAACCCCCAAAGAGCAAGCCGAAGCGACAGTGGCAAGAAAAAACTCCCTTTTATGTTGTTATTTAAGGAAGAAACCTTGGGAGGACCAAGACTCAGTGGGGGACTCATCCTCCTTGAGCGGCCAGGCAGCAACAACAGTGTAGGACAGCTATGTACAGATATTAATCAAATGGAAAAACTAACAACTGGAAAACTATATGTGAGTCCATGAGGGGGCGTCCTGCAGAATCTGTCTTCTGCAACTGAGAGCGTTTGTAGTTTGACAAGCCATCCTCAAAACAAGGCCGAAATCACTTGTAATACCATTAACTAGTATTGATTAAAAAAAAAGTTACATGGAAAGTCTCTAGATTGTTTATTGCTTAACTTACTATTTCTGTCTACCTCACCTGTGCAGACATGAATTTCTGTGTCCCCATCTACTCCTGCACAAGAACTACTCTGTTCAAGTAAAATAAACAAGTCCCTCTGTGTGTGTGTCTCTCTCTCAAGATTTAAAGTAGCTTTATTGGCATGACTATTTGCAAAACAATGTTGCCAAAGCATTACAGAAATAATAAAATTACAAGAAAGCAGCACAATAAACTACAATAGAAGAGAAAACAAAAAATATTAATTAATATTATATGAATATTATATTAAAATCAAAGATTTTGCCACTTTTACAGAAATATTATGTACACAGAGTATATACACATTGTAAGAAATACCGAGCGATTTTTTGCTGATTATCCTGTGTCTGTTTCTGTCCGCTACTGTCTTGTGATGTATATGATCTGGGTTAGTGCGCGTTTGTTTTTGTTAGTGTGTAGCGTCTGTGTTCTCACCTCCGTGTTTAGCTTAGCGTGTGGTTGTGTGTATGAGTGAACGTCTGTGTGATTCTGTGGTCGCTCCCAACATTGTTTTGAGTTATCCTCTTTCTGTTTCCATTGTTCACCCTTTCCCTAGAGTTCTGTGTCCCGGGAGCGATCTTTGTCCGTCCGCACAGGTGGTTCTGCTTCGGCCGGTTGGGGCGGAGTTCGCGCTCACCCTAGCTCGCTCCGCTGGCGCATCACCACCTGTGACCGTTCGTGTATCCGTGTTCACTCTCTCTACTGACATTTCGTACCTGCTTACTAACACGCTTCCTATCGGTGAACTAACATTGTCTTCTCCTTTCTATATTAACCACCTCGCTGTCTCCCCTCCCCTTGTTTGTTTCAGTTTCGTTTTCAACCGCTCGACGTCTTGTTCAGTTCACCGACCCTCTCTCCTTTCGAGCACATTCATCACTGATTCTTCCTTCCGGGTTTGGTCTTGCACTCTCGTTTGCACTCTTACCTGTGCTGTCTTAGGGTTTGTTGTTTTGTCTCCTAAAGACAACCTCACTAGATCATTTCCAGTTTCTTCACGCATAGCCAGTGTAGGGTTCTCTTACTACAGCGTATTTCTTATATCTATGTTGCTTGTTTTATTGCTTTGTTCTTTTGCTCGGTGTTGTGCTCTGCCCCGTCTCCCGTTCCAGGTGCCACACCTCAGCCTGGGTCCAGTTGGCAAAAAACCTCTCGCTCACTGCTCCTCCTGCATTACCCTACCTCTGCCTTGCTTATTAATAAATAATCATTGTTCTGCATCTACATTTCCAAACTACTCTTTACACACAGATTGTGACACACATGACTTGATCCATGTATTTTTATTGATATAAGTAGTTACACAGATCACCCCTGTCTCTCTATAACTCATTCTCCGTTAAGCACGCACAAAACATACACATATTAAACACGCATTTCACAAAACAACCCAAATATCCTTCTCTATTAACGCTCAGCAGCTGAACTCTTCTATGACGCACGCGCTCTCAGGACATGCGGCCCTTTAAATCTTTAATTAATTACACACAGGCCCCTAATATTAATCTCACTCTGCCTAGTTTCTACAGACTCTCTGAAATTAATGGAGAATTAGAGTCGAGTAAACAAAAATATACACAAATATAGCGAGGCATTAAGGGTTTTAAAAGTTGTGCTGAAGTTTGGCTTACGAAGAGAAAGCCCAGCAGCTCCTTCTCTGGATGGCAGGGAATTGTGATAGATGTGGTTACTTTGTTCTTTGGGTCCGCTTCGGTCCATTCAATAGAGACCGGTTAGCTTAAACACTTAAAGTACGACGGTAGTTCATAATGTATTAAATAGACGATATTGTTCTGTATTGTGGACCATACCAATGTAAAATACTTTACATTATTGTTAAATTAATATTGCAGTGATCAATAAGGAGTTCAGAGATCGCGTATATCAGTCCTGCGCAGGCGCAATATTGAAGTGTGTACGGTCCGCATCACCGCCACAAACAGTTAACCTTTAGTTTTGTGATGTTTTAGTGATTTTATACCATAAAGATGAGCGTTTAGTTAAGTGTTTAAGAATAATTATAAAGAATTATATTTCCCATCATTTATAAATGGGGTTGATTGTGCTGAAGTCTGTTTTGGTGAATGATTTTACAGTATTTTTTTTTTGTGATGTTTTAATTATATTTTTTGCTATAAAGGTGAGCAGTTGGTTAAATGTTTAAGATTAGTGAGGAAAATTTTTCACATCATTAATAATTCAGTTTAATTGTGCTACATAAGGCTTTGCTGAATGGTTGTACAGTATGTTTGTGGTGTTTTGCTGATTTTTATACTGGAAAGATGAGCAGTTGATTAAAAGCTGAAGATTAATTAGCTGTGTGCTAACTTCAGCTAACTGATTCTGTGAGGAAAATATTTCACATCATTTATAATTCGGTTCAATTGTGCTGAAATATGTTTTGCTTTAAGGTTTCACAGATTTTCCAAATTATGAGCGTTTGTTTGGAGTTAGGAAAAATGTGTTTTATTTATTTTATTATATTCCTCCGGGTTCTCTGGTTTTCTCACACAGTCCAAAAACATGGATCAAGGTCAATTGAATTCTCCAAATTGCCCCATATGTGTGTGAGTGTGTGTGTGAGTGTGTGCCCAGCGTTAGACTGGCGCCCTGTTCTGGATGTATTTGCCCAGCGCCCGAAACGCCACCCCCCCCCCCCCCCCCCCCCCCCCCCCCCACACACACACACGCACGTGCAACCCTAGTAGAGGATAAAGCGGAAGACAATGGATGGATGGATTATTATAATTAGTCATTTAAACATTATAATGTTTATGGGATTAGCACAGTATGTGAGCCACAGTAAGTGTATGTACCGTAATATTCCGAAAAACTCCAGTGGAATTTGCTAAGTATGATAAATATTGGTATTTTCATGTGCAAGTTGGACGGTAGGATTCTTCGGGATGAAACTTGTGCACCAGATTTGGGCGCATTCATGTTCTTTGTATGAATAGTAAAAAATAAATAAATAAAAAAACATGGTCACTGTCGAGCGTTGTTGTGTCGTGTAGCTAATAAAGTGTTTTTGGGCATAACAATTGCAAAATGACACACCAGTCATTATAGATGTTTTAAAAAAATAAGGTTTTTATTGGCATTAACCTCTAAATTGCAGTTTATTATTTGATATTTCATGTTGGTTAACTTGTAAAATGTTGGTTAATCTTGTAAATGAGTGTTTACGTCACTATTCGGCCGATTCGAGCTGCGTCAGAAGTTCAGATGTATCCGACTGTCGCTTCCGACTTCCGAAAGGTTCTCTAAAGGTTCCAGGAGTAAAATTCTTCCTCGATGTCCTGTGAATGCTTGCGGCTGTACGATGAGGGTCCAGGTTGGCAAGTAGTTCCCGGTGACTTGATATCAAAAATCTTTAATAAGATTAAATAAGAGCTTTATTAAACTTGTATGGGATTAAAAAACAAAATACAAATACATAACAAAATTAACCAGTCCTTCAAACAAACAACATAATAGAACCTAACTTATTAACTAATCCAAATGAAACTACCAAAATTCATGCTATGACAGAGAAAACAAAAAAAGATCCCAAAAGAATCCCAAACAGTCAAGAACCTATATAATGGCTGTTTAGACCACTTTTAGAACAAAAGGGGGTCACATTACATTAGAGCACTTATTTAAAACAAATGTATTTACTAACAAACGTAACTTGTTGATCATATAAACAAAACAACTTGTATTGTAACTTGCGTAACAAAATAATTAATTATCCCCACCAATCCAATTAAGTCCTGCAGGGTTTAGCAAGGTTACATGTTTAATAATTGTGACTGAATGTGGTTATGTGGCAACAGGGGATGGTGTTTATGTTTAAAGTGAATAAAAAATATTTGAAGTAATAAATGAGTAATGGAGGTGCCATCCCTACTTCTTGCAGAGCTCATCAGCAGCAACTCACCAAACTGGAAACCCAAAATTTCCCCCTAACAATCAATTCAAAACCCAAAACAATCAAAATCATAATTGAACCAAAAACTAAAGACTAACCGAACAACAAATAACCAAATGTGTGCACTTACAGATAGCATTGTTGTCCCTTTGGCCTTATAAATTAAAATACAAATAAAGTAATATGTGGCCTAATGGGGTACAAATCTGTGTCTGGTAATTCAATTCAGAATCGATTTTCGACTCAGAAACTATTTTTTTTTCAGTTCAAATGCTCTTTAAATTTTGGTTAAATTGACGAAAGATGAAAGGATGATGTAAACAAATAGAACATTTATTTAAAACGATACTTTTAGGTTCCTTGTATCAAATCTTTTTGCATCATTTTATATTTATAAAAAATAGGATTGTGCTAAATTAAGACGAGCAGTATGAGGTTAGCTTAGCTGCTTGGCTTTTTCTTACATAAAAAAAATCTATTAATGAACAAATAATTCAAAATATATTAATACAAAAAGTTTACCATAGTGCATTAGCCTTTAATCGAAAATAAAATACAGACTTTACAGTCAGAGTGCAAAAGTTTCAAAACTTTTAAAAAAGTTTTTAAACTATTTAAAACTTAACATTTAAAAAATGAAATACATACTTCATTCTTTTTAACTATATTACACCAACATTTGCTACATTAAACTTAACTTTAAATATTATTTATATTTATATATTTAAATAATTAAATATATTTTTCAACTTCTTTTATCTCAGGGTGATGTCGCGACAAAGGGGCTCACACATTTGTTGTATCTCCAAAGTACCTCGATTTCATATTACACTCGTTGTAAACCGTTGTGCTCATGTCAAGCTCTCTCTTTCTGGCTTTAAAAGCCAAACACCGGCTTTTAACAACCGGGGGGGTGGTCGCATCCCACTCTCCCCCTGCTCCATGCTTTCCGCTAGCATGAACTAGCATGATAGCGAACTACAACAGGAGCTGGTTAACGAGCTTGCTGTACAGTGGCCAAGTGGATCCGTAATGCATTATGCAGTAAACATGGGAGGGGCGCCAAAAAATAAAACTTAAAAACATTTTTAAAAAATTGATTCTTGGGCATTTTGAATCGATTACGAATTGCGATTCATTGAAGAATCTTTTTTTTTTCAGCACCTCTAGTGGCCTAATTAACAAAATCTATAAACCCCAAACTATTAACACTACATGAAATGGTGCATCTTCTGTGTTGCTGCACATGCAGCCTTTACATGTACTCATTAAGTCCGATGTTCCTCTCATAGGGAACCGTAATCTGAGCGAGACAGCATGGCCTCTGGACCTTCATGAACACCATTCCTGCCATCGGGAAGGAGAAGCTGATGGTGGAGTGGATCGTGGCTTATTATGGGAAGAATAAACCTGTGTTAATTAAAAAAGAAAGGGAGCTGTTCTGTATTTTAAGAGAGTCTGTGGAATAGCGCATGGAGCTGAGTTACATAACATCACGTCTAGGGCTGCAACAACGAATTGATTAAATCGATAAAAATCGATTATCCAAAGTGTCGATAATGAATTTCCATTATCGATTCGTTGGGTCGCACTATTGCCACGTTACTCGCGATGTCTGTAAGAAATCCGGGTTCTGCGTCTGTCTCTCCGTCACGCTCTGCCACTCGCTCCCTTAGCCCCGCCTTCTAGTTCCGCTTTTGCTCCGGCACCAGGTGAGGCTAATTTGTTTGATGGGTCGTTTATCTTATTTATGCTCTGTCTTCACACGGGACGAATCGCGAAGTATTGTCTCTGATTTTTTCATACATACCGAGCAATTATTTGGCTGCTATTCTCTCTACTATTGTGTCCTGTGGTATATCTGGTCTCGGTGAGTGCGCGTCTGTTTGTGTTAGCTGTGTGTTAGCATCCGCGCTCTCACCTCTGTGTTTAGGTTAGTCTCTGTCATTGTATGAGTGAACGTCTGTGTTTTTCTGTGATCGCTCCCTGTGGTTTGTCTAATCCTCTTTCTGTTTTCAGTGTTCATCCTGTCCCTAAGGTCCTGCGTCCGGGGAGCGATCTCTGTCCGTCCGCTCAGGTGGTTCGGCTTCGGCCGGTTGGGGCGGAGTTCGCGCTCACCCTAGCTCGCTCCGCTGGCGCGTCACCACCTGAGGGCGTCCGTGTCTCAGTGTTCAGCCAGCATACTAATGATTCAGATCTGTTTACTAACCCGCTCTCTCTCGGTGAACTAACACGATTTTCTTCCCTTTGTATTAACATTCTCGCTGTCTCCCCGCCCCATGTCTGTTGCAGTTCCGTCCTGAGCCGCTCGTCGTCCCGTGTAGTTCACTGTACCTCTCTGAACACTTTCTCCACGCTTTCTTCTTTCAGGTTTTTGGATCACACCCTCGTTGACACACCTGCTCTTTCTATCGTAGGGTTTGTTATTTTGTCTACTCTAGACAATCTCACTAGTCGTTTCCATTTTTCTTCAAGCATAGCCAGTGTAGGGTTCTCTTACTACAGCGTTAGTATTAGTGTGTGCTTTGTTTTGTTTGGTTGTTCGTTTTGCTCGGTGTTGTGCTCTGCCCAGTCCTCCGTCCAGGTTCCACACCCCGGCCTGGGTCCAGTTGGCAACACCTCCCTCGACCAATCCTCCTCCTGCACCACCCTACCTCTGCCTTGCTTTTCAATAAACCCATCTTGTTCTGCATCTACGTCTCCAGACAATTCCTTACAGACACTTTGTGACAATGTCGTAACTGCAGCCCTTCAATAACGCTGGAAAATAATAGCGGGTTGAACAGAACAAGGTGGAGTCTGCAAAACAAGTTGAAGCAGAAAAAGCTTCCGTTTAAATCCAAACTGCGGGAGCATCACGCTGCACACAAATAAAAAAACGCGGAACATGCAAGCTCTGTGAAAATGAATTGAGCTGCACGGAGCACCACGGTGATGATCCACCACCTGAAACTCAACACTGATGAGGATGAAGCTGAACAGCATCAGTACAACATCCCGAGGTTCTTTAATTTGGAAGTGAATCAGTGTAACACTATGAGACCGGCAGAGCAGCTTCATGCTGTTTTTGGTTGTTAACTGTTTAATAACAGTGATGGAGAACGTCCATTATACAAATACGTCTGTATTTCCTGGGACATGTCCGTATTTCACGTCTCGGGTTTTTTTAAAGTGAGGAAATGTCCTGGTTTTTAAATGACCTTCATTGGATCATAAATGTCCCGGCACTAGGGCACTGCGCGCTGCGCTGCGTGTCAGTACGCAAGCACCATGCTGAAGTGTATGATGATTTACAAAAGAGTTCCCCCCCCGCTTTCAGACCGGGGCGAGACAAACGGGAAGCCTTGTGCACGGTATGCAAAGCTTGCACATATGTCCTGGTGTCCGATTGACATTTCACACAAGAGGTATTTTTTTTTTGTTAATTGGCTAATTTGGTAATTTATTTTTTTCAATAGCTGATGGTTTTAGTTCATTTGTTAATTAATTTTTTTCCAATAGGCTACAGAACAGACAATATTTGGTTCATTACTGAGGGCAACTGAGTATCATGTGTAATTTGGAGTTTTGTTGTTAAGTGAGGGATGTTTAGATGATGCATTATTTCTTTCATTGTGCTTTTCATTCATTAAAGGAAATGTTAACTTAAGCATACTATAATAGTATGTTTAAACACTTAAACATGCTATATATAATACTATACTATAATATAGAATAATTTTACCCCCCCCCCCCAACAGCTTAATAAGTGTTTAAATGTGCTTTTATAAATACAACTTGTACACAATGGTGCTAATTAATGATCAAGCTTCACATATTAATTATTTGATAAAATATGAGTGAAGACACTGCACACTATGGGAGTGAGGTTGAATTAGTTGCATTTAAAGGGGAATTGGATAAAATATTAGGGTGACTCAAATTTGTGTAATTTAGTATATTTCACACTATGTTACATATGTTACTCTCACTCTGTCTGCTCCCTGCATGCGCACTCTTAGCCCCGCCTACTAATCTCCAGCGTGCGCTTTCTCTCACACCGGCAGCTCATTCATTTGATTGGTGCCTTTGTTTCTCTGGGTTTTAAAAGGCTCTCATTTCTCTCTGCGCGTTGCGAAGTATTGTGGTTCTTTTGGCGACATACCGAGCGTTATTCTAAAGTAATTTATTCCTCTATTTATCTCTAGTTAGATTAGTTATTCTCTCTGTCTGTTTATTGTTCCCGTCGGGTGAGTCTTGAGCGTGAGTGTGATTTATTTGTTTATGTTTAAAGCCTTAACGCTTCCCCATGTGTCCTTTGTTTACCCTTTCTCCCTCCTCCTTCCCTAGTATCTGTGTCATCGTGTGCATGTGTTTGAAAGAGACGGTCCTTAGTGATTTTTTGTCGCTTTTAGTGTTTCTGTCTGTTAATAGATTAAGGTGTTTCTTTTCCCCTCCTCTGTGTCTCCCTGTGTTCGTCCAGGAGTTTTTTTTCGTTTTCATTCATTTGCACACTAACCTTTCTATCTTTGGTACTAATATCCCCTCTATCGGTGAACTAACCTTCTCTCTGTCTCCCTGTACTAACACTCTCGCTCTCTATTTTCACTACCTCTCTTTATTACCGTCGTCTCTATCTCTGTGTTTCTTGCTATCCCTGTTCTTTAGTAGCGTTTGTTTTTCTTTTGTGTCTCCTTTAGGCACTCCTCACCAGTTTAGATTCCTCTCACGCATAGCCAGTGTAGGGTTCTCTTTCTACAGCGTATTCCATTCTATCTGAAACTCTGTTTTTGTTTGTTTGTTATTTTCCTCGGTGTTGTTCTCTGTTCTCTCTGTCCCATCCAGGTCTCCACCTCATCCCTTGAGTCCAGTCACAGCATCCCATTGCTCCTCCTGCACATTGCCTCCCTCATATCAGATTACTCTCAATAAATATACTGTTCTGCATCTACGTCTCCTCTCGCATCCTTTACCCAGTGTTTCAGTGTAGATCATCGAACTCGCCATTCAGCTGGACCTTCATGGCACACGACCCGCTCCCTTCCAGCAAACCAGTCTTATCCGCCAGGCCTCCTGTACTCCCAGCCAAGAACCTATGGAGATGGGTCGTTTGCGGCTTAAGGAGAGAAAGGAACAACGACGTCGGGAGCGGATAAGGGAGAGACTTTGTCTCTATTGTGGAGAAGCAGAACACCAACTTCCTGAATGTCCCGTTCGCCCGGTGAGGAGATCAGAGGCAGCAGGAGGAGTGAAGAGTGCTAAGGCTTCAGAACAAGTCAGGCGCTCGTGTAGGAAGGAACTGCTGTAACTTATATTACCTGTTGTACATCGTAGATCTGCGCGTCGGCACCCCTAGAGTCACGGTAATACTTATATTTTATCCTAATCGTTGTTTAATTGAATAGTCTGTTTGGGCGTTCTTTTACGAGATATTAAAACTACTGTCGGTTAGTTAGCATATAACTGTATGTAGAATAACTGGTTTCAGTTCTAGTTTCGGTCTATTACCTATTAGCACCTTGCTTTGAACGTGGGATTGTTACGGAGGGGGCGTGTCCCGGTGGTAACATTTAAAAATCGGCAGTTTTCACTAAAAAAGTCAGAACAAGTCAGGCGCTCGTGTAGGAAGGAACTGCTGTAACTTATATCACCTGTTGTACATCGTAGATCTGCGCGTCGGCACCCCTAGAGTCACGGTAATACTTATATTTTATCCTAATCGTTGTTTAATTGAATAGTCTGTTTGGGCGTTCTTTTACGAGATATTAAAACTACTGTCGGTTAGTTAGCATATAACTGTATGTAGAATAACTGGTTTCAGTTCTAGTTTCGGTCTATTACCTATTAGCACCTTGCTTTGAACGTGGGATTGTTACGGAGGGGGCGTGTCCCGGTGGTAACATTTAAAAATCGGCAGTTTTCACTAAAAAAGTCAGAACAAGTCAGGCGCTCGTGTAGGAAGGAACTGCTGTAACTTATATCACCTGTTGTACATCGTAGATCTGCGCGTCGGCACCCCTAGAGTCACGGTAATACTTATATTTTATCCTAATCGTTGTTTAATTGAATAGTCTGTTTGGGCGTTCTTTTACGAGATATTAAAACTACTGTCGGTTAGTTAGCATATAACTGTATGTAGAATAACTGGTTTCAGTTCTAGTTTCGGTCTATTACCTATTAGCACCTTGCTTTGAACGTGGGATTGTTACGGAGGGGGCGTGTCCCGGTGGTAACATTTAAAAATCGGCAGTTTTCACTAAAAAAGTCAGAACAAGTCAGGCGCTCGTGTAGGAAGGAACTGCTGTAACTTATATCACCTGTTGTACATCGTAGATCTGCGCGTCGGCACCCCTAGAGTCACGGTAATACTTATATTTTATCCTAATCGTTGTTTAATTGAATAGTCTGTTTGGGCGTTCTTTTACGAGATATTAAAACTACTGTCGGTTAGTTAGCATATAACTGTATGTAGAATAACTGGTTTCAGTTCTAGTTTCGGTCTATTACCTATTAGCACCTTGCTTTGAACGTGGGATTGTTACGGAGGGGGCGTGTCCCGGTGGTAACATTTAAAAATCGGCAGTTTTCACTAAAAAAGTCAGAACAAGTCAGGCGCTCGTGTAGGAAGGAACTGCTGTAACTTATATCACCTGTTGTACATCGTAGATCTGCGCGTCGGCACCCCTAGAGTCACGGTAATACTTATATTTTATCCTAATCGTTGTTTAATTGAATAGTCTGTTTGGGCGTTCTTTTACGAGATATTAAAACTACTGTCGGTTAGTTAGCATATAACTGTATGTAGAATAACTGGTTTCAGTTCTAGTTTCGGTCTATTACCTATTAGCACCTTGCTTTGAACGTGGGATTGTTACGGAGGGGGCGTGACCTAGTTTCATCTGGGCTATATAAGAACCGTGGTTACGCTAACGCGACAGCGGAAGCGACAGCCCCTCGAGTTCCGCCCCTCGTGTGAAGACCTATTCGTGTAAAGACCTGCGAGTCTACCTGCGCGAGTCCACCGAGCAAGGACAACGACAAGGCAACCCATTACAATTATATCTATTCATATCCATCCATTATCTTCTCTCCTTTCACACATCAGCATGTGTTTTCAGTTCATCCCTGTTATTTACTCCTCACACAGACGCTCCTTTCCTCAGAGGAGAAGGCGCACTCTCGCACACCTGCGAACTCTGCGGCAGGTGAACACAAGCGAGCCCTTCACCTTCTCTGCAGGACTATGGAATTGTCAGTCAGCCACCAAGAAATCTGATTTCATTCCTGCTTTTGCAGCTCATGCTGGTCTTCAGGTTTTAGCCCTCACTGAGACGTGGATTCGCCCAGAGAATTCCGCGACACCAGCTGCCCTTTCAACTAATTTCCACTTCTCGCACTCTCCTCGTATTGGCAAAAGAGGAGGTGGCACAGGTTTGCTTATTACCCACAAATGGAAATTCTCTCCTCTTACACTTTTATCAAACACTGTCTCATTCGAATTCCATGCACTGACAATCACTGAACCGGTTAAATGTCATTTTCTTGTCATCTATCGTCCCCCAGGTCAACTAGATAACTTTGTCGAGGAATTTGATATGCTATTATCATCTCTCCCAGATGATGGTTGTCCTCTTGTTGTCCTCGGCGATTTCAACATTCACTTAGACCGACCGTACGCCGCTGAGTTCCTCGATCTCATCTCCAGCCTGGACCTCCATCTACTCCGCACCTCAGCTACCCACCGGGCTGGCAACCAGCTCGACCTCATCATGACACGCTCATGTCTCTCTTCTGACATACACATCACTCCACTTCATGAATCAGACCACTTCTTCATACAGTTCTCTGTCTCTCTTCCACCTTCTCCCGTGATCAGCAGCAAAACATCTCAGGTACGTCACAATCTTAGTGCCCTCTCTAACACACTCTTTGCCGACTTGGTTACAGATACCCTTCCTAGCATCAGTAACTTCTTAACCCTTGACACCAACACTGCATCAAGCACATTCTGCTCCACCTTGGTTTCATGTCTTGATCAGGTCTGTCCAAAATCCACCAGGAAAACACATAGTTCTCCATCCAATCCATGGCTCACGGAGACGCTTCGGAAGCAACGTTCTTCGCTTCGTTCTGCCGAAAGAAAGTGGCGCAAGTCTGGTCTGTCTTCAGACTTAGAAACTTACCAGTCTTCACTTGCCACTTTCTCCAAGGATGTAACTGCTGCGAAATCTTTGTTCTTCCAGTCCAAGGTAACATGCATCTCAGATGCCCGCACCTTATTCAGTACTTTCAACTCCCTACTAACTCCTCCCTCTCCCCCTCCCAACACTTCTCTGTCAGCTGATGTCTTTGCAACTTTTTTCACAGAAAAAATTGAGGGCATCAGCAAACTCTTTCATACTCACCATTTCCACAGCACTACATCTCACACACCCAGCCATCCAACCCTCTCCTCCTTCTCCCCTGTCACAGAATCTGACATCTCCAAAATTCTTCTTGCCAGTAACCCAACTACTTGCCCCCTTGATTCCATCCCATCCCACCTTCTTCAATCCATTGCCTCCTCCATCACACCAGCCCTCACACACATCATTAACTCCTCTCTCACGTCAGGGACTTTTCCAAATTGTTTTAAACAAGCCATAGTCAAACCTCTACTCAAAAAACCTACGCTCAACCCAAATTTGGTCGAGAGCTACAGACCTGTTTCTCTTTTACCTTTCCTGTCTAAAACACTTGAACGGGTGGTATCCACACAGGTCTCCAAATTTCTTAATCAGAATAATCTCCTCGATCCCAATCAATCCGGTTTTAGATGTGGTCACTCCACGGAGACAGCATTACTCTCTGTGATTGACTCACTTAAATCTGCCAAAGCCAAATCTCAATCCTCGGTCCTCATTTTGTTAGACCTTTCGGCAGCTTTTGATACAGTAAATCATCAGATTCTACTGTCCACTCTAGCTGAATTAGGCTTTTCTGATACGACACTTGAATGGTTCCGATCCTATCTCACAGGAAGGACCTTCAAAGTGTCATGGAATGGGGAGATCTCTAACTCTCACCAAGTACGCACTGGTGTGCCTCAGGGCTCTGTACTTGGTCCTCTCCTCTTCTCTCTTTACATGACATCACTGAGCACAGTCATCCAGGCGCATGGTTTCTCTTACCACTGCTATGCTGATGACACTCAACTTCATCTGTCTTTTGCCCCTGATGACACCACCATCTCAAATCGGGTATCTGCATGCCTCTCCGACATATCTGTCTGGATGAAGGCCCGTCATCTCAAATTAAACTTAGAAAAAACAGAGCTTCTCATTATCCCTGCTAAACCCTCAATCCATCACAACCTGACCTTCCAAATTGATGGCTCCACAATCTCCCCAACTGACTCGGTCCGGAACCTTGGATTCACTATTGACTCCCACCTTAAACTCTCTGATCATGTGATCAAAACCGCTCGTTCTTGTAGATTCCTTCTTTATAACATAAGGAAGATCAGACCCTTTCTGACTGAACATGCTACCCAACTGCTTGTTCAAGCCCTAGTCCTATCCCGGCTTGATTATTGTAATGCACTTCTTGCCGGTATCCCAAATTCCACCATCAGACCTCTTCAACTAATTCAAAACTCTGCAGCCCGACTCGTGTTTAACCAGCCCAAGCGAACTCACGTCACTCCATTACTCACTTCCCTCCATTGGCTTCCTGTAGCTGCTCGCATTCAGTACAAGTCGCTGACTCTGGCATACAGAACCATTTCTGGATCTTCCCCCTCTTACCTTCACTCTATCTTTTCAAAATACACTCCGACTCGTTCACTTCGCTCCAGTGATGATTGTCGCCTGGCGATTCCACCTCACCGAGGAGCTAATTCTCATTCTGTGGCGTTCACCACTGCAAAATGGTGGAACGATCTTCCCAACTCTGTCCGTAAGGCAGAATCTCTAAACAGTTTTAAGAAACTACTTAAGACGCATCTATTTACCAAATACCTGTTATAAAAAAAAAAAAAAAAAAAAAAAAAAAAAAAAGGGGGGGGGCGCAGCTTCGAATAACAATCGGGTTGATGAACTTACAGTATAGTTGGTTTTCTCCATGGCTTCTGACTTGTGGTGTTCTCATTTGTAAGTCGCTTTGGATAAAAGCGTCTGCTAAATGACTAAATGTAAATGTAAATGTATTAATACCAAAATGGCCAGACATTACATGATCATGAGCCAAGCTTAGCACATATTGTCGGTATTCTTTGGGGAAAACCACCTGGAAGACACCACTCCCATCCGTTAATTCTGGCGACTGCACCCACTTTCTCATCAGAATGCCATCCTGTAAATAATACGCAACAGAGGACTTAAAAATCTCTCTAGAATCCACCACAGTCAACCTGCATTTAGAAAGAGAAGGATCTAACTCCTGAGCAGACATTAAAGCCTCGCGAGTAACAGGAAGGGATAATGCATAGCATTGTTGAGGATTACGGTTCTCTTCAGTACCAGACTTATGTACTGAGCTGACCACAGATACGGTATGGTCATTACTACTAGAGTTCGCAAATAAAGCCTGCACATCACATACAGGGTCCTTTTTTAAACTTTGAGATCGAGTGGTAACACACACAGGAAAGAGCAGGAAACTCCTGTTGTACTTCATCAACTTCCTTACAAATAGGGTTAGATACAACCTCAGGTAAAGGAAACACCTTTCCTCCTGCAAGGTCATTACCTAGTATAATACTCACCCCTTCAACTGGCAATTCTGATCGTACCGCTATCCGAACCATGCCACTAACCAACTTGGACTGGAGATATACACAATGTAATGGTACAGTAACAGGAGTTAAGTCAATTCCACAAACCACTACATAGGAGCCACAAAAGGTAGATTCACCTAACTTCAGCTTTTTGCTAGAGAAAAAAGATTGTGCTGCTCCAGTGTCACGGAGAATTTTAACAGGCACAGAGCATGGATCTGTCTCAGCAGATGAAACTGTACCATCCAATAGGAATGGTTGAAAAGTAACATCAGGGCTATTTGGACACAGCACAGACTCAGAAGTGGTTACGACTGTAGCCGCAACACAACCAACCCCTTTTGGCTTATCTTTTTTTCTATTCCAGGCAGTACAGTCGGCAATTACATGACCTGGACGCCTACAGTAAGAACATACACGTTTCTCAGACGTGCGTGAAAACGAATCTGGTGATGGTTTCACACGGGCTTGCTCTGTTTTCAATGACCTTTCAAACGTACGAGGTGAGCGTACCCAGCTACCTTGAGCTCTCCTATCCCCCAGCCCAACCACAGGAGAAATAGAGGGAATTGCAGTTGAAAAAACTGTTTTGTGTGTTAATATAAATTCATCTGTGAAAACAGCAGCATCAGACAACGTGGATACCTTTTTCTCATTTAGATACACCACTATTTCTTCAGGTATAACATTCTTAAAATCTTCTAATAGAATCAACTCCTTCAACTGGGTAAAGGTTGTTACCTTGGAAGCACTACACCACTTTTCAAATAAAGTAGTTTTCTCACGAGCAAACTCAACAAAGGTTCGGTCCACAGA
>JAFMOC010001153.1:7500-34548 GCA_019802505.1 Corydoras sp. C115 | reverse complement strand
GCTGTATCTCTCTCAATTCAATTTTTTTTTTCAATTTAAAAGCTTTATTTGCATGACAAATTATCCATTCGTATTGCACAAAGCTGGTTTACAAAAATAAAAATAAAATAAAAATAAAATAGAAAACAATTACAAATTTACAAAATTACAAAAATGTACATAATATACAGTGAAATAGTATAATATATAATATATACTCTCTCTCTCTCTCTCACTCGCTTTCAGTCTGCAGCTGTATCTCTCTCTCTCGCTCGCTCTAAGTCTGCAGCTGTATCTCTCTCTCTCTCTCTCACTCGCTCTCAGTCTGCAGCTGTATCTCTCTCTCTCTCTCTCACTCGCTCTCAGTCTGCAGCTGTATCTCTCTCTCTCTCTCTCACTCGCTCTAAGTCTGCAGCTGTATCTCTCTCTCTCTCGCTCGCTCTCAGTCTGCAGCTGTAGCTCTCTCTCTGTCTCTCTCTCTCTCGCTCTCTCTCTCTCTCGCTCTCTAACTCACTCGCTCTCAGTCTGCAGCTGTAGCTCTCTCTTTCTCTGTGTCTCTCTCTGTCTCTCTCTCTTGCTCGCTCGCTCTCAGTCTGCAGCTGTAGCTCTCTCTCTCTCTCTCTCTCTCTGTCTCTCTCTCGCTTGCTCTTCGTGTGCAGCTGTAGCACTCTCTCTCTCTCTCTCTCTCTCTCTCTGTCTCTCTCTCTCTCTCTCTCTCTCTCTCTCTCTCTCTGTGTCTCTCTCTCTCTCTCTCTCTCTCTCTCTCTCTCTCTCTCTCTGTCATTCCTCTCCGTCTGCTCGATATTACGCAGTGGCCCTGGAGGTGCCGGTGGCATCTCTGAAACCATTATTTCTTCCTCACAGAAGATTGTTTTGGTAATTATAAGTCTCATAATTAAATTTGATGAACTCCTCTATGGACCACAATCTCATCTGACCGAGGATTTGCTTGTTTTAACTCTTACATGACGAAAGGGAAATATATTCCCACAATGCTCTGAAACTGCATGCTGCACGCCGATGTTTTGCTATCGGGCCACTTTTTCTCTCTTCACTGGTTTATTAAACCTGCAGTGGAAACCTGTTCTCTGGATTATTTAGAGTTTAGCAGTTAGAATTAATTCAGAAAACATCTTTGGCCTTAAAAACATTATGGTCTTAAAAACATACAAATACGAAGCAGCACCTCCAATAGTTTGTTTAATTCGTTGTGCACTGAACTGAGTTTCAGCTCCGTACAACAAAGTTCAGTTTACTTACTATGAATCTGGTATTCATAATGCATTATAACCACATTTATAACGATTTATAAAGTGTTTGGTCATAATGCGTTATGAATACTTTATGAATCTTAATGAATGTGGTTATAGTGCATTGTGAATACTTTATATATCTCAATGAATGTGGTTACAATGCATTATGAATACTACTGTATATAAATATTTACGAATGTGGCCATAATGCTTTATAAATGTGGTTATAATGCATTATGAATTCTTTATAACGCATTATGTCCCAAACTCATTAAGATTTATAAAGAATTCATAATGCATTATAACCACATTTATAATGCATTATGACCACATTTGTAAATATTTATATAGTATTCATAATGCATTGTAACCACATTCATTGAGATTTATAAAGTATTCACAATGCATTATAACCACATTATACACATTATAACCACAAAGTATTGGTAATCATTACAACCACGTTCATAAAGATTTTATAAAGTATTCATAAAGCATAGTGGCAGCGTTATGTTGTTGGAATGTTTATTTAATTTTTTCCTTTAAACTGAATCTGTTTCGAGACCTGGAAGTCGTATCGAATCATTTTCAGCGTTCATCACAGAAATTCTGTCTCCGCGCGTCGCAGAGAGGACAGGTTGTGGTGATTGAATATATAAATGCACACAGCAGATGATGTTTAGCGTTGGAGATTATTTAGCGTTCTCATTAAAGTTTCTCTCAGTTAGGGATCTTCGGTACAAAGTTCTTAATAAATGATCCAATTACAGCTCGTGCGATGCAAATAGCACCCTGTACACGGGCCTGTCAGGCCGCGGATGTGTACGCACGCCGGCAAAAGCTCCAAAAGACTTGTGAGGACAACATGGAGCTGACAGCATTTACTAATGAGGGCTTTCAACCTGCTCGTTATAAATGGACTGCGGCGTGTAATCAGATGGAAGCAGACGAGATATCGAACAGAGCCGGACGTTTAGGGAGTCAGAGACTCACCGTGTTCCTAAATGACCCCCGTGTTGAGTCAGCACAGTGTTATTTAAGATTCTGGATTTAATTCATGCTGCAACCTCATGGTAAACACACACACACACACACACACACACACACACGAATATACACATAGACACACACACACACATGAATATACACATAGACACACACACACACACACACAAACATGAATATTCACATAGACACACACACACACACATGCACACAAACATGAATATACACATAGAGACACACACACACACACACACACAAACATGAATATACACATAGAGACACACACACGCACAAACATGAATATACACATAGAGACACACACACACAAACATGAACATACACATAGAGACACACACACACACACACACACACACACACATAAATATTTACATAGAGACACACACACACAAACATGAATATACACATAGACACACACACACACAAACATGAATATACACATAGAGACACACACACACACACACACACACACACACACACACACACAAAACATGAATATACACATAGACACACACACACACACACACACACATACACACACACAAACATGAATATACACATAGACACACACACACACAAACATGAATATACACATAGAGACACACACACACACACACACACACACACACAAACATGAATATACACATAGACACACACACACACACACACACACACACATACATGAATATTCACATAGAGACACACACACAAACATGAATATACACATAGACACACACACACACACACACACACACACACACACACACACTAACATGAATATACACATAGAGACACACACACACAAACATGAATATACACATAGACATACACATAGACACACACACACACACACACACACACACATAAACATGAATATACACATAGACACACACACACACAATCATGAATATACACATAGACACACACACACAAACATGAATATACACATAGACACACACACACACACACACACACACACACACACACACACACAAACATGAATATACACATACACACACACACACACACACACAAACATGAATATACACACACACACACACACACACACACACACAAACATGAATATACACAGACACACATACACACACACACAAACATGAATATACACATATCCACACACACACACACACACACACACACACACACGAATGAATATACACATAGACACACACACACACACACACATGAATAAATACACATATACACACACACATATATAGACATACACTCACACACACATACACATATATAGACATACACACACACACACACACACACAGAAACACACATAGAGACATACACATATACACATACATACACACACACACATACACACACACACACACACACACACACACACACACACACACACACACACACACACATACACACACAGGTTACACTCTTGCTTCCAGTCCGGGCTTTTCCTTTTTCCAGTATCTCTCTCTGTCTGTTCCCTCGTTCTCCCTCGTTCTCCCTCGTTCTCCCTCGTTCTCCCTCTCTGAAGACGGCGTGCTGAGAAGCAATCTTCTTCAGCAGGTGATTGCTCGGTGAATATTTATAAAGCGTCAAGCAAAGAGAGAGAAAAGAGAACGAGACAGCGGCGAAAGAGAACCAGAGAGAACCGGCGCGCTCGCTTCACATCGTTCACAACTTTCACTGTTTTACGTCACATAAAGCCTCCGATTTCTGGGTTCTAAAAGTCTTTGGAAACGCACCGCGAGACGGTCGTCCAGGTTCGAGGGGGAGTCTTCCCCGTGTACTTCCCCCTCAATCTGTGTGTGTGCATTCGGTTGGTTTTAATTACATCCCTAAAGATAACACATCAATTAAGCCAAACACTTCTGCAGTGCCAGCCATGTGCTGAATTACTCCAATAAATAGCCATTAAACATGCATAATTGACAATTAGTGCAGTGGTGGAGGTGCGATTATGGCGTTTTCGTGACCTGGCATTGATTTCTACCATTAGCAACGGCGCTGTGAAAAATGACCTGTCAAGATGCATAACAACGGCCATGGTTCCAGAAAATAGAATTAAAGGGAGGGGGAGCGGAAGTCGGGGGGGGGGGGGGCAGCAGAGAACGTCATGGGGATGGAGGAGCGGCGTGATGGAGAATGACTTCTTGATACTTTGATTTGTTGACGTCTGAATCACCAGAATAACACACACACCATATAGGGGCAATTTAAAAGTCAACTCACCTTGAATACGTGTTTTTGGACAGAGGAAAACCATAGAAGGAGGGGGGGGGGGGGTAGATTTAAATCGTGTACTGATGCAAAACTTATAATACATACCCAAATGAGTGGGGGGGGGGTCCATCCAGGGGAGAACACACTGGACACACACACACTTTATAGGGGCAATTTAAAACAGTCAACTCACCTTGAATACGTGTTTTTGGACTGTGGGAGGAAAACCATAGAATCTGGAGAATCCCATGTGGACATGGGGAGAACATGCCAACTTCACCCAGATTGAGAGACAAACGTGCTATTCATTATCTTCCACTTTATTCTATATTAGGGTCATGGGGGGGTTCCCCATGTCCATCCAGGGGAGAACGTTTCGGACGGGACAGGGCGCCAATCTATCGCTGGACACACACACACACACACACACACACACACACACACACACACTATATAGGGGCAATTTAAAACAGTCAACTCACCTTGAATCCGTGTTTTTGGACTGTGGGAGGAAAACATAGAATCTGGAGCAATCCCATGTGGACATGGGGAGAACATGCCAACTTCACCCAGATTGAGAGACAAACGTGCTATTCATTATCTTCCACTTTATCCTATATTATGGTTGTGGGGGGGGTTCTCCATGTATATCCAGGGGAGAACGTTTTGGGGCGCTGGGCAGATACACCCAGGACAGGGTGCCAATCTATCACTGGACACACACTCACTCACACAGACACACTCTATATGGGGCAATTTGGAGCATTCAATTTACATTGAATCCATGTTTTTTGGACTGTGGGAGGAAACCGGAGAACCCAGAGAAAGTCACGTGGACACGGGGAGAACATGGAAACTCCACCCAGATTGGGATTCGAACCTGGATCCCCCAGCGCTGAGAGGCGGACGAGTTAACCACCCCACCACCGGTCGCTGCCCTGGAATCCAAATCTTTTAAAGTGTAAGCCACTGTCTCCGTCTCCAATTCACACAACATCCATCCATAATGGTCGCAAGGGGGGGGGGGGGGTCCCCATGCCCATCCAGGGGAGAACGTTTTGGGCGCTGGGTAGATACACCCAGGACAGGACACCAATCTCTCACTGGACACACACTCTCTCACACAGACACACTCTATATGGGGCAATTTTCATTCATTCATTCATTATCTCCCGCTTTATCCTCTATTAGGGTCGGGGGGGGGGGGGGGTTCCCCATGCCCATCCAGGGAGAACATCTCAGGCGTTGGGCAGATACACCCAGGACAGGGCGCCAATCTATCACTGGACACACACACAGACACACTCTATATGGGGCAATTTGGAGAATTCAATTGACTTGATCCATGATTTTGGACTGTGGGAGGAAACCGGAGAAACCGGAGGAAACCCACACGGACACGGGGAGAACATGGAGACTCCACCCAGATTGGGATCCATTCATTAACATCAATTAAAGAGTGTGGCTGCTCAGGTGTCAGAGAACATCAAGCTGAAGGTTGGAATCCTGAGAAACTCGAACTAACATCGGATGTACCACAAACAAAGACGTGCACGGGGGAGAAGGAATACGGAAACGAAGTAAGAAAAACACCCGGTCACGTGCACAAAATAAACCAATTAGGGGTGTCTTCAACTAAGGATTTTCATAGTCGATTTTCCCGATAGTCGACTGATAGTCGAATCAGTTAAAATTTCACCACAAGATGGCGCTATAAGCGTGGTTTTTAAAAAATATTTTTTTAAAATATTTTACTTGTTTTCTAGAGCACCGTAAATGGGATCCCCGTTCTGGACTTTTTTTCCACTTCAAAGGAAAAACCTAAAAAAAAAAACTAAAAACCTAAATGATTTTATTTGACAAAAGGCTATATATATAACGAAAACAAAGACATTTCATGTAAAAACTAATGCTTAGCAGCAGCCATGGGCGCCCCCATGTGGTCAAAATGGTACATTCGACTAAGAGGTTCATAGTCGACTACGGTTCTCCGAATCGAATCGTCGAATCAGCGAATATTGCAGCTCACCCCTAAAACCAATCACCCAACGTCCATGAGTAAATTAAATGAGGGACAGTTGCCCCAGGCACAGAGTGGAAGAACCAAACGGAACTGTGATGGACTACCGATGTCTTTATTGAGTGCGTTTTTAGTACAATATTTCTCAGAAAGTTACATTTACAAACTCGGACGTACTCATCACGATAAACAGGTTCAACTCTACAGAGACACAAAGCTGGGAGTGAAGGGCATCGGGATTAAAGGCATATTTACAAAACAGTGGAAACGAGTGCCCATGCCATGCGTCTGGTGTCCACCTCTCTCTCTCTCTCTCTCTCTCTCTCTCTCTCTTTAGTTCTGATTGTGTTACGTGAATTACACAAACGTAACGCAGGTTCTCGATCGATCGAGCCGTGCATGAGATGATGATGTGGGTTATACTTTGGGAACGGAACTTAGACACCGGTTTGTTCTTGCGTGTGTGTGTGTGTGTGTGTGTGTGTGTGTGTGTGTGTGTGTGTGTGTGTGTGTGTGTGTGTGTGTGTGTGTGTGTGTCGACTTAAACTGGTACCCCTTTACCTTTAATAATGCATTATAAATGCATTCCTAAAGCTTCATAAAGTATTTATAATGCATTATTAACGCATTTCTAAAGCTTCATAAAGTATTCATAACACATTATAAACACATTTCTAAAGCTTCATAAAGTATTCATAATGCATTATTGACGCATTCCTAAAGCTTCATAAAATTTCATAATGCATTATTAACACATTCCTAAAGCTTCATAAAGTATTCATAATGCATTACTAACGGATTCATAAAGATTCATAAAGTATTTATAATGCATTATTAACACATTTCTAAAGCTTCATAAAGTATTCATAATGCATTATAAACACATTTCTAAAGCTTCATAAAGTATTCATAATGCATTATTGACGCATTCCTAAAGCTTCATAAAGGATTTATAATGCATTATTAACACATTTCTAAAGCTTCATAAAGCATTCATAATGCATTATTAACGCATTTCTAAAGCTTCATAAAGTATTCATAATGCATTATAAACACATTTCTAAAGCTTCATAAAGTATTCATAATGCATTATTAACGGATTCATAAAGATTCATAAAGTATTTATAATGCATTATTAACGCATTCCTAAAGCTTCATAAAGTATTCATAATGCACAATAAACGCATTCCTAAATCTTCATAAAGTATTCATAATGCATTATAAACTCATTCCTAAATCTTCATAAAGCATTATTAACACATTTCTAAAGCTTCATAAAGTATTCATAATGCATTATTAATGCACAATCTTCGTTAATGCCCATAGATGTTCATAACCACACTCAAAAAGTGTTATAAGAACATGTCATAAGGCTTTCTTACACAAACTGACATAATGCATTATAAATGATTTGACTGTTCGTTAACTTATTATAGAAACCAGCAACATAAAGCCTTATAACATTTGTGTTTAAAAAAAAGCTTTTCCTGAAAATGACTTTATAATTGCTCTTAAATAACTGTTTATAAAAGCTTATAAGCTCTTGTTACAGTCATAAAGTGTTGTCATTAATGACCACTTTGAAAGAGACTGCATACATAGCAGTACATAATGGCTTATAAATGCTCTTTACAGACTTTAAGTAAAGTGCAATCATCGTGTTTTAAGGAAGAACATCCAAAGAATCAAAAGTTGAAATTAGTTCATGTTATAATGCATTATGTCACTTTGTGTTTGTGTTTAAAGTCTTATGCCAAACTGTTATATCACTTTATGACTGTGATTATGAACATCTATGGACATTAACAAAGACTTATGACAGATGCTATAAAGTGTTTATGAAGAATACTTTATAAAGCCTTATAAATGTGTTTATAATGCATTATATGAGTACCGGATTCACTGAACGTGTTACTAACAGCTCTTATATTTTGTAGTTGGAAATAAAGGGAGCAAATTAAGGATTTGATATCATTAAGATGATATTAAAGGAGGCTCACAATCTCTGGTTAAATCCATCAATCCATTATCTTCCGCTTTATCCTCTACTAGGGTCGGGGGGGGGGGGTTCCCCATGCTCATCCAGGGGAGAACATTTCGGGCGCTGGGCAGAAACACCCAGGACAGGACGTTAATCTATCGCTAGGCCCACTCACTCACACAGACACTCTCTATATGGGGCAATTTGGAGAATTCAATTGACTTGATCCATGTTTTTGGACTGTGGGTGGAAACCGGAGAACCCGGACATGGGGAGAACATGGAAACTCCACCCAGATTGGGATTGGAACCGTGAATCCCTAACGCTGAGAGGAGAACATGCCAACCACTAAGCCACCCACTGGTTAAATCAAATTGGTGGAAGGTTTGGTCACATGACTGTGGAAGGCGACAGTGTGCGTTAACTCTTTCCTGACCAGCTGCATGTCGCCGACGGTCAGGGTTTAATCACATGACACGGGGACGAGCTCTGTTTTGGTCTTAATGTAGCCAAACTGAAGAACACGGGGTGCTTAATGTTCCAGCAAGAACCCAATCACAGCGTTTCATTAACGCTCCGGCGACCGCAATTCCCCTCCCAGCATCTCGCACCAACAGACTCCGCCCACAATCACATCCAAACATAATGACTGGCTCTCGGTCGACCAACATCCTGACGCCATGGCAACCAAGATACTGAATTCTGCAACGCTAAACCAGACAACGGTTCCTTCACACGAGCAGAATTTCAATCCATTGATGAGAACAGTGGACATAACCTCCGAAATTGAAGCTTCATAAAGTATTCATAACAAATTATTAAACACATTTCTAAAGCTTCATAAAGTACTCATAATGAATTATTAACACATTTCTAAAGCTTCATAAAGTATTCATAATGCATTATTAACACATTTCTAAAGCTTCATAATGCATTATTAACACATTTCTAAAGCTTCATAAAGTACTCATAATGCATTATTAACACATTTCTAAAGATTCCTAAAGTAACTCATAACGAATTAGTAACACATTTCTAAAGCTTCATAAAGTATTCATAATGCATTATTAACACATTTCTAAAGCTTCATAAAGTACTCATAATGCATTATTAACACATTTCTAACGCTTCCTAAAGTATTCATAATGCATTATTAACACATTTCTAAAGCTTCATAAAGCTTCATAAATCTAAAGCTTCATAAAGCATTAATAACACATTTCTAAAGCTTCATAAAGTACTCATAATGCATTATTAACACATTTCTAAAGATTCCTAAAGTACTCATAACAAATTATTAACACATTTCTAGCTTCATAAAGTACTCATAATGCATTATTAACACATTTCTAACGCTTCCTAACGTATTCATAATGCATTATTAACACATTTCTAAAGCTTCCTAAAGTATTCATAATGCATTATTAACACATTTCTAAAGCTTCCTAATATACAGATATGTTTATAGTCACGGTCATAAAGGGTTATAGCAATACGACATAAGGTATAACACAAAGTGACATAATGCATTATAATATGAACTTAGATCAAATTTGTTGGGGTTTTTGAGACATTCTGACTTAATAAATGATGCTTACACTTTAAAGTCTATAAAGAGCATTTATAAGCTTCTATAAGTCATTATGTAATGAAGCAGCCTTCTTCAGTCCCCCCAGTGCCCCCCCCACCCAAGACCCTAGGGGAATAAGCGGAATGAACATCGCTCTGTGTAATAAAGCCTTATGGCATATTGTTATAACACTATATGAGTTTGTTATTAGCTTCTATGTAAATGAACAGGTTTTGACAGTGTTATAAAGCATGAATAGTTTATGAAGCTTCAGAAAGGTGTTTTATGATGCATACTGGATACATAGAAGGTGTTGTGACTTACAGTCTACTATTTTATAAATCTGAAAAGTCCTGAATGTGAGAGAGCAATCACGAGAGAGAGAGAGAGAGAGAGAGAGAGAGGGAGAGAGAGACCCGTGGTTCTACCTGACTATCTGCTGATCGGTTCGTTGGACATGTAAACACTTGCTTGACGGCTTTTGAAGACCCTGTATCGAAGACGAACAGCAGTACAGAATATGAAGAAAAGTGCAAGAACACCAACGTGGACATAGCAGAGTGAGAAAGTAGTGAGCACGCCCTCACTCGCACTACAAAACGCTCCTCGAAGCCCTCCAACCGACCTGCAGAAGATCCGAGAGAACGCCAGGAGTAGAGGAACGAGGAGGAAAAAGAAGGAGAAGGCTGTACAGGTAAGTATTCAGTCACGTGAAAACTCCTACAATATACAGAATCCCGGCGAGCAGCTGGACGTTCTCGTCTGCGGCGCCGTACTAGTGGTTTCTACACGATTATTCAGGATTTCTACAGCTTTAGGCCCGGCCGCAGCCAGAGATCTTTGAAGATTGTCCTTCTGGAGTCCATCCAACTGGACCTTCTCCTGTCACATGACCCACCATGAGGTTCCACCATGATGTTCCACCATGAGGACCCACCATGAGGACCCACTATAAAGTCCCAACATGAGGTCCACCCATATAGTCCCACCATATAGTCCCACCATGAGGTCCCACTATAAAGTCCCACCATGAGGGCCACCCATATAGTCCCACCATGAGGTCCCAACATGAAGTCCTACCATGAGGTCCCACCATATAGTCCCACCAATAGGTCCCACCATGAGGTCCCATCATGAGGTCCCATCATGAAGTCCTACCATGAAGTCCTACCATAAAGTCCCACCATGAGGTCCATCATGAAGTCCCACCATGAGGTCCTACCATGAGGTCCCACCATAAAGTCCCACCATGAGGTCCTACCATGAGGTCCCACCATGAGGTCCTACCATGAGGTCCCACCATCAAGTCCCACCATTAAGTCCTACCGTTAAGTCCTATCATGAGGTCCCATCATGAAGTCCCACCATGAGGTCCTACCATGAGGTCCCATCATGAGGTCCTACCATGAGGTCCCACCATCAAGTCCTACCATGAGGTCCCACCATGAGGTCCTACCATGAGGTCCCACCATCAAGTCCCACCATTAAGTCCTACCATCAAGTCCCACCATGAGGTCCCATCATGAAGTCCCACTATGAGGTCCCACCATGAAGCCCCACCTTGAGGTCCCACCATGAGGTCCCACCACGAAGTCCGGCGTCAAGCCAATGCAAGCAGGAGAAAGTATGCGCACCCTTTTCTGTTACGTTTCCCCTTCAATATGAAGGTTTACTTCAGAGATAGAACTATTTAAAGATATACACTTCGGATATACGTCCTTTGGCAAATCCGGCCGTAAGGTAGTGATGGTGGGAAGCAGAAGACTACGAGGTACGAGGTATAGCTAGGTATAGTTCCTTCTTCGCATCTTTTGGCAAACCAAGCAAATAAATAGCCAATGGGAGGGAAGCGGAATGGAACGGCGGGTTCTCCGGGGAGCCGGGGAGCTGAACGCCTGCAGTGTCGGGTTCTCGATGAGGAAAAAGCGATGCGTCACCATCACAGACCGAACTAAACGGAAGGAGGGAAGTGACGCAGGGTGCCGCACTCGTCCTTGATGTTAGCCCAGGTTCCGAGTGATGGATTCCTGTCCTGGATGTGTTCTCGGGCAGACTCAAGCATGTGGTTGTTTTCCGCTGACGCGTCATTTTTTAATTCTTTCGTATTTATTATTATTATTTTTTTTTTTTAAGCATTTTTTTCTCTTTTCTTCAGATCAAAACGATCGTCTCTACTCTGGCGCCCTCCGACGTGCCATCGCTGCCCCGCTGCTGCACGCTGAGCAGGATGCCCGGCCCGTCGCCTGGCGCCTCCTGTAGTCATGCCAGCGATGTCGGGGACTGGCACTGGCTCAGCTGCATGGACTGCACGTTGCTCAGGATCTTCTTCTGGTGGCCGGCCAGGGTCACGCCTATCCTCAGGAGGTCTCTGTCATGAGGAGCAAAGAAAGAGATGTTTACTTATGAGTGTTCAATATTTAGGGCCTTCCATTCATTATTTTCAGCTTTATCCACTATTAGGGTCGGGGGGGGGGGTTCTCCATGCCCATCTAGGGGAGAACATTTCGGGCGCTGGGCAGATACACCCAGGACAGGGGGGCAATCTATCACTTGATAGACTCACTCACACAAACAGACAAATGTTTTTGGACTGTGGGAGGAAACCGGAGAACCCGGAGGAAACCCACGCTGACACGGGGAGAACATGGAAACTCCACCCAGATTGGGAGTCGAACCTGGAATCCCTAGCGCTGAGAGGAGAACATGCTAACCACTAAGCTGCCCTTATTTAGGTCCATATATAAAAATTTATATATATAAAAATATAAATTAAAAAAATTGGGTGGGGGGGGGCGGCACAACATCTTAGTGGTTGGCATGTTCTCCTCTCAGCACTAGGGATTCCCAGTTTGAATCCCAATCTGGGTGGAGTTTCCATGTTCTCCCCGTGGGTTTCCTCCCACAGTCCAAAAACATTGATCAAGGTCAATTGAATTCTCCAAATTGCCCCATATATCCATCCATTAACTTCTGCTTTATCCACTATTGGGCAATGGGGGGTGGGGGGACCCATGCCCATCCAGGAGAGAACGTTTCAGGCGATGGGCAGATACACCCAGGACAGGGCGCCAATCTATCGCTGGGCACAAACTCACTCAAACACACACTCTATATGGGGCAATTTTTTTTGGCGAACTCAATTGACCTGGATCCATGTTTTTGGACTGTGGGAGGAAACTGGAGAACCCGGAGGAAACCCACACGGACACGGGGAGAACATGGAAACTCCACCCAGATGGGGATTTGAACCGGGAAACCAGCGCTGAAAGGAGAACATGCTAAACACTAAGCCACGGAGCCGCCCTTATTTAGGTCCATATAAAACTTCATTTTATTATTCAATTTGTTAAAAAAGGGCTTAACAATAACAATGCAACACCATCCATTATCTCTAACCTTATCCTCTATTAGGGTCGCGGTGGGGTTCCCCATGCCCATCCAGGGGAGAACGTCTCGGGCGCTGGGCAGATACACCCAGGACAGGGTGCCAATCCCTCGCTGGGCACACACTCACTCACACAGACACACTCTATATGGGGAAATTTTGAAAATTCAATTGACTTGATCCATGTTTTTGGACTGTGGGATGAAAACCGGAGAACCCGGAGGAAACCCATGCAGACACGGGGAGAAAATGGAAACTCCACCCAGATGGGGATTCGAACCGGGAATCCCTAGTGCTGAGAGGAGAACATGCTAAACACTAAGCCACTGTGCCGCCCCTTAACAAATAAATTCATTATTCATTCATTATCTCCCGCTTTATCCTCTATTAGGGTCGTGGTGGGGTTCCCCATACCCATCCAGGGGAGAACGTCTCGGGCGCTGGGCAGATAGACCCAGGACAGGGCGCCAATCCATCGCTGGGCACACACTCACTCACACAGACATACTCTATATGGGGCAATTTTGCAAATTCAATCAACCTTGATCCATGTTTTTGAACTGTGGGAGGAAACCGGAGAACCCGGAGGAAACCCACGTGGACACAGGGAGAGCATGGAAACTCCACCCAGATGGGGATTCGAACCGGGAATCCCTAGCGCTGAGAGGAGAACGTGCTAAACCACTAAGCCAGCGTGCCGCCTCCAGGTTTTAATTTTGATTTGCGTTAATGATCGTTAGTGACAGAACCTCGTAATGCATACGGTCCACAGAGAGAGAAGTCAGACGAAAACAGAGCTGACAGTCGCTCGCATCGGGACGAGAACGCGGGACGAGAACGTGGGAGACAAAGAGAGAGAGAGCGACGGGGGAGACGGAAATCCTCCCACTCGTTCGGCTGCGGCTGCGAGGGCAGATGAAAGCTCCGCGTGCGTGGGCCTGCACTCTGTAAGTCATTAAGCCCAGGTTCACTAATTCACCGCTAACGAACGCAGGCTGCTCGTCACCGCGCCTCTGATCTAAAACCAGAAAGTTTAATCATATCAGTCCGTATGTTCCGTAAGTTTCGTATCGAGTACAAAATTTTATTGATAACATATCAAATTCTACATAATCAGGCTCCACAGTATCTGAGTGAGTTGATTCAATCGTACAACACGTGAGCTCAGATCTCAAGGTGCTGGTCTTCTCTTAGCTCCTAGAATAAATAAAATGACTGCTGGTGGAAGAGCGTTCTCCCACAAGGCTCCTCAACTTTGGAATAGCCTTCCAGTTACTGTTCGTGATTCCGAATCACTATTAATCTTTAAAAATAAATTAAAAACACATTTATTTAATCTTGCGTTTAATTAATCCCCTGTATATAAAGATGTAGGTCTCAGACTTGGCTGTATTGGGGGGTAATCTGTGATCAGTAGGGGTGTATTCAACAAAGGATTTTCATAGGCGAATCTGATTCGTCAGATTTTCCCTATAGTTGACTGATAGTCGAATCAGTTAAAATTTCACCACAAGATGACGCTATAAGCGTGGTTTTTAAAAAAGATTTTTTTTTTATATTTTACTTGTTTTTCTAGAGCAACGTAAATGAGATCCCCGTTCTGGACTTTTTTCCACTTCAAAGGAAAAGCCTTAAAAAAACCTAAAAACCTAAAAATTAGAATGATTTTATTTGACAAAAGGCTATATATATAACGAAAACAAAGACATTTCATGTAAAAACTAATGCTTAGCAGCAGCCATGGGCGCCCCCATGTGGTCAAAATGGTACATTCGACTATGAGGTTCATAGCGTTTCACCTCTTCACCCACCTCATCATTAATGGGGGGGGGGGGGGTGGCGCTGAAATGATGCTGTTCCGGGGCGCCATCTCAACTATGTACCCTGCAGGATCTGCCTCTTTGAGTTCTGCTGCTCTAGTCAGTGATGCCGGAGTCACATGCTGCACTGTGTCAATTAATTACTTATTAATTAAATGCCGTGCTTTATTATCAGCTCTAACGGCCTTCCTTGTCTGTTTCTTTGAAGGTGTCCCCCGGCTTCCTGGAGATCTTCATCCATGGCTCTGCTGACGAATACTGGATGGAACCTGACAAGGCGGTCCTGCAGGACGCCCCCTATTGGACTCACATATAGTTTTCTAGTTGTTAGTTTTTCCATTTGTTTAATATCTGGACATGGCTGTCCTACACTGTTGTTGCTGCCTGGCCGCTCAAGGAGGACGAGTCCCCCACTGAGTCTTGGTCCTCCCAAGGTTTCTTCCTTAAATAACAACATAACAGGGAGTTTTGTCTTGCCACTGTCGCTTCGGCTTGCTCCTTGGGGGTCTAAAGGCTTTTCATTCTGTAAAGCTGCGTTGTGACAATGTACTGTTGTAAAAAGCGCGACATAAATAAATAACTTGAACTTGAACTTGAACTTGATCCGCCAAGTGACTCGAGTCAGATCATCTCCCGAGAATCGGTCACTACGGTCAGAATGTGTCCATTTATATTCATGATCTCAGCATACATTAACAGTTCGGTGTGTGTGGCCTAGTGGTTGGCATGTTCTCCTCTCAGCGCTAGGGATTCCCGGTTCGAATCCCAATCTGGGTGGAGTTTCCATGTTCTCCCCGTGTCTGCGTGGGTTTTTTTTTGGTCCAGGTTCTCTGGTTTCCTCCCACAGTCCAAAAACATGGATCAAGGGCAATTGAGTTCTCCAAATTGCCCCATAAAGATTGTGTTTGTGTGTGTGAGTGAGTGTGTGTCCAGTGATAGATTGGTACCCTACCCTGGGTGTATCTGCCCAGTGCCCGAAACTTTCTCCCCAGATGGGCATGGGGAACCCTCCCCCCCAGGACCCTAATAGAGGATAAAGTGGAAGATAATGGATGGATGGATGGCTTAGTGTTTAGCATGTTCTCCTCTGAGCACTAGGGATTCCCGGTTCGAATCCCAATCAGGGTGGAGTTTCCATGTTCTCCCCGTGTCTGCGTGGGTTTCCTCCAGGTTCTCCGGTTTCCTCCCACAGTCCAAAAACATGGATCAAGTCAATTGAGTTCTCCAAATTGCCCCATATAGAATGTGTGAGTGATAGATTGGTGTCCTGTCCTGTCCAGCGCCCGAAACGTTCTCTACCGGATGGGAATGGGGAACACCCCCCCCCACGACCCTAGTAGAGGATAAAGTGGTAGATAATGGATGGATTGATGGGTGGCTTAGTGGTTAGCATGTTCTCCTCTCAGCTCTAGGGATTTCCGGTTCGAATACCAATCTGCGTGGTGTTTCCATGTTCTCCCCGTGTCCGCGAGGGTTCTCTCCGGGTTCTCCGGTTTCCGCCCACAGTCCAAAAACATGGATCAAGGGCAATCGAATTCTCCAAATTGCCCCATATAGAGTGTATCTGTGTGAGTGTGTGTCCAGTGATAGATTGCCCACTGTGCTGGGTCTATCTGCCCAGCGCCCGAAACGTTCTCCCCTGGATGGGCATGGGGAACCCCCCCCCCGACCCTAATAGAGGATAAAGCTGAAGATAATGGATGAATGAATATTTCAAGCTTAAAAGTGAAATCTGTTCAGAATCCTGAAGTCGTTTAACATTTTAATAGAAGTTACTGAGTTTGAAATATCAGAACACAATCATTTATCAGAGCACTGACCCTGGACCTGTACTGTTTAGGTGATTGGTGCTCGTGCTCAGTTATTCAGATCGGTTGCTATAGAAATGAGGAAGGCCAGCGTGACCGTGGAGCAGCGCAAGGAAGCCAAATAATTAAACGAAACATAACGAACTCAAAGAAATGCTTTACAAAAGGAATACATGTCCAGATACAGAGCTGAAGAAAGACTTTCATTACACCAAATATATATATATTTACTAAAGAAATATGTATTCCAACGACCACTAATATATATACATATATATATATATATATATTCATTTATTTATTATCTTCCGCTTTATCCTCTATTAGGGTCGCGGTGGGGTTCCCCATGCCCATCCAAGGGAGAACGTTTTGGGTGCTGGGCATATAGACCCAGGACAGGGCGCCAATCCATCGCTGGGCACACACTCACTCACACAGACACACTCTATATGGGGCAATTTTGAGAATTCAATTGACTTGATCCATGTTTTTGGACTGTGGGAGGAAACCAGAGAACCCGGAGGAAACCCACGCAGACACGGGGAGAACATGGAAACTCCACCCAGATGGGGATTCGAACCGGGAATCCCTAGCGCTGAGAGGCAAACGTGCTAAACCACTAAGCCACCGTGCCGCCTATATATATATATCCATCCATTATCTTCGTTATAAGGGTTGTGGGGGGGGGGGGGTTCCCCATGCCCATCCAGGGGAGAACGTTTCGGGCGCTGGGCAGATACACCCAGAACAGGGTGCCAATCTATCACTGGACACACACTCACTCACTCAAACACACTCTATATGAGGCAAATTGGAGAACTCAATTGGCCTTGATCCATGTTTTTGGACTGTGGGAGGAAACCGGAGAACCTGGACCAAAACCAAACCCACGCGGACACGGGGAGAACATGGAAACTCCACCCAGATTGGGATTCGAATCGGGAATCCCTAGCACTGAGAGGAGAACATGCTAATTACTAAGCCACCATGCCACCCCTATTATATCCATCCATCCATTCTTTTCCGTCTCTATATTCTCTACTAGGGTTGCGGGGGGAAGGGGGGGGGGGTGGAGAGTTCCCCCCATTCCCATCCAGGGAAGAACGTTTCAGGTGCTGGACAGGGTATCAATCTATCACTGGACACACACTCACTCTATATGGGGCAATTTGGAGAATTCAAATGACCTTGATCCATATTTTTGGACCGTGGGAGGAAACCGGAGAAGTCGGAGGAAACCCACGTGGACACGGGGAGAACATGGAAACTCCACCCAGATTGGGATTCCAACTGGGAATCCCCAGCGCTGAGAGGAGAACATGCTAATCTAACCTGCCGCCCTCCCTATTATATATTATATAATACTATCTCTCTCTCTCTCTCTCTCTTCCCATATCCCACAATCCAAAAGCACTTATTTAAGGTAACTTGTACGCTCTAAATTGCCCCTATCTAAAGTGTGAGCATGTTTTCCAAGCGATGGATCGGCCACCTGTGCCGAAGCCTCCCCCCTGCCCCCAAACGACCCTTATGAAAGATTAAGTAGTCAAGGCAATAAGATGCGATGAGGTTCGAGATACATATCTAGACATTGCGTCAGTGTTACGAGGTCTTACATCAGTGTCATGACATGCTTATAACCTCTTCCACTCACTCTGCCGTAATCTGGGCGATGAGCTGCAGGGAAGTGAAGCCCGAGTTGAGAAAGTTGTCTCTGTACTGAGACATCTTAATGGCCGAGAGCCAGTCTTCCACCGAGCTGAAGGTGTTGAAGTCCGGGAGGGACCTGTCCAACAGCGGCTGAGGAGAACTGCAGACAGAAAGAAACGGCTATAAATATCAAAACACTAGAACACTGTGCCATGCTTTAAATACTGGACGGTTGATCAGGAGGTTGGGGAACTGAAGCAGGTGTTGAGAAGTTGCTGGTTTCCTGGAGGTTTGCTCAGATCTTCATCCATGGTTCTGCTGAAGCACTGCGGCTAATTGGGTGTATCTGCCCAGTGCCTGAAACGTCCTCCCCTGGACGGGCATGGGGAACGTCCCCGAGAGGATTAAGCCGAAGATAATGGGAGGAGGAGACCGGAGAACCCGGAGGAAACCCACGTGGACACGGGGAGAACATGGAATCTCCACCCAGATTGGGATTCGAACCGGGAATCCCTAGCGCTGAGAGGAGAACATGCCAACCACTAAGCCACCGTGCCACCCCAATGATTATAATTATGTATCTGCCCAGTACCCGAAACGTTCTGCCCTGGATGGGCATGAGGAACCCCCCTCCCCGCCACCCTACTAGAGGATAAAGCAGAAGATAATGCATGGATGGATAAATATCCAGGCGCCACGGTGGCTTTGTGGTTGGCATGTTCTCCTCTCAGCACTAGGGATTCCTGGTTCGAATCCCAATCTGGGTGGAGTTTCCATGTTCTCCCCGTGTCCATGTGGGTTTCCTCCGGGTTCTCCGGTTTCCTCCCACAGTCCAAAAACATGGATCAAGGTCATATTGAATTCTCCAACTTGCCCCATATAGAGTGTGTCTATATGAGTGAGTGCCCAATGATAGATTGGCGTCCTGTCCTGGGTGTATCTGCCCAGCGCCCGAAACGTTCTCCCCTGGATGGGCATGGGGAACGTCCCCGAGAGGATTAAGCCGAAGATAATGGGAGGAGGAGACCGGAGAACCCGGAGGAAACCCACGTGGACACGGGGAGAACATGGAATCTCCACCCAGATTGGGATTCGAACCGGGAATCCCTAGCGCTGAGAGGAGAACATGCCAACCACTAAGCCACCGTGCCACCCCAATGATTATAATTATGTATCTGCCCAGTACCCGAAACGTTCTGCCCTGGATGGGCATGAGGAACCCCCCCACCCCACCACCCTACTAGAGGATAAAGCAGAAGATAATGGATGGATGGATAAATATCCAGGTGCCACGGTGGCTTTGTGGTTGGCATGTTCTCCTCTCAGCACTAGGGATTCCTGGTTCGAATCCCAATCTGGGTGGAGTTTCCATGTTCTCCCCGTGTCCATGTGGGTTTCCTCCGGGTTCTCCGGTTTCCTCCCACAGTCCAAAAACATGGATCAAGGTCATATTGAATTCTCCAACTTGCCCCATATAGAGTGTGTCTGTGTGAGTGAGTGCCTAGTGATAGATTGGTGTCCTGTCCTGGGTGTATCTGCCCAGCGCCCGAAACGTTCTCCCCTGGATGGGCATGGGGAACGTCCCCGAGAGGATTAAGCCGAAGATAATGGAGGAGGAGACCGGAGAACCCGGAGGAAACCCACGTGGACACGGGGAGAACATGGAATCTCCACCCAGATTGGGATTCGAACCGGGAATCCCTAGCGCTGAGAGGAGAACATGCCAACCACAAAGCCACTGTGCCGCCCCGATAGTTTAATTATATATCTGCCCAGCGCCTGAAATGTTCTCCCCTGGATGGGCATGAGGAACCCCCCCCCGCCACCCTACTAGAGGATTAAGCCGAAGATAATGAATGGATGGATAATTATCCAGGCGCCACGGTGGCTTTGTGGTTGGCATGTTCTCCTCTCAGCACTTGGGATTCCTGGTTAGAATCCCAATCTGGGTGGAATTTCCACATTCTCCCCGTGTCCGCGTGGGTTTCCTCAGGGTTCTCCGGTTTCCTCCCACAGTCCAAAAACATGGATCAAGTCAATTGAGTTCTCCAAATTGTCCCATACAGAGTGTGTCTGTGTGAGTGAGTGTGTGCCCAGCGATAGATTGGCGCCCTGTCCTGGGTGTATCTGCCCAGCGCCCGAAACGTTCTCCCCTGGATGGGCATGAGGAACACCCCCCCCCCCCCCCCCACCCTACTAGAGGATTAAGCCGAAGATAATGGATGGATGGATGGATAATTATCCAGGCGCCACGGTGGCTTAGTGGTTGGCATGTTCTCCTCTCAGCACTAGGGATTCCCGGTTCGAATCCCAATCTGGGTGGAGTTTCCCAATCTGAATCCCAATCTGAGTGGATTTCCTCCGGGTTCTCCGGTTTCCTCCCACAGTCCAAAAACATGGATCAAGGTCATATTGAATTCTCCAACTTGCCCCATATAGAGTGTGTATCTGTGAGTAAGTGCCCAATGATAGATTGGCGTCCTGTCCTGGGTGTATCTGCCGGGCGCCCGAAACGTTCTCCCCTGGAAGGGTATGGGGAACCCCACCGCGACCCTAGTAGAGGATAAAGCAGAAGATAATGGATGGATGGATAAAATAAAAAAGATACTCAGATAGTAAAGACGAGCCTGACCTTCCATTTCTGAGCTGAAGTCTCAGAACGAACGATAATCTGATGAAAGCGAAATGATCACAATATATGAATAAATAAATAAGACGATGATGTAACATCGTTGTAAACCGTCGTCTGGCCCATTGTGTGGTTTATATTACATTCCAAATGTATTAGAATTTAAAATTAAATAATAAAGGTGGTCAGAGAAACCTTTGGAAATGATTACTTTTGTATTTTGAATGAAAAAATTAACGTCTCAGGCGCTGGGCAGACACACCCAGGACAGGACGCCAATCTATCACTGGACACACACTGACTCACTTACAAAGAAACACTCTATATGGGGCAATCTGGAGAATTTGGCAATTTGGACTGTGAGAGTAATCCGGAGAACCCGGAGGAAACCCAAAGAGACATGCGGAGAACATGGAAACTCCATCGAAATTGGGATCTGAACCGGGAATCCCCAGCGTGGAGAGGAGAACATGCCAACCACTAAGCCACCGTGTCTACATGTTACATTCATTTATTCATTCATTATCCTCTACTAGGGTCGCATGGGTTCCCTATGACCATCCAGGGGAGAACGTCTCAGGCACCGGGCCAATCTATCAGTCTATCACACAAATACACTCTATATGGGGCAATTGAGAGCATTCAATTGACCTTGAATCCATGTTTTTGGACTGTGGGAGCAAACCGGAGAACCCAGAGGAAACCCTCACAGGGTTCTCACGGGGAGAACATGGAAACTCCGTCCAGATTGGGATTCGAACCTGGAATCCCCAGCGTTGAGAGGAGGACATGCCAACCACTAAGCCACCATCATATTAAATTCATTTATTCATAGTGATTAGCATGTTCTCCTCTCAACGCTGGGGATTCCCAGTTCGAATCCCAATCTGGGTGGAGTTTCCATGTTCTCCCCGTGTCCGCGTGGGTTTCCTCCGGGTTCTCCGGTTTTCTCCCACAGTCCAAAAACATGGATCAAGGTCAGATCAATTCTCCAAATTGCCCCATATAGAGTGTGTGTGTGCCCAGTGATAGATTGCCCCCCTGTCCTGGGTGTATCTGCCCAGCGCCCGAAACGTTCTCCCCTGGATGGGGAACCCCCCCCCTCCCCCCCGCGACCTTAGCAGCTTGTTATTGTGTTTCTTCTTTAATAACATTAATTCAGTATCATTACTATATGTGAGGTAAATTGTAGGTGTAACCTTAAACGCCATGTCATTACGTAAACGTGGTGGATTTACGTAAATGAAGCAGTAATTAATCGATGTTGCTGACGAGCCTGTTGCCAGAAAGCCGTTTAGTTGAGTTTAAAAGCTTATAAAAGCCCATTAAACGCGCCTGACATCACTGTGATAATAAAGGATTATTTACTGCAATGGAAAAGGATTGACGGTGGATTGCTGGAACGCCGGCTGGAGGGCAGGCACCGGGCCAACACGCATCTCACACCCATTACACCTGGAGTACTTTAGAACAACCAATCTTCAGGTTTCGGGCAGGGGGGGGGGGTTCCAAAGAAAAGGCCTGGAGGAAACTCAAGGTGGGAACCATGCCAGACTTTACACAGTCTGGAACCAGAGGCAAGCCGGGCTTAAAGGTTCTAATGCAGCATCAACGGAGCCCGCTGTGCCACGCTGTCCCTGTGACGGTACACTTTTGTGCACTATTAAAGGTGAATTTAAATTCATTTAGGCATGGTGGCTTAGTGGTTAGCATGTTCTCCTCTCAGCACTATTTGGAATCCCAATCTGGGTGGAGTTTGCATGTTCTCCCATTGTCTGTATGGGTTTGGTTTTGTTCCGGGTTCTTCGGTTTCCTCCCACAGTCCAAAAACATGGATGGAAGGTGAATTGGTTGCCCCTAACTGGATTGCCCCTATAAAGTGTGTTGCCTAGTGATGGCTTGGCACCCTGCCTTGGGAGTGTCTACCCAGCACCCGAAACGTTCTCCTCTGGACGGGAACCTTGTTGAAATTTAAATGGTGATAATGAGATGAGGGTGGCACGGTGGCTTAGTGGTTAGCATGTTCTCCTCTCAGCACTAGGGATTCCCGGTTCGAATCCCCATCTGGGTGGAGTTTCCATGTTCTCCTCGTGTCTGCGTGGGTTTCCTCCGGGTTCTCCGGTTTCCTCCCACAGTCCAAAAACATGGATGAATTCAATTGAGTTCTCCAAATTGCCCCATATAGAGTGTGTTTGTGTGAGTGAGTGTGTGTCCAGTGATAGATTGGCGCCCTGTCCTGGGTGTATCTGCCCAGCGCCTGAGACGTTCTCCCCTGGATGGGCATGGGGAACCCCCCCCCCCCGACCTTAATAGAGGATAAAGCGGGAGATGATGAATGAATGAATAATGAGATGAATAAGATGGCACGGTGGCTTAGTAGTTGGCATGTTCTCCTCTCAGCGCTAGGGATTCAGGTTCGAATCCCAATCTGGTTCGGTTGTCTTTATCGTGCCTATAAACACGTAGGCTGAGCATGGTTTTTATAGATTTCTATTCCTTGCAGCCAAATTCTTGCCTTTGTGATGAAACAAACAAAAAAAAAAAAAAAGAAATTCCAAGAAATAAGGCTGGTAAAGTTGTGTTCTCGTTTTGGGTTTGTATCAGGACTTGGTGAAAAGATGTGAGAGGTGGGTTTTGAATAGAGGGTTAAAGTGAAGGCCATCACAAAGCATTCAATCATCCGCTCGTTTTATTTACAATTGATCCCAGAATCCTGCAATTGTTTTTTTTTTTTTATTATTTTTTTTTTTTTTTCGGTGCTTAATGGCGGAGCACCTTTTATAAACCTCTGAATGTGTTCTATATGGTCCTTTATTTAACTTGTGATTCTGTAATTCTTTGAATCGATAAAGCAGCTCTGAAATCTCCCAGACTTTAAAATCAGGGTTAAAAACAAAGCATCAGCAGGAACACAGTTTATAAATAGTAACTCCATCCATTTGCATTTAGATTACATTAATTTATATGCAATGTTGCTTTTATCCAGCCAGCCATTATCTTCTGCTTTATCCTCTACTAGGGTCGCAGGGGGGGGGGGGAGGTTCCCCATGCCCATCCAGGGAAGAACGTCTCGGGCACTGGGCAGATACACCCAGGACAGGGCGCCATCTATCACTGAGCACACACTCACACACACAAACATACTATAAATGGGGCAATTTGGAGAATTCACTTGACCCTGAACCATGTTTTTGGACTGTGGGAGGAAACCAGAGAATCCGGAGGAAACCCATACAGACACGGGGAGAACATGGAAACTCCACCCAGATTGGGATTGGAACCGGGAATCCCTAGAGCTGAGAGGAGAACATGCCAACCACTAAGCAACCATGCCGCCTGTTTGGAATAATCATAGTCAGCACATTCTGTTGACACTCATGTAATCATGTTAAAGGGAGAAGTCTAGATAAAAGTAAGCAAATGTATTAGGACCCCCCGAGAGATCTGAAATCTATATGGGGCAATTTGGAGCATTCAATTGACCTTGAATCCATGTTTTTGGACTGTGGGAGCAAACCGGAGAACCCGGAGGAAACCCTCACGGACACGGGGAGAACATGGAAACTCCACCCAGGTTGGAATTCGAACCTGGAATCCGTAGCGCTGAGAGGAGAACATGCCAACAACTAAGCCACCTTTTATCTGTTCATCACTTGTCTTGATGAACAGATAAAATTTATAATTTATAATGCTTTACACCACTTTGTATTATAAAGCCTTATGGCATGTTCTTATAACACTTTATTAGTGTATGTCAAGCATTATGAATACTTTATAAAGCTTTATTAATGGGTTTATAATGCATTATGAATACCGGATTTAGGCAAAGTGTTAATAAATATTTTTTATTATTATTATTTGGAGTATTTTTGGGTGGAGTTTCCATGTTCTCCTCGTGTCTGTGTGGGTTTCCTCCGGGTTCTCCGGTTTCCTCCCACAGTCCAAAAATACTGGATCGAGTCAATTGAGTCGAGTCAAAATGGATCGAGTCAATTGAGTTCTCCAAATTGCCCCATATAGAGTGTGTTTGCTGGGCACACACCTACTCACACACACATAATCTAAACACATAGGGGCAATTTAGAGCTGCCAATTCACCTTGAATCCACATTTCTGGACTGTGGGAGAGAACCGTAGAACCCAGTGGAAATCAATACAGACATGAAGATGGAAACTTCACCCAGATCGGGATTCCAACCTGGACCCGCAGCGCTGAGAGGAGAACATGCTAATGACTACATCATCTTCTACTTAATCCTTAAATCCTTAAATTAAAGGTACAAGGGTAAGAGGGGGGGAGGTTTAAGGCAATTGATGCATTAATCTATCACTGGGCAATCACTCAGTCACTCACTCGCATACACACAATCAAAATACATGGGGGCAATTTAGAGCTGCCAATTCACCTTGAATCCACATTTTTGGATTGTGGGAGGAAACCGGAAAAGGGGGAAGGTTTAAGGCAATTGATGCATTAATCTATCACTGGGCACTCACTCAGTCACTCACTCGCATACACACATAATCAAAATACATGGGGGCAATTTAGAGCAGCCAATTCACCTTGAATCCACATTTTTGGAGAATTCGAGTAACCTTGATCCATGTTTTTTGGACCGTGGGAGGAAACCGGAGAACTTGGAGGAAACCCACGCGGACACGGGGAGGACATGGAAACTCCACCCAGATCGGGATTCGAACCTGGACCCGCAGCGCTGAGAGGAGAACATGCTAATGACTACATCATCTTCTACTTAATCCTTAAATCCTTAAATTAAAGGTACAAGATTAAGAGGGGGGGAGGTTTAAGGCAATTGATGCATTAATCTATCACTGGGCACTCACTCCGTCACTCACTCACATACACACAATCAAAATACATAGGGGCAATTTAGAGCTGCCAATTCACCTTGAATCCACATTTTTGGACTGTGGGAGGAAACCGGAAAAAGGGGGAAGGTTTAAGGCAGTTGATGCATTAATCTATCACTGGGCACTCACTCAGTCACTCACTCGCATACACACATAATCAAAATACATAGGGGCAATTTAGAGCTGCCAATTCACCTTGAATCCACATTTTTGGAGAATTCAAGTGACCTTGATCCATATTTTTTGGACTGTGGGAGGAAACCGGAGAACTTGGAGGAAACCCACGCGGACACGGGGAGGACATGGAAACTCCACCCAGATCGGGATTCGAACCTGGAGCCGCCGCACTGAGAGGAGAACATGCTAATGACTACATCATCTTCTACTTAATCCTTAAATCCTTAAATTAAAGGTACAAGGGTAAGAGGGGGGGAGGTTTAAGGCAATTGATGCATTAATCTATCACTGGGCACTCACTCCGTCACTCACTCACATACACACAATCAAAATACATAGGGGCAATTTAGAGCTGCCAATTCACCTTGAATCCACATTTTTGGACTGTGGGAGGAAACCGGAAAAAGGGGGAAGGTTTAAGGCAGTTGATGCATTAATCTATCACTGGGCACTCACTCAGTCACTCACTCGCATACACACATAATCAAAATACATAGGGGCAATTTAGAGCTGCCAATTCACCTTGAATCCACATTTTTGGACTGTGGGAGGAAACCGGAAAAAGGGGGAAGGTTTAAGGCAGTTGATGCATTAATCTATCACTGGGCACTCACTCAGTCACTCACTCGCATACACACATAATCAAAATACATAGGGGCAATTT
>JAFMOC010001153.1:0-2500 GCA_019802505.1 Corydoras sp. C115 | reverse complement strand
AGGACACGCCCCCTTTTTGCCACACTTATTGTCCATTTCTTTGGTTCCACTTATTGTGAAGACGAACTGGTAGTTCTACAATTAAAAACCCACCTGCCAGATGTTCTGTTGATGTTCTGTGTCTCTTATGTATTTGAGAGAAGGGAGACACAGAGCGCCGAGAGAACGTCAGAAATGGCCATCAAATAATATACAGTACCAGACAAAAGTTAGGACACGCCCCCTTTTTGTCCATTTCATTGGTTCCACTTACTGTGAAGACCAACTTCGTAGTTCTACAATTACAGACCTACCTGCCAGATGTTCTCTTGATGTTCTGTGTCTCATGTATTTGGGAAGAGGGAGACACAGACCACCGAGAGAACGTCAGAAATGTTAAGCAAGTAATGTTATATACAGAACCAGACAAAAGTTAGGACACACCCATTTTTTAGTTAGGTTTAGTTTACTTTAGTTGAATTTGGTTAGTTTACGAAAATCATAATCTGCTCTTCCGTAATGTAATCTAGTCTGGTTTGTAAAATAAACGCTGATCACTGAGTAACAAGATTCTGGTTTCTCTAACAATCAAATACTGCCATCTAGCAGCTACAGTTTTTAAAAACATCAGGAAAATAATGTATTGTATGTCACACATTGATACGAACGTGAAGCACTCAGAGGTGTGTGCTACTGTCTATGGACAAACGGCTTAGCCAATCAGATTTAAGGACCGGAACTATCAATTTTATAAACTGTGTATGTCCCCTTTACTCTGTTCTAATGGTCAGAACCCCAATAGAACCACCACAGAGCAGGGGTTATTGGGTGGGTGCATTATTCCTATTCCAGCAGTGTCACTGAGGTGTTTAAATGGTTCTCTAATGGTCAGAACCCCAATAGAACCACCACAGAGCAGGGGTTATTGGGTGGGTGCATTAGTCCTATCCCAGCAGTGTCACTGAGGTGGAGAAATGAAACTCCAGCAGCACTGCTGCACTAGAACCCCCTCACCACATCAGTGTCACTGCAGAACCGCCAATAAACAATCCACCACCCAAATGATACCTGTTCTGTGATGCTCCTGACCAACCGAGAACAGAGAACCAACAGAACACAGATGGACTACAGGCTGGAATTGTAGAACAACAAAGTCCATCTATATGGTAAGTGGAGCAAATAGAGAATGATGCCAGAAGGGGGCGTGGCCAGACTTTTGACTGATACTGTGCATATACATTATACATATAACATAAAATGTCTGCTGTTTATATTTTTATATTGTTAGTTATATCTACATATCGCTTCAACCCATCCTTAACCCCAAGATGCCCCTCATGCATAAACTGACATTAAAGGTTAAACTACAGGATCTTGCGGCTAACTGGTTCATTATATAAGGGTTATGTTTTATGAGAACAGGGCAAATGTTTACAAGCTGCAGTGAGGAATGAAAAAGGAGCTGGAGGGATGAAAGGAAAGAGCATCGTAATGCCGTAGTGTTCCGTTGGCTCAGAACGCTTGGCATCGTTCCAGACAACCTCTCGTGCTCTGTGGAGTCATTTGCAAAGAGAACGTTGTAGGTGAGAAAAAAAAAAGAAAAAAAAAAAAGAGCCTTTTCTTTTGTCACGCAGACAAACATGGTGTCCATGTGATTAGAGAAATGTCACTGAATGTCTGATTTAGTCCTTTGTAAGCATTTGATGTGTAAAACTAGGGTCGCGGTGGGGTTCCCCATGCCCATCCAGGGGAGAACGTCTCGGGCGCTGGGCAGATAGACCCAGGACAGGGCGCCAATCCATCGCTGGGCACACACTCACTCACACAGACACACTCTATATGGGGCAATTTGGAGAATTCAATTGACTTGATCCATGTTTTTGGACTGTGGGAGCGCCACAGTGAGGCTGGGTCGAGGAGAGACGGCAGACCACCGCATGAAATCCTCTTATTGTTGAGGGAACGATCGATCGAGTGAGAAACACAGCTGCAGTTATGAGACGGAAATAAATAAATAAAGAGCAGGAGACCAAACGAGAGGCGGAGCTTCTGAATGTTCTCTCAGCTTCGTCTGGTTTACTGAACGCCGGTCAGTCTGCAGAGAACGATGAAACAACCGCATCACACAGTACAGCTGCTCCATGAGCAACTAACCCATTCACTCACTCACTCACCCAGTCACTCACTCACTCACCCAGTCACTCACATACCTACTCAATCACTCACTCATTCAGTCACTCAATCACTCACCCAGTCACTCACATACCTACTCAATCACTCACTCATTCAGTCACTCAATCACTCACCCAGTCACTCACATACCTACTCAATCACTCACTCATTCAGTCATTCACTCACTCACTCACACATTCACTCACTCACACATTTACTTACTCACTCACCCAGTCACTCACATACCTACTCAATCACTCACTCACTCACCCAGTCACTCACTCACTCACACATTCACTCACTCACTCACCTCACTCACTCACCCAGTCACTCACATACCTACTCAATC
>JAFMOC010001150.1:0-34974 GCA_019802505.1 Corydoras sp. C115 | reverse complement strand
TCCGGAGCACAAGGCCTGTTCCTTCTCTGGCAACAGGTATGTTTAAGGAAAACAGTAGAACCTCTCAGCAGCACCAGATACTAAAACCAGAATCTCTGTAGGTGGATTGCTGCATATGGTGACAGTGGAGTCTGTAGCTGTTGTGATGGAAACTGCAGCTCTAGAAAAGGAGGTGCTTCAGAAGGTATGTTACTTGATTAACTAAATCAATGCTGTCATGTGACTGCTGAGCTTGTTGTGCTTTTCAGCATATTTTGAGTGAAATGGTAATTCTTCTCCTTTGGTTCTAGATCTGCAGCTGAAGGGAGAAGTGATGCTTGGGCCGATTGTGGTTCAACATAAGGGATAATTTAAAATAAAATTCTTAAGTGATCTGTGCCTTGTATCTTATTTCAAAGCTTATGTCTGCTTCAGACTGGATTTCTGGTTTGTTTTGAGACTGTGTGCCAACTTTGAAACTACTCATTACATGAGTTCTTATTGACTTGCATTACCACTGGTTTCCCTGGAACCACAAAAAAGGCACGTGTGAGTGCAAATACCCCGCTCCCCTGCAGTGCACCACTTGGTACCCGTTGTTAAACAAATGAGCCAGTTTACCGCTAGAGAAATTCAACCCCATTTATCTTAACTTTGTAAGTTTTTGTAACTTACTAAAGCATGCATTACTCTTCAGACAGAGTATACGTGATTACTTTCAGACTTAATGATGTGCTGATGTAACGGTCACTCGCGCTCCCTTTGTAGTGCACTCTGCTGAGGGAGTGTCACCTGTTTCCTCGGGTCGCTGTCCATCACCGGAGTTTTGCTCACGTGTGCTGGGTTTCCGTGATTTGTCATTTCTGGTCTTTGTGTTTGTGGATCAGGATTAGTCAATAATCCTGTCTCTAGGATTAGTCTGCTGTTGCTATCTGGGAAAGAGTATGAAGTAATTTTATTATATATTATCATTGATGTTTAATTAGGATTTAGCGTTTGGTTGCTGGTACTCATCTGGTAAAGTTATTAGACTCACTTTGAGCAGGGGAGAACAGAGCCCCCTCCCCCTTGTGCTCTTCACTCATGCACAGAAGGACCTGTCACTTCCTTTACACAGGTTCACACACAGCTGACTTCTTTTCTATTTCCAGGACAACAACTAGAAGTACAGGTAAGAACATTAATATTATTTTGGATAGATTAGAGAGGGAACATTAAGTAACTGAACTGCCTTTATCTAGGAGACTTAGTTATCCCCATTGTTAAGTCATGTGTTGGATAGAGACTGTATACTGGCAGTAATTGGCCTTAAATATCAAGGAACTGATGGGAATAGAACCCAGGATCTCTTGTTTACTAGACAGGCACTTTAACCAACTAAGCCACAGCAGCACATTAGAATTGCCTACAGTGACTGCATATGGCTTGTCATGTCACAGATATTTAAATAACGCCAAATGAGCAGTGAGTTTAATAACTAAACCACAGAAACAGTTTAAAGTGACTGAAAACAGACTTTAGTTGTATGATTGTGCAGCAGACTTTATCATACATGACAGAGTGGTCAATATCAGAGCTATAGTGATTAGCAGCGCTGCTTTCTAAGCTCTTTATCTGCCTTTAATTTCTGCATAGTACAAATCCAGAGTGGTGGACACCATGTCAAAGTTCAATACAATAGTGGTTTTCAGATCAGCTCACCTGATATATTTTTACATAAGTTTAATAATAGTTCTTTTCACTGTTTGACTCTATCTGAACTTAACACTGAGCAAAGACACATATATCACATAAATTAAAGCTCTGTGCCATCCTTACAATGGACAAGCAACCTGCCAGAGTATTTTAACTACTTTTTGGAATACAAGGATACTTTATTGTTAATTCCGCCGCACATCCAGGACATAGAGAGAATCATGATATTGCTCCTCCCTCTCTAAAGACAAAGAAAGGGGAACCATCCCCATTGGCTGGGCAACCTGCCAACCTGCACTTTGGTAACTAAACATGGAGCCCCCATAACCAAACGTGGAGTGGACGGCACGTAATGCCACAATATTGTTTTCAAAATAATCATTAATTTTCCAAGAAACCCTCCATGACTTTGCCTCCAGCAAAAAAATAATATTTTACTTACAATGGAGAATGCAGGTATCGATCCCACTACCTCTCGCATGCTAAGCAAGCGCTCTACCATTTGAGCTAATTCCCCATTTAACCTAGAAGTCTTAATCTTCATGTCACTCCATTACTCACTTCCCTCCATTGGCTTCCTGTAGCTGCTCGCATTCAGTACAAGTCACTGACTCTGGCATACAGAACCATTTCTGGATCTTCCCCCTCCTACCTTCACTCTATCTTTTCAAAATACATTCCGACTCGTTCACTTCGCTCCAGTGATGATTCCCGCCTGGCGATTCCACCTCACCGAGGAGCTAATTCTCACTCTGTGGCATTTACTCTGTGGCTGTGGTGTTCAGAATCACTAAACAGTTTTAAGAAACTATTTAAGATGCATCTCTTTAACAAATACCTGTTGTAAAAAAAATAAATAAATAAAATAAAATAAATTAAAAAAAAAGGAGGGGGTGGCGCAGCTTCGAAGAACAATCAGGTTTGATGAATTTACAGTATAGTTGGTTTTCTCCATGGCTTCTGACTTGTGGTGTTCTCATTTGTAAGTCGCTTTGGACAAAAGCGTCTGCTAAATGACTAAATGTAAATGTAATCTTATCTTAGGTCAATAGATCTAAAAGAACGATCAGCGGCTGGCTGGCTTGACTATCGTTTTTTAGTGCATTTGGCCTAACTTGATTCCACTGACAAGCTTAAAATATAGCAGTTGATTTAAAAGCTTTTTCCTTAATGTAAAATTGAAAATAATTAAGTTAAATCAATTAAATTCATATATGCGATCAGTGTAGAATGTGGTCATGTATTTTGGATTCCTTGCCTACACCTAGATATTTTCAATGAGTTCGATTAAAGGTTTTGGAATGTGAACTGAGGTGTTCTCTGATCGTATCGTGGTTAGTACTTTGCGGTGTGGCCACAGCAACTCCACGTCATGGCAAACGCATTTAAAAATTAACTTTATTATTAATTAATCAATATTGAAAAAGATATTTTTTTAAATTAGAAATAAGCATTTGGATGTGTTTACTGTAAGACAAAATACTTTCAAGTTTCAGGACATCTCTCATTAACCTGCTCCAACTGTGATATCTTTCTTTAGTGGACTTTACAGAAAGTGCTATCAAGTTGGGGTAAGTGATTGTTATTATTTTCAGGTACTGGGCAGATACAGCCAGGATTTATTTTGGTCAGTTTGATTCCACATGCTGCATCCTCTTTATCTGTTTGGTTTACTTTAAACCAGCTTCCTTGAAACCATCAACTCTGGTGGAAACTCAAATTCTCAAACTATGAATGCCCACAATAACTTAGAAGTCCAATGCGCTATTGAAGTTATTTTGTATAGGGAATAAGGTTTGGCAGGTTGCCCCACCGATGGTAATAGTTCCTGTGGGTTTTTCCAACATGCCTTGCGGCATGGGGATGTAAGGGAGAGCACGGGCATCTTCTTTTTCAAATCTGTAGCTACTTCACTTTTAATGTTTGGAAACCTGAAGAATTTTGATACAAAATAAAGTAATAAGTAAATAAATCTTATCTGAAGCTTAAACTCATGTTTGTACTCTATGGCATTGTGGGAATGGAAATAAAACTGAATTTTGATAAAAACAACATTTTATAACCTATTTATCTTTAAAAACAAATTATTTTGGAACCATCATAACATGCTAAAATGATCAATAATACAACACATGATCAAATCTCTGAGAGTTCTAAAAGAAAGCACAATATATTGGTTTAAGTTACTAATATTTAATATTCAGTTGTGTTACGTTCTCTGAAGTGTTTATTTAACTAGTCACCTAAGTCACTTTTTGAAAAATTTTATTAAAAATTTAAAGATTGAAAAAAAGTCATTTCTGAATCAGACAAACATGTGAGATTCTAAATGAGCACCTGGATAGCTTAGCTGGTAGAGCATCAGACTTTTAATCTGAGGGTCCAGGCTTCAAGTCCCTGTTCAGGTATGTTATTTGATCTTTATGTTTAATTATGGGGTGTGTTAATATCTCACCTTTCTTTCCCTCTTTTGTCACTGATTGATCCTTCAGAGTGGCTGGCTTACTTTAAGTAACTTAATTAAAAAAAGGCTTAATAATTTTGGAAAAGCTGTCCCATTACTTTTCATAATACTGAATTACTAACAATCTTTAAAAGAAGATAAAAACACACGTATTTACTTTTGCAAGGACTGTGAAAACCGTAACAACAAAACTGTAAAAAACTGCTTATTGACCATACAAATTTCCTTGCATGCATCTGAGTCATTTCTTTTTGCTCAATAAGCAGAGCAAAGAGAAATGAAGACAACTACTTACTCTACTTCTGTATATAACATGACAAATGAAGCATCTGTAAAACTGCAATGTTCCTCCTGAGATTAACAAAGTATTCTGATTCATGTATGGGATTATCATGTAGTTTGGATTCCTGGCCTGCACTTAGAAATTTACTACGAGTTCAATGAGAGAGTCTATAATGGAAAATGTGGTGTGCCGTGATCGTATAGTGGTTAGTACTCTGCGTTGTGGCCGCAACAACCCCGGTTTGAATCTGAGTCATGGCATATAAGAAATAACTTCATTATTAATTAATCAGTATTGGAAAAGTTATTTTGTACAATTAGAAATAAGCATTTGGATGTGTTTACTGTTTGATAGTATACAAAACATCAACATGTTTTGCCATGTCAGCATACAGGGATGGGGCCAGTGATTGGGTTAAAGAAATTTACAGAAAAGTGGAAGCTTAAGGGTGTGGCACGGTGGCACTTAGTGGTTAGCATGTTCACCTCCCACAGTCCAAATTTCTCCAAATTGCCCCATAAAGAGTGTAGTAGACCCTAGTAGAGGATAATGCGGAAGATAATGGATGGATGGATGCTTCAGTAGCAAACGTGTTGTTAGAAACGTGAGAGATAAAGTGTCATTAAACCCTGTTTAGGTGAGTTGTTATTGAGAATACTCAGTACTTTAAAGTAGTTTATTATTAATTTTCCAAGGAACCCTCCCTGACTTAGCCTCCAGCAAAAAAATAATTTATTACTTACAATGGAGAATGCAGGTATCAATCCCACTACCTCTTGCATGCTAAACGAGCGCTCTACCATTTGAGCTAATTCCTCAATGAACCCATAAGTCTTAATCTTCTATTAGGTCAATAGATCTAAAAGAACGATCAGCGGCTGGCTGGCTTGACCATCGTTTTTTAGTGCATTTAGCTATTTTAGAGTTTTAAACTATAGTAGAACCCTCTCTTGAAACAACATTACAGGTTAGATTTCAGGTGGGGTTCTCTTTGTGTCTGCCAGCTTTTTTCTTTGGGTCTCTGGTGTCCTCCCACATCTAACGACATTCTGACACTAAATAGTTCTATTCAGTTGTGGATCTTCACAAAAGCTTCACTTTTCCCTGACCGGGAATCGAACCCGGGCCGTGGCAAACGTGTTGTTAGAAATGTGAGAGATAAAGTGTCATTAAACCCTGTTTACATACATTTACATTTACATTTAGTCATTTAGCAGACGCTTTTATCCAAAGCGACTTACAAATCACAATCAGGTTGATGAACTTACAGTATAGTTGGTTTTCTCCATGGCTTCTGACTTGTGGTGTTCTCATTTGTAAGTCGCTTTGGATAAAAGCGTCTGCTAAATGACTAAATGTAAATGTAAATGTACAAATGAGAACACCACAAGTCAGAAGCCATGGAGAAAACCAACTATACTGTAAGTTCATCAAACCTGATTGTTATTCGAAGCTGCGCCCCCTCCCCCCCCCCCCTTTTTTGCAGTGGTGAACGCCACAGAATGAGAATTAGCTCCTCGGTGAGGTGGAATCGCCAGGCGGCAATCATCACTGGAGCGAAGTGAACGAGTCGGAGTGTATTTTGAAAAGATAGAGTGAAGGTAAGAGGGGGAAGATCCAGAAATGGTTCTGTATGCCAGAGTCAGCGACTTGTACTGAATGCGAGCAGCTACAGGAAGCCAATGGAGGGAAGTGAGTAATGGAGTGACATGAGTTCGCTTGGGCTGGTTAAACATGAGTCGGGCTGCAGAGTTTTGAATTAGTTGAAGAGGGCTGATGGTGGAAGTTGGGATACCGGCAAGTAGTGCATTACAATAATCAAGCCGGGATAAGACTAGGGCTTGAACAAGCAGTTGGGTAGCATGTTCAGTCAAAAAGGGTCTGATCTTCAAGGGTCTGAAGGAATCTACAAGAACGGGCGGTTTTGATAACATGATCAGAAAGTTTGAGGTGGGAGTCTATTGTGAACCCAAGGTTACGGACCGAATCAGTTGGGGAGATTGTGGAGCCATCAATTTGGAAGGTCAGGTTGTGATGGATTGAGGGTTTAGCTGGGATAATGAGAAGCTCTGTTTTTTCTAAGTTTAATTTGAGATGACGGGCCTTCATCCAGACAGATATGTCGGAGAGGCATGCAGATACCCGATTTGAGATGGTGGTGTCATCAGGGGCAAAAGACAGATGAAGTTGAGTGTCATCAGCATAGCAGTGGTAAGAGAAACCATGTGCCTGGATGACTGTGCTCAGTGATGTCATGTAAAGAGAGAAGAGGAGAGGACCAAGTACAGAGCCCTGAGGCACACCAGTGCGTACTTGGTGAGAGTTAGAGATCTCCCCATTCCATGACACTTTGAAGGTCCTTCCTGTGAGATAGGATCGAAACCATTCAAGTGTCGTATCAGAAAAGCCTAATTTAGCTAGAGTGGACAGTAGAATCTGATGATTTACTGTATCAAAAGCTGCAGAAAGGTCTAACAAAATGAGGACCGAGGATTGAGATTTGGCTTTGGCAGATTTAAGTGAGTCAATCACAGAGAGCAATGCTGTCTCCGTGGAGTGACCACATCTAAAACCGGATTGATTGGGATCAAGGAGATTATTCTGATTAAGAAATTTGGAGACCTGTGTGGATACCACCCGTTCAAGTGTTTTAGACAGGAAAGGTAAAGGTTTAGGTGAGTTGTTATTGAGAATACTCAGTAGTGTAAAGTGGTTTATTATTAATTTTCCAAGAAACCCTCCATGACTTTGCCTCCAGCAAAATAATAATATATTTCTTACAATGGAGAATGCGGGTATCAATCCCACTACCTCTCGCATGCTAAGCGAGCGCTCTACCATTTGAGCTAATTCCCCGTTTAACCTTGAATTCTTCATCTTCTTTTAGGTCAATAGATCTAAAAGAACGATCAGCGGCTGGCTGGCTTAACCATCGTTTTTTAGTGCATTTGGCCTAACTTGACTCCACTGACAAGCTTAAAATATAGCAGCTGATTTAAAAGCTTTTTCCTTAATGTAAAATTGAAAAGAATTAAGTTAATGTTGGTTTATAATGAATTAGTTTAATTTTTCAAATGAGAATTTAAAGTTAATTTATGTTTATTATCTGATTTAATAATCAATTGCTAATTTGATATTAAAAATCAATTCTCCTATGAGATGATCTGCACTCTGTAATGAGAAAGCTTCTCTTCTCAGAAAGAAATGTTTAAGTATTTCGAGTGGAATTTCATTTTGTTTCAAGAGTTGTAGAGTGATAGAAACTGCAGAGAAAAAAGGAGTATTTGTGTTTGTAGTGTAGAGTTTACTGCTGAATTGTGTTTGAAGTGTTGTGTATTTGTTGTAAATGTTGGATTAGCTTTAGAGGAGGTGGAATAATAAAAGACTGAGTCTCACTGTATTACTCAGGCTGAAGTGCAGCATCTATTCACAGGTGCAAACCCACTACTGCTCCACATGGGGGTTTTGACCTGCTCCGTTCCCGACCTGGGACGGTACACCCCTCCTTAGGCGACCTGGCGGTCCCGAGCTCCCTCAGGAGAACCATATCGATACAGAACTTAGTGCGGACACCCACTCAACATAGTCCACTGCAACCCAGAACCCCTGAGCTCAAACGATCCAGCAGCCTCAGCCTCCCAGTAGCTTGGATCACAGGCATGCACCACCCTTGTCCGGCAAGAGGAGAGAGGAATTAAACTGCTGCTAAAGCCAGTACAATAGTACAGCTGGAACTAAATTTAGTTCTGATTTTGCTTAGACTGGATCATAATCCTAAAGAAGCCTTATTTTTTTCAGTTTACTTATATTCTGACTTGTCAGCAAAAAGTGTGTATTTTAATTTCATCAAGCAGAGTTACGATTCTGACATGGAGTTTAATTTAGAGTTATATAAGATCTAATATAAAACACTTTAGTGCTGTTCTAACTTTACATTAACAGGAAGATAAAGGGCTTGCATTGGCCAGGAACTGATACCAGGTGAACTGCTTGGACAGTAGATCTTCTAACTACTATATCACAAATTCCAAAGCCTTGTATATGATCAGCCATGAATGGTGAATTCTGATTGACAATTATAAATGTGAAGTCTGTCTTGCATTCTCAACAGTTTGATTTAAATTCTAGAATTGCAGTTTGAAAGTGTATTTTGTGCTGATATTGCAGTCCTGTAACTGCTGCTCAGGTGCTGCAGCTGTATAGTATCAGCTTTAACAGCAAAGTTAATACTTGGAATGAGATGAAATTAAGCATCTCAGCGTGATGCTCTGGGATTGATTCTCTGTATTTTCTCTGTATTATCTCAATTAGATCTGCTGCTGCTGCATTTAGGAGGAATAGAAATATTAGTGTTAATATAGAATACAGATTATAGATTTATTATACAGATCAGATATTAATACCCACATGCTAATGTTAATGAACACAGATGTGTACTTATATTTACATTTTGGTGATACTGAAATGTTTCAATGTCCTCATACTACAGTCAGCATGTTTATGTTTTTCAACTTGAACAACCACAAAAACACAGATTAGCTGATTAATTAAAACATGGATGTCGGGGTGTTAAACTTTCTTCACGATCCATGTTTATGTTCAAGATATTAATATCGTCCATCCATGTGAGCAACAAACTACACTCAAAGATCGCATGTAGTTTTTCCTGTTTTATTATTCAAAAGTAGAAGAAAACAAACGCACGTGGGAGCACACAAAACCTTCTCTTGATTACTATATATATGTCTCTGTTGCACAATATAAGGAAGTGACATAAGATAAAGGAAAAACATGAATAAAAGTCATTACGACTGACACAGAGAAAATAAAAGTCCCATATATATGTTACTCTACTAAGAACATCATATAGCAGTAACAAGGGAAATCACTGATATGAAAATTATTATAGATGAGAACATATAACTTAACACGGGGGAAGCGTTCATTAAATATTAAAAACACTTTTGTACAACAATGATACAAACAAAAGAAAGGCGAAACAAAGGTCTTGAACCCATAACTCTGAAATAAAAAGGGTCATGTTTCACAGACTGGGGTTAAAAGATAGCGCTACACTGAGCTAATGCGTTAGTTAGTGTTTGAAGCATCAGCATGTTTTGCCATGTCAGCATACAGGGATGGGGCCAGTGATTGGGTTAAAGAAATTTACAGAAAAGTGGAAGCTTAAGGGTGTGGCACGGTGGCTTAGTGGTTAGCATGTTCACCTCCCACAGTCCAAAAACATGGATCAAGGTCAATTGAATTCTCCAAATTGCCCCATAGAGAGTGTAGTAGACCCTAGTAGAGGATAATGCGGAAGATAATGGATGGATGGATGCTTCAGTAGCAAACGTGTTGTTAGAAACGTGAGAGATAAAGTGTCATTAAACCCTGTTTAGGTGAGTTGTTATTGAGAATACTCAGTACTTTAAAGTAGTTTATTATTAATTTTCCAAGAAACCCTCCATGACTTTGCCTCCAGCAAAAAAATAATATATTACTTACAATGGAGAATGCAGGTATCGATCCCACTACCTCTCGCATGCTAAGCGAGCGCTCTACCATTTGAGCTAATTCCCCAATTAACCCGTAAGTCTTAATCTTCTATTAGGTCAATAGATCTAAAAGAACGATCAGCGGCTGGCTGGCTTGACCATCGTTTTTTAGTGCATTTAGCTATTTTAGAGTTTTAAACTATAGTAGAACCCTCTCTTGAATCAACATTGCAGGTTAGATTTCAGGTGGGGTTCTCTTTGTGTCTGTCAGCTTTTTTCTTTGGGTCTCTGGTGTCCTCCCACATCTAACGACATTCTGACACTAAATAGTTCTATTCAGTTGTGGATCTTCACAAAAGCTTCACTCTTCCCTGACCGGGAATCGAACCCGGGCCGTGGCGGTGAGAGCGCCAAATCCTAACCACTAGACCACCAGGGAGATATGTGTATGTGGATGTGTTATTGATTTATATTCATGTACAGACTAAGTGTTAGTTATATACTAAGTACATACTAAGAATGTCCTCATACAGCAGTCAGCATATTTATGTTTTTCTACTTGAACAAAGACATAGATGGCTGATTAGTTAAAACATGGATGTAGCGGAAACATTTATTAAATATTAAAAATACTGTACTACATCATTGATACTAACAAAGTAAAGAGGAGAAAGAATTATCTTGAACACAAGACTCTGAGGCAAAGAGGATCAGGCACTACAGACTGAGCTAGCCAAGTTTCACAGAGAGTGCACCACTGACCTCATGTGTTAGTCAATGGTGCAGCAGCGTGTAAGATTTCAGTCACGAACTGTAAAAGAGAATTCTCCCCATCGGGGAATCGAACCCCGGTCTTCCGCGTGACAGGCAGAGATACTGTCCATTATACTAACGAGGAGTGAGAGAGTGATTGTTCAAACTTTAAGTTCAGTAGATTTGCATGTGATTGTTGTGTGGTGTAATATTATGTGTATAAGGAGAGTTTACTACGGGCGGCACGGTGCTTTCGGTGACAAGCAGATTCACTGACCACTCTACTGATGAGGAAGGTTGCTAAAATGCGCCCTCTGTTGGTGGTTAGGATTCCTGGTTTTCGCCCGGGTTCAACTCCTGGTATGATGATTTTTTGGAGTTTACCTTTTACCTTGCTGGTTGTAAAGGTTGAATTTTTTAGGCCCCATGATTGTCCAGCAAAATAAGAATTTAGAAACGTTGGAAAGCACTGCTTTTTCATCAAAGTCGAGATCAATAAAAGACATTTGAAAGGGCATTATGGCGTCCTGTAACCCAAAATTGTTTGTATTCTGAAAACAAAATTAGAATATATATATATATATATATATATATATATATATATACTGCTCTTTTATATATAGTGTTATATGGACAAATAGTGGTTAGTCTGTGTTGTGGTCGCAGCAACTCCAGTTCGAAATGGGGTCATGGCAAGCTCTTTTAAAAAAATTAACTATATTTTCAATCAATAACTGGTCCTGTGTTCTTTAGATTTTGTTTGTCTAAATAAGTATTTATTGTAATTGAATATGGACTGCAGAGACAAAAGATGCTCTTTTATGGGCATAGTGTTTACAATGGAAAAAAACATGTTAAACTCCAGTTCGAAATGGGGTCATGGCAAGCTCTTTTAAAAAAAATTAACTTTATTTTCATGTTTTTAGATACAGCAGAGTTTGTCTAAAGTAAGTATTTATTCATTATGGACTGCATTCAAAAGGATCAAATCATGCAACTTTTTTTATTTTTGATACAGCAGAGTTTTCATCATTCAAAGTTCAGTCGCAATTTTAACATAATATTAAGTTTAATTAAAAAGTGATTTTGGATAAAAAGGTTGAAGGCTGTAAGCTGAATCACTGACTCTTTTGTGTGAATCGACTCAGTAAGTCATAAGATCTAGAAGGTTGTACAGTTTGTTCTACACAGTTCTTTTAATCTGCTCTCTACTGTCATAAGTTTAGATCCATGTTCACATCATTAGTTCTTTTTGGGGATCATGATTAGAACATTGTAAATCTGCTTTCAGACAATGCACTATTAATAATGGAGCAGAACATAAAGTGTTTATAGTAGATTGTATATAACTTTATGTTAAACATTAAGTCATAATCATGATTCTGCTTAATAATATTAATATAAACATTTAGGGCGACACGGTGGCTTAGTGGTTAGCATGTTCTCCTCTCAGCGCTAGAGATTCCCGGTTCGAATCCCCATCTGGGTGGAGTTTCCATGTTCTCCCCGTGTCCGCGTGGGTTTCCTCCGGGTTCTCCGGTTTTCTCCCACAGTCCAAAACCATGGATCAAGTCAATTGCGTTCTCCAAATTGCCCCATGTACAGTATGTATGTGTGAGTGTGTGCTCAGCGATGGATTGGCGCCCTGTCCTGGGTGTATCTGCCCGGCGCCCGAAATGTTCTTCCCTGGATGAGCATGGGGAACCCCACCGCGACCCTAATATAGGATAAAGTGGAAGATAATGAATGAATGAAGGAATTTAGACACTACATTATAAACATGTTCATTATTTTATGATTAATATGATACGAAGTCCATTAATTTATCAAAAATAAAGTTTAAAATAAAAAGTTTAAGCTGTAATTAAAGAAAATAGTAGGATACTGTTAGTTGAACTCAGTGTTCATGTGAATCGACTCTCAGTGAATCAGTAAATCTGAGGATAAAGATGAACAGAAGAACTAACAGATCCCCCCAAAAAGTCACTTCACCTTTAAATCTATTCTAAAGTGCAAGTATTTTTTTGTTTGAATTGTAAAGTATAATTCTAGTGCTTAGGAAATCTCTAAATGTTGCTGTTACTTCTGAGCACTTATAGTTAAATATAATTATTGTTGTCTGCAGTTGATGCAAGGTTCAGAGATGCTTTACAGAACAAAATAAACTAATTGTATTAAAAGTCACAGGTGATACTGTCCCCCAAAAAAGCACTTACATGCAATGTATCAATCAGTGCTATGTGAAGTAATTTCAGTGTTTTTTTTCCCATTATAATTAATCTTATTGTGAATACATTTCATCTGGAGCTCAAATTACTTTAAACTCATTCATTCATTTTCTCCCACTTTATCCTCTATTAGGGTCGCGGTGGGGTTCCCCATGCGCATCCAGGGGAGAACATCTCGGGCGCTGGGCAGATACACCCAGGACAGGGCGCCAATCCATCGCTGGGCAGACACTCACTCACACAGACACACTCTATATGGGACAATTTTGAGAATTCAATTGACTTGATCCATGTTTTTGGACTGTGGGAGGAAACCGCAGAACCCGGAGAAAACCCACGCAGACACGGGGAGAACATGGAAACTCCACCCAGATGGGGATTCGAACCGGGAATCCCTAGCGCTGAGAGGCGAACGTGCTATCCACTAAGCCACCGTGCTGCATTCACTTTAAACTACCCCCAAAAAATAGCACTTATCACAGCAAGAAAAACAGACTAGAGATATTTTAGAGTTTTAAACTATAGTAGAATCCTCTCTTGAAACAACATTACAGGTTTGATTTCAGGTGGGGTTGTCTTTATGTCTGTGAGCTTTTTTCTTTGGGTCTCTGGTTTCCTCTCATAAATAGTTCTATTCAGTTGTGGATCTTTACAAAAAATTTGACTCTTCCCTGACCGGGAATCGAACCCGGGCCGTGAAAGCGCCAAATCCTAACCACTAGACCACCAGGGAGATATGTACATGTGGATGTGTTATTGTTTTATATTCATGTACAGACTAAGTATTAGTTATATACTAAGTATATACTAAGAATGTCCTCATACAGCAGTCAGCATGTTTATGTTTTTCTACTTGAACAAACACACAGATTGGCTGAATAGTTAAAACATGGATGTAGGTGAAACATTTACTAAATATAAAAAATACTGTACTACATCATTGATACTAACAAAGTAAAGAGGAGAAATAACTGGCTTGAACACATGACACTGAAACAAAGAGGATCAGGCACTACAGACTGAGCTAGCCAAGTTTCACAGAGAGTGCACCACTGACCTCATGTGTTGGTTAATGGTTAAAGCAGCAGCGTGTGAGATTTCAGTCACGAACTGCAAAAGCTAGCTCTCTCTGTAGGGAATCGAACCCGGGTCTTCCGCGTGACAGGCGGATATACTGTCCACTATACTAACAAGGAGTGAGACAGTGATTGTTCAAACTTTAAATTCAGTAGATATGCATGTGATTATTGTGTGGTGTAATATTATGTGTATATGGATAGTTTACTACGGGTGGCACGGTGCTTTTGGTGACAAGCGGATACACGGACCACTCTACTGATGAGGAAGGTTGCTAAAATGCACCCTCTGTTGGTGGTTAGGATTCCTGGTTTTCGCCCGGGTTCAACTCCTGGTATGATGATTTTTGAGGTTTACCTTGCTGGTTGTAAAGGTTGAATTTTTTAGGCCCCATGATTGTCCAGCAAAATAAGAATTTAGAAACATTGGAAATCACTGCTTTTTCATCAAAGTCCAGATCAATGAAAGACATTTGAAAGGGCATTATGGCGTCCTGTAACCCAAAATTGTTTGTATTCTGCATCGTGAGTTCAGCAAGCCTTGGTGGAATTTGGGTTGTGGCAAGCTCCCAAGAAAACAAAATTAGAATTAAAAAAAAAAAAAATAAAAAATAAATAAATAAAAAATATATATATATATATATATATATATATATATATATATATATATATATATGCTATATATATATATATATATATATACACCTATTTTAAGTGATGAATTTATAATGTTTATAAAAGGCTCTGTGATATTTGGTAGGAGGTCTTTAAGCAGATTTGTTGGTATTGGGTCTAACATACAGGATGTTGTCTTTGATTGTGTAATTAATGAGACAAGCTCTTTTTTCAGATATGGGGTTAAAGGTATTTAACTCTTGTACTATATTATTTTCTCTACCACTAGATTTTTCAGAAATCATTGAGGGTTGATTATTGGTTACGCTACACAATGCATTAGATGATTTCAAGTTATGTTTTCAAATTTATCACTAAAGAAATTCATGAAATCATTGCTGCTGAACTGTGAGTGAATCTGTGAATCTGATTCAGTAGCACTTCGAGTTAATTTGGCAATTACTAAAGAGGAATCTTTGGTTGTTTTTGTTGTTCTCTATTAATTCAGAATAATATTTAGTCTTCGCTGCATTGAGTGCATGTTTGTACTCAGTCATACTGTCCTTCCATGCAACCCTAAATACCTCTAATTTAGTTTGTCTCCATTTACGCTCCATGGTTCTAGTGGCTTGTTTTAGGGCGCGTGTTTGATCATTAAACCATGGAACGAGTCAGTCTTTTATCTTTAATCCTTTTTAGTTTAAGTGGAGCGACACTGTCTAAGGTTGCAGAAAACGTGTGTTTAAGGTAATCCGCTGTGTTTTCAAGTTCATCGGGTCCTGATGCTTGTTTAATGTTTAATTCGGGTAAATGTTGTAGAATGACACAGCAGTAGAGGGGATGATTGTACGCTTCATGTCATATCGCGGTTTAATGACTGTATCAGTATCAATTCGACTCTAAATCGTAGGGATTCAAATAGTGATCGGATGATGACCTCACATAGGGAACAATAGTTAAATTATTAATGTTAATACCATGTGATAAAACTAAGTCTAATGTATGTTTACAGCGATGTGTTTTACCAACTACACTTTGAGTAATGCCCATGGAATCTAGGATGGAGTCAAAGGCTAATTTAAATGAGTCTAGTGGGTTTTCAAAGTGAACATTGAAGTCACCAACTATTAAGGCCTTGTCTGATGAGATTACTATGTTAGAGAGAAATTCACCAAATTCTTTAATAAACTCTGTATATGGGCCGGGAGGGCGGTATATGGTAATAAGATGCATTAGGTTGGATTTATTCTTCAATGAAGATGAACTGCTTATGTTGAGTACAAGCGCTTCGAAGGATTTTGACTCATACTTATTATTAAGTGTTCATTTATGTTTTCTTTATAGATCGTAGCCACTCCACCTCCTCGTCCACTAAGACGTGTTTATGAGCATAAGTATAACCAGGTGGAGAGGCATCATTTAATGCTAGGTATTCATTCCTAATCCAGGTCTCTGTGAGACAAAAGACATTATAGAAAGTTATCAGTTATTATTTCTTGAACTAGAGCTGATTTTGATGACAGTGACCTAATGTTTAATTACCCAAGTTTTAACTTAAAAGTGTTTCTTACATTACTTGAGGTTGTATTGATATTAATGAGATTTTTTTTGGCACACTTTTTGACTCTTTTTGTTGTTTTTGGCTCACTGCGATACTTGATAACTGTCTTAATAAGTATGGAACCTAGTTATTGTGGGTGACGACTCCTGGCAGTTCGCAGGCAGTTGGTTAGGCCATTCTGTCTGCTGCCTGGCCTTGGCTCTGAATTGTCAATTTTTTTTCCTATCTGAAGAAAAAAGATCGGCTATGTTATGTGACATGAGCGCAGCACCCTCCCGGGAAGGATGGATGCCGTCCCATTTCAAAAGGCAGGCCTTCCTCAAAATTGTAGACCAATTATCATAAAGGCAATGTTGTTCTCTGAGAGTTACTTAGACATTAGCAACGTAGCGCTTTCCATAACCTGCTGTAGGTTTCGCCGCCTGCGCCTAAAAATTGGTAGGGGACACCAGTCAAATACTTCATCAGACATCATTTTGCAGCGGTTCCACACACCTCTTTAACATTAGCCTTAGTAATCTCAGACATGTTGAGACGGTATTTACGTCATTAAAAAAGTCTTCACGTGAATAACTGCTAGTCTAGAGAATGAGCGTTTAGCATTAGCCAGCACTTTGAGGTTCGCCCACACCCTTTGGAGCCCTGGCCCCCGGATTCAAATTGCCAACAGATCATTTTTAATGTCACTTAAAACATTAAATGAACATTTATTCCATGTGAATGATACTATTTTGAACAAGACAGTAGGTGATGTATAGAGCCCCAGGGATGAAATGGTGAGAATTTATTTTTCTTTTACATTTACATTTACATTTAGTCATTTAGTCTTACAAATGAGAACAGCCCTGAAGCCCTGAAAATATTAGTCTTTCACACTCTCAGACAGCAGAACACTATTTGTCTCCTGTCTGTCTTGGAAACAGGTAGTGTGGCCGAGCGGTCTAAGGCGCTGGATTAAGGATCCAGTCTCTTCGGAGGCGTGGGTTTAAATCCCACCACTGCCAATTTGTTTATCTCCTTTAAAAGAAATGAAGTTAAGGTTAAAACAGCAAAGCAAACTCTTTTTTTCTTCAGATTCTTATGTAACTAATGCTAATGTAAGGAAAGTTGTAAGAAAACGTGTTAATCTGACAAAAAAACAGAATGATCTACCATCTGGTCTTCAGCAGAATGAAATATTTTTAACAATTGTATCCTGGACTAGCTCACACTGACCACAGTTTGTAAGAGTACTGTTTGTCTCCTGTGTTGATTCTGATTAGTTAGAGGGGTAGAAGTTTAAGGTGGAAACACTGAGTCAGATATTCTTCTAACAGTCTCCTTTTTAACTTTATTTATTTATTTAAAATTAATTTATTTGATAAATTATACACTTCATATCTTATTTATTATAAGATATTGAACATGTTTATATTGTAGTGTATAAATAATTTCCCTTGAACCAATTTATTCTGTACTAACACTTTGTTTAGGACATTCTTTTGTCTCAAATGGCTCTACAGTTCTTATATTAGTGCACTATCTAGTGTGTGAAACACAGAATGGAAAGTCACAGGTAGTGAACCTTTTTAAAAATAGAATGTATATTACCTTTAGTCCAGCCTTGTGTCCTTCTTCTTTGTCCCATTAAAACTAACAGCACTGTACCTGAAGATGTATGACTGCTGCCCTCTTGAGATGAGAAATTCCATCCATCCATTATCTTCCGCTTTATCCTACATAAGGGTCGCGGGAGGGTTCCCCATGCCAATCCAGGGGAGAACGTTTCGGGCGCTGGGCAGATAAACCCAGGACAGGGCACCAATCCATTGCTGGGCAGAGATGAGAAATTACATTTACATTTCACCTACATTTCATAGAATATAATATAAATGTGGGCGGCACGGTGGCTTAGTGGTTAGCACGTTTGCCTCTCAGTACTAAGGATTCCCGGTTCGAATCCCCATCTGGGTGGAGTTTCCATGTTCTCCCCGTGTCTGTGTGGGTTTCCTCTGGGTTCTCTGGTTTCCTCCACAGTCCAAAAACATGGATCAAGTCAATTAAGTTCTCCAAATTGCCCCATATAGAGTGTGTTTGTGTGAGTGAGTGTGTACCCAGCGATGGATTGGCGCCCTGTCCTGTGTATCTGCCCATATTATTATTATTATTATTCTTAAATAATATCAATGTTTAGTTCTTTAGGCTATTAGTTTTATTCCACAAGGTGGCAGCAGTCAGTAAAATAATTGGATTTTTATGTGTTTCATAATTTTTACATAATCAAAAGTTACACTGTGCACATTTCATTACATTTAGTTTAATTAACTTTTAATATAAAACTTTTAATTTCTTTTTTAAACGTTAATTCAATTTGATGGTTAAAATGTGTATATGAGATGTTGGCAGTTTTCACCACAAGATGGCAATAGGTACAGATGTACATTTACAGCATTTAGTTATACAAAGAAGAGAAAGCCTGAACTGGATAAATAAATGCATATTTAATAATGAAGTGCACTAAATGCAGCTTTACATCCTGTGTTTTACACCCTAGATAGTGAACTAATATAAGAACTGTAGATCTATTTAAGACACAAAGACACTTAAGAAAAAGGCTAGAACTGAAAAAAATGAGGCCAAAGATATTCTTATTAGAAAATAAAACAACTATTAACATAATATTGAGTTTAATTAAAAAGTTAAAGAAGTGATTTAGGATAAAAGGTTGAAGGCTGTAAGCTGAATCACTGACTCTTGATGTTTTTTTTTTCACAGTCCTTGCAAAAGTAAATAAGTGTGTTTTAATCAACTTTTAAAGATTGTTAGTATTTCAGTATTATGAACAGTAATGGGACAGCTTTTCCAAAATTATTAAGCCTTTTTTATTAAGTTACTTAAAGTAAGCCAGCCGCTCCGAAGGATCAATCAGTGACAAAAGAGAAGAGAAGAGAAGACAAAAGAAGGGTGAGATATTAACACACATCATAATTAAACATAAAGAGCAGATCACACACCTGAACAGGGATTTGAACCCTGGACCCTCAGATTAAAAGTCTGATGCTCTACCAGCTGAGCTATCCAGGTGCTCATTTACAAGCTCACATGTATGTCTGATTCAATATTTTTTTCAATCTTTACATTTTTCAAAAAGTGACTTAAGTCACTAGTTAAATAAACACTTCAGAGAACTTAACACAACTGAATATTAAATATCAGTAACTAAAACAAATATATTGTGTTTTCTTTTAGAAGTATAAGAGATTTGATCAGGTGTTGTATTAATGATCATTTTAGCATGTTATGATGGTTCCGAAATAATATGTTTTTAAAGATAAATAGGTTATAAAATGTTTAAAAAAAAAGTGAATAAAAAACTATAGTAACATGAAAGAAATGAAATATCCAATTATTCATGAATCCACTGCTTGTGTTATGTGAGCTACATCTATTACATGTAACTTCCTGTTGTTATAATAGGTTCCACCTTCATCTCTGAGTTGCTGAGAACTACAGTTGATGCATTGTGGGAGTAGCTCCAGTGGCGCAATCGGTTAGCGCACGGTACTTATACAGCAGTACATTGCAGAGTGATGCCGAGGTTGTGAGTTCAAGCCTCACCTGGAGCAGAGATTTCTGTAAAGCTGCTTTGTGACAATGTACTGTTGTAAAAAGCGCTATATAAATAAATTACTTGACTTGATTTAGCATTTTGAATGTAGTTTTAATCTGCTTATAGTTCATTTGCTTGCGATGCAAGCAAATTTTATTATTAAATACATTTTATTTATTAAAAAATAAATGCTGACTAACTGCAATTTTAAAACTTTATAGGAAACCGTTTATTAGTACTTTATTTAAATAGTATTGGAATGCTAGTTAAATCGTTTTATTATGGAATATAATGTGGAGCAATTGTTGCTAAAAAAAAAAAAAAAAAACAAAAAAAATCTACACACATGGGGAATGTGGCGGGTGGTAGGTCTGGCTCCTTTGTCCGTGGAGGACATGTAAGATGTTTATCTATTTGGATTTATTATCATTTGTATTCTGCTGATTGGATTAGGTGTTACCCTGATGTATTGGTAAATTAAAAGAGTTAGCTCAGTTTTTAAAAGGCCTACCCAACATCAATGATGTGTTGGGCAGAGCAATAGGCACTCAGGTGACTGGTGGTGGCGTGAACTGTCGATGCAGCCCCCTTTCTTTGTCTTTAGAGAGGGAGGAGCAATATCATGATTCTCTCTATGTCCTGGATGTGCGGCGGAATTAACAATAAAGTATCCTTGTATTCCAAAAAGTAGTTAAAATACTCTGGCAGGTTGCTTGTCCATTGTAAGGAAGGCACAGAAACACATTCACACCCAAGAGCTTTAATTTATGTGATATATGTGTCTTTGCTCTGTGTTAAGTTCAGATAGAGTCAAACAGTAAAAATAATTATTATTAAACTTTATGTAAAAATATATCAGGTGAGCTGATCTGAAAACCACTATTTTATAGAACTTTGACATGGTGTCCATCACTCTGGATTTGTACTATGCAGAAATCAAAGGCAGATAAAGAGCTTAGAAAGCAGCGCTGCTGATCACTATAGCTCTGATATCCACCACTCTGTCATGTATGATAAAGTCTGCTGCACAATCATACAACTAAAGTCTGTTTTCAGTCACTTTAAACTGTTTCTGTGGTTTAGTTATTAAACTCGCTGCTCATTTGCCGTTATTTAAATATCTGTGACATGACAAGCCATATGCAGTCACTGTAGGCAATTCTAATGTGCTGCTGTGGCTTAGTTGGTTAAAGCACCTGTCTAGTAAACAGGAGATCCTGGGTTCGAATCCCATCAGTTCCTTGATATTTAAGGCCAATTACTGCCAGTATACAGTCTCTGTCCAACACATGACTTAACAATGGGGATGAATAAGTCTTCTAGATAAAGGCAGTTGTTACTTAATGTTCCCTCTCTAATCTATCCAAAATAATATTAAAGTTCTTACCTGTACTTCTAGTTGTTGTCCTGGAAATAGGAAGAAGTCAGCTGTCTGTGTGAACCTGTGTAAAGGAAGTCACAGGCCCTTCTGTGCATCAGTGAAGAGCACAAGGGGTGAGGTGGGGCTCTGTTCTCCCCCGCTCAAAGTGAGTCTAATAACTTTACCAGATGAGTACCAGAAACCAAACGCTAAATCCTAATCTAAGCAATGATATTATATAATAATAAAATTACGTAATTTTCAGTAAAACTCATTTGTGCCCTGAGCGTCTATTGTGGCGCTGTACACACGTTAAGATTAAATTTGGCAAAACTCAATATATAGGATTCGGCTGTAACAGGTTCCTGCTTACCAATTCGATGTGCACATCAGAATTAACAAAGTGCAGCTTGCAACAGACAGCAAAAGGTAAATATGCGTTCCAAACCGCTCCGCATCTTTCTTATACCGTTTTATCACGTCGGGTCACCATTTAAGTTTCTAAAAAAAAAAACAGAAGTCAGCGGTTTCGTTCCAAAAGTATTTAATGCATTTTACTGAATAGACAGTGTAAATGACTGCCCGAAATCCCCTAGTTCGTCCATTTAAGTCCTTCAGGAGGGCATGACTTGCTTCTTCTGTGTGTGCGCCCTCTCCAGACAACAGTCTTTTTTCTCATATGTACATTGACCAAAACATCTCTATCTTCTAACGCATCTGGTCCTGCTTCATGCCCCCCTCAGGGGTATGAATTTATGACAGGTTCTTGTTGACTGTCCCATTATTCAAAACTCTCACCCTGCAACTGGACATTCATACTCTTTCCCATGCTCATTCATCAAATAGTCATTTTCTCTGTTCCCTGAACTAATCAACTAACACTTTTACTAAATTACTTAAAAGTATTATAAAAACCTTACATAATTCAGTTGCATCTTGCTCCTCTATTTTATTTCGCATGCTTTTTAGCCTCACAGCGTCGGCACACCGCCGTTCACACAGCCAGAGAATTTGACTGATTCATTGACTTTGCTCATCACACGCTAAAAAACTTACCTCAGCATGTATGCCTTTTGGAGTAGGTAGAGGTATTTTAGGTCAGGTATTATACAAGCTTTCATAAAATGTTTGTTGACATGTGCACATAAGTACAGTGCGCACAATCCGTCACCATAAACTACTGTAGAAACATTTTAAAACGGCCTAATGAAGTACTGCGCGATCACAGATCAATGCAATGCTATTTATTAGCACAATGTGAGATTCTCCATGGAGAGCAGGACAACCAAAACAAAGATAAACAAAATAACCCCCACAGACATGCAGAGAAAAATAAATAAATAGGCAAACTGCACAACCCGCAATGACGATCGCCGACACAAAGTCTACTGGAGAATCACAAATACCAACAGCAGACTAATCCTAGAGACAGAGCACACATAGCAAATGAGACGATACAACGCGAGGAAGAAACCCAGAAATAGCTTAAACATAAATACCGGAAATGACAAATCACGGAAACCCAGAACATGTGATCAAAACTCCGGTGACGGACAGCGACCCGAGGAAACCGGTGACACTCCCTCAGCAGAGTGCACTACAGAGGGAGCGTGAGTGACCGTTACATTAGCACATCATTAAGTCTGAGAGTAACCACTTTTATTCTGTCTGAAGAGTAATGCATGCTTTTGTCAGTTAGAAAAACTTACAAAGTTAAGATAAATGGGGTTGAATTTCTCTAGCGGCAAACTGGTTCATTTGTTTAACAGGTACTAAGTGGTGCACTGCAGGGGAGCGGGGTATTTGCACTCACACGTGCCATTTTTTGTGGTTCCAGGGGAACCAGTGGTAATGCAAGTCAATAAGAACTCATGTAATGAGTAGTTTCAAAGTTGGCACACAGTCTCAAAACAAACCAGAAATCCAGTCTGAAACAGACATAAGCTTTGAAATAAGACACAAGGCACAGATCACTTTAAGAATTTTATTTTAAAATTATCCCTTATGTTGAACCACAATCGGCCCAAGCATCACTTCTCCCTTCAGCTGCAGATCTGGAATCAAAGGAGAAGAATTACCATTTCACTCAATATGCTGAAAAGCACAACAATGACTCAAGCAGTCACATGACAGCATTGATTTAGTTAATCAAGTAACATACCTTCTGAAGCACCTCCTTTTCTAGAGCTGCAGTTTCCATCACAACAGCCACAGACTCCACTGTCACCATATGCAGCAATCCACCTACAGAGATCCTGGTTTTAGTATCTGGTGCTGCTGAGGTTCTACTGTTTTCCTTCAACATACCTATTGCCAGAGAAAGAACAGGCCTTGTGCTCCGGATCAGGACTGAAAGAAGCTGCTGTTGCCCTCAATAAACATGCAATGTAGATCTGAAAGAGGAGAAATTATGTACAAGCAACTGAAGTGCCACTCAGACTAAGGGATCCAGCAGTACTTACCATATTATTGTTGACCTGCTGGAACCTGAAGGCCTCTAGCTGAAAGTCCAGTTTAGTTCCCTGGGTTTGGGGCATGAACCGTGACCTAGACCCTGTGAGCTTGGCATCCACCAAGCACCTACAACAGATTATGCAGGTTAGGGTTTATATGAGCAGCAAGGTCAAGCTCACAGGAAACCCACTCACCCATAGTTCTCAATGAAGGAATATCTGGGAACTGCATTTAGATCAGGAACTGGAGTAGCAACACATCCATCCACGTACACACGAAGGGGAACATGGTGGAACTGCATCACAGAAGCTTCAATATTGATGAGCTCTCCCAGAAAATACTGGTTGGATGCTCTTTCAGAGACCCAGTCATCTACAAGAGAAAGCCATTCAATACAATCTACACAAAAATGCACCAAACTAACCAGATGACTGCCATTAACTTCAGCATGTTACAAACCCATCATGAGTCTCAGGGAGAAGACAAGCATTTCCTCAGCAACATGGGTAGAAGCATATGGAACCCAAACAGGTATCAGTGCATTGCTGCTCACATTGTGGAGTCTGAAAATCAAGATTCAAACACTACATCCTGAGCAAATTAAGTGAATCTAAAAGTAATCCAACACACAATCCACTGAAATGAAGCAATACCTTGGATAGTGACACTCGATAAGAACAGTAGCTCCATAACCAGCCACATTTCTTACAATTGAAGTTCCAGCTAAAGGTGAAGAAGCTCCATAGTTGAGAGTGAAGACATAGATCAGCTCATCCTCAGTCATCTAGATAAACAGAACATGTTAGAAATCCAGACCAGTTACAAGTTCATTTCAATCAGATTATAGACTCACGATCAAGTTACTGTTGCAGCTCTGCAGCTCAGATTCATAAATAAAAACTTGCTGAGCAGCATCCTGTCCTTTAGCAGCACATCCTCCCAGAGTGAGGACTGACACGTCAATAGGTTCTCCAGTTCCAAACAGGTCTTTCTTCACTTCCACATGCACAGTATTCTCAGTACACACTGCAGCTACACTATGAACAGCTGCAGGGATAGGTCTATCAAAATGCATTGGAGCTGGTCTTGAGATCTGGGGCATGACTGGAAACCTCCAGTTTAGGGCCTTCACTGGTCCTTGAATGACCTGATGGGATTGAACATTTGAGGAACTCTGCAGAGGGTTTTGTACAGCATCTTGAAAAGGCAGAGGTGAAGCTTGAGCTGGTCGTGGTTGGGAACCTGGTGGAACCTTTAAAGGATCTTGAGATTGTCCCAAACTTTTCCACTGGGCCTCAGAAAATCCAAATACAATCAGCACCACAACCAAAAACCAACCTTGTTTGGATCCCATTGCAACTAACTCTAAGTCACATAAGAATGTCATGAAAAGGTTTGACACTTTACTTTTATAATGATTTAGTTCAACTATAATCACCTCTTTTAATTATCCTGATGTTCTTCTGAAGCTGTTGAGTTACCCAGGATTCTATTAGCATTAGAATCAAGCTCTTTGTTGTCTTCTGATTGGTTGAGGGTAATCTGGTTTGTCACATGACTTAATTAATTAACATGGCATTAATCTGAGTTCTGAAAATTTGTCTTAATGATAAATATTATAAATGTTAGAATAATGGTTACAGAAGCAGAACTTTTTAATTTACTTTAATTTAAGTGTTACAAATCAATCCAGGCAAATCAATGCTCAGTCCAGCAGTGAACCTGAGGTGTTTTAAAGTGGGATGGTGCTGCAGCATCCCCTATTGACAAGAGGCGGAACACAGAGAAAACAGATAGTTTTAATGTAATGAGCGAAGTTTTAAGGCCAAAATCTTATCAGAAGTTTGTAGAACGCAAAGTCACATTTAGCACCTTCAGCTTTGATTAGCTCATTATTTTGCTGTTGTTTGTTCCCAACTTGTGTGCTGTGTTAATCGTGTTCTGATTGTTGTGATACAATTTAACAAATTCAAACTACAATGGGATTACAATTCTGCTAAATAATAGCTTATGTTAATAAACCTTGTAGATATTCAATAATAACACACCATTCTGGATATTGGATTTAGCCAACAATAACTTAATTTTCTTTAACATTTTTAAATCCCAGCTGTATAATAAGGAGTGTAAAAAAATAACATTCTTCGTGAGTGATGATTCCATGGTATGGTATAATGGAGTCGAAAGCTGGGCCTGCTTTTAAAATTGCTTTCACTAATATCTAATAATGAAATTAAAAGGTTTTACCTTTTTTATTTTATTGTAACTTTTGGAGTTTTCATATATGTGAGAACCCATATTAAAGTGGTCCACGTGCAGTACATGCACAATGCACATGCACACAGTCATTGCTCCAATTCCAGCAATGACTGCAATCATTTACAGACCTCCAAGCTACAGTTTTGACCTGTTCCTGCCAAACCTCTGTAGTAGGGGTGAGCTGCAATATTCGCTGATTCGACGATTTGATTCGGAGAACCGTAGTCGACTATGAACCTCATAGTCGAATGTACCATTTTGACCACATGGGGGTGGCCATGGCTGCTGCTAAGCATTAGTTTTTACATGAAATGTCTTTGTTTTCGTTATATATATAGCCTTTTGTCAAATAAAATCATCCTGTCACAAATGTCCCCGGAGATGAGCGGCTCTGCGGGGAAATCGCGAACGCCGCTCGCGCATAATGAGCGTCTCCCGGGATCCGGCTACACGTAAGCCACAGCGTCAGCCGGTCTAAACAGAGGGAGACGCTCCCACGAGTGCGACCTGTGCAGAACAAATGCGCAGCAACACACCGTGCCAGAAATGCTGATGGAGAAAAACTGAAACACCGGGATAAAAACCAAAACTAGAATTTATTTAAAAAGTGGTGCCGAAGCACCAGCAGAAAGGGGGTAAACGAACAAAGCAACATCGGGTAAGGTAACCACAAATCAAAGACGTGCACTAACCCAACCAATCACCCAAGTGAGATAATCAGAAACCAAACGAGGGACAGGTGCCGCAGGTGATTGTTACACATCCTAATTTCTGTTAATATATATATATTTTTAATGATGTGTGCGCTTTAACCCATTTACGGTGCTCTAGAAAAACAAGTAAAATATTTAAAAAAAAATTTTTAAAACACGCTTATAGCGCCATCTTGTGGTGAAATTTTAACTGATTCGACTATCAGTCGACTATAGGGAAAATCTGACGAATCAGATTCGACTATGAAAATCCTTAGATGAATACAGCCCTACTCTGTAGTTTGCTAGATGCACTAGATATAATATTCCACCATCCAATCATTGTCTGTGGGGACTTCAACGAGGATCTTTTGCCGGACAAGACAGGACAGATTTTGGAATGTTTTCAGTCAAGGGGTTACACCAGTGATTCTCAATTATTTTCTGTTAAGTCCCCCCTAGGAAGAAGAAAACAATCCTTCTTCCTTTATTACAAACCGGGACTCCCTAGCGCTGAGATGCGAACGTACTAACCACTAAGCCACCTTTTAAGTCTGTTTGAGAGCACTATTTATCTAAATAAACTGTAATTTTTCAAAGAAACTTGAGCCTTAATCCAGTGCCTTATACTGCTCTGCCCCTCTAAATAATCTGAAACAAAACATGAGACAAAGGTGCTCTCAAGCAGTCTGGTCTGTGTGAGCTAGTCCAGGAAACGGTAAAATAAATATTCCACTGAAGGCCAGATGCTAGATCACCCATGTTTTTTGTGAAAGTAAAATGTTTATCTCATAACTTCCTTTTTAAGACTTTATTATAATATTGTACTATTTTAAATACAGGAAGAACCACCAGTCAGTACTAGAGATTACATTACAGGCATCAGTGATGTAAGAATCTTTAGGCAAGCAGCCGAAATGAGTTTCCTTTTTTTTTGGCTGGACGCTTTAACTTTAAACTCATCTTATACTTTTTTTCTAGTTAACTTTTTTAATGTTAACTTTAATATTTAATAATTAATGTTGGAAGTTGTGCTGTGGCTAACTTAGTGAAAATGACGATTCCTGTCACAGAACATTGATAAATAACTAAAAGCTTCAGAACCAGTAGTAAAGATATATTCCTTCTGATGGAGATCCTGGGGATTGAACCCAGGACCTCTTACATGCGAAGCAAGTGCTCTACCACTGAGCTACATCCCCATGCACTGGTTTACATTCAGAGTTATTTTGTTACATGAGCTTCATGTACAATTTGAACCTCTTTTTTTATGGTTTCTTCCTGAAAGGTCATGTGAATCAATCTGAGAGAGTAAACAAGACATTTAATGCCAATAACTCAAGACATTGTAAAAAACTGCTGATGATTTACTTTAAGACCTTGACAGAAATTCAAACCCTGATGATCAGATTAAAGACGCTACTAGTTAAACTATACAGCTTTCGTTACATAATCAAAACTTTAATATAATTAATCATCAAATATATTCATTCATTCATTCATTATCTCCCGCTTTATCCTCTACTAGGGTCGCGGTGGGGTCTCCCATGCCCACCCAGGGGAGAACGTCTCGGGCGCTGGGCAGATAGTCCCAGGACAGGGCGCCAATCCATCGCTGGGCACACACTCACTCACACAGTCACACTCTATATGGGGCAATTTTGAGAATTCAATTGACTTGATCCATGTTTTTGGACTGTGGGAGGAAACCGGAGAACCCGGAGGAAACCCACGCAGACACGGGGAGAACATGGAAACTCCACCCAGATAGGGATTCGAACCGGGAACCCCTAGCGCTGAGAGGCGAACGTGCTAACCACTAAGCCACCGTGCCGCCTAATCATCAAATATAATTATGTTTAATTATATTTAATAAGTAACAGACTACATTTTCTTCATCATTCATCATATTGAGTCCTGCACAACATCAAAGGCTTTAGATTTTGAGTAAGGCTGAAGTTCTAGCCTGTTTTGTGGAACCGAATTTAAGCAAAATTAGCTCGTTTTTTGGAACAGGCTCCAGGTATCTCTCACACTCTAAGTTAGGATCATTCCCTAAAATAAAACCTTCTCAGGACTTTCATTTCTTTTAATAATCTTTAATGTAAATAAGTTAAAATAATAAAGGTGGAATATTTTCAGGAGGTCCAGAATTTTACTGGATGATTGTTGGATCTGATTATTGAAAAAAAAAACACATGACATTTCTTGCTTCGGCTCTCGTAGGAGGCGGTCGCACTTTCTCCCTCTCCGTCCTCTCATCCCTGCTTGGCTTCTCTGTCTTGTCTGTGCGGGATTTATCATAACGCTGCTCTTCGAAATGCAAAAATGGAACTAATTAAATGGTCTCTCAACGCTATTGACACTATCTTCTCGAGGAGAAGTCGTGGTTCGGAGGAACCAGCTTTCCCGGATGGCACGGTGGCGTCTGGATACACGATGGACACCTGGGGGAACTGGCGGATCGTGTGTCTGGCCCCTCTGTCCGTGGAAGATGTGGAAGATGTCTACCTATTCGTATTTATGATCCTGGGATTTCTGCTGATTGGATTATGCATGGCACCTGGTGTATCGCAAAATTATGAGAGTTGGGTCAGTTGTCAACAGCCCCAGGAAACTGCCCAACATGATTGATATGCTGGGCAGAGCGATAGGGACTCAGACTGCGAATTTAAATCGCCACATGGAATCGATCCTGGAGAGGCTATCGGCTCTGCGAACGAATGATGAGTTGGAGATCAGGAATTCACGAGCTGTTTCGAGCTGCTAAAATGGCTGCGAACAGTCACCAAAACAAACTGAGTCTTATCTGCTTTTGGCTTCCTTATCAGCTTTGGCCTTGGTGGAGTTACCTTGGAAGAGCTGCTACTGAAATTCCTCCAGAAGAACTGTTGCTATGGTTTCCTGATGAACTGCTCTGCCCCTTCTTTCCTGTGGACTGCCCCCACCCTTTCCGATCCCTTTTGAACACGTCTCCTACAGCTTCTTGTCCATGTCTTTATGTTTGTATTTTTTGCTTGTGTGCTAAAAGGTGTTTTTTTTCGGGCCCTCAACCTGTGCTTATTAAAGCATAGGTTGGGAGCAGGTTGTTTTTTTATCGCCTATACTCCTAATGTATCACGTTTTTCTACCTATTTCTAAATGGCGGCGGCGCGAATTATCCCTCTGTCTCTGTCTGTGGAGAGGAGGAACGTAATTTCGGTTCTCTGTATGTCCTGATATGCAGTGGAATTGACAATAAACTGACCTTGATAACCTTGATAACCTTGATGACATATTTTTTACTGTCTAAATAAATTCCTTAATTGTGCTGCATTTTATAACCACAACCATAACAGGGTCACTGAAAGTCTAACTGTGGATAAGCCTTAAAGTGTTTCGTGGTCCACATGAGGGTTCTGGTGTCCATTTGGAGATATGAATTCAAATCCCACTTCAGACATAATATTTTAAATTCTTAAAAAATGTTTTCCTGCAGCTCTAAAAAGAATGATTTAACTGACAACAGTGAAGAAACAGACAGCAGGGAATTGTAAAGACCCATTATTCACTTTCTGATGATTTAAACTCCAACATCAACAATAATCACAATATAAGTCATTTATTAACATTTGTTTAATGTAGATTGATTACTTTTCATTTAACTACAAAATGTGTCTAAATATGTCTTCACGAGGAAGCGTCTTTAATTCGAATAAGGGTGGTGTACCAAATGGCGCAACGCACACTACGTATGTGCCCCAGGTGTCCGTATCCGGTATACACTTTGAAGTGCACTTTGTTACCAAACAATGGCATTTGACATTCTGCCCGGGAATGAAACAAAACCGGACTGAACAAGTGTAACAAAGTAAACCAGATTTTATTTTACAGATTCATTTGAGAATTATTTCAGTGTAAAACAGTAAACTATTAAACTATTCCTATATTTTTAAACATTAAATTTAAAGGAGTTAGTTACTGGTTACCTCGGTATGGTAGTTTTTAGCGGTTTAAATCTTCAGGTGTAGATGAAACTAATCCAAAATTCATCCTTATAATCCATTAAGGTTGACAAACATCCGTCTGAAACAGAACATCCAGTTTATCTGTCAAAATAGATAAGTTTTCGTCTCAGTTTTCCCTCGTTGAGCATCAACACGTTTTAACAGTTTAGGTGCATTTTTTATCGCCGCCAGAGGGTGCTGTCTGCTTATTGAGACTCATTGTTCATCACTGAATTGCAATTAACACCTAAATTAGACAACGAAAATTAAAAGAACAGATCAGATAAAGCAAACAATCACTTAATGTTTTTTTTAAATATATAAACTGTATAATAAGTGTTGTAAACAGAACTGACATTTTTGAGCATGTGCAGTGGTTAGGTTGTTCTATGGTGTAATGGTTAGCACTCTGGACTTTGAATCCAGAGATCTTAGTTCAAATCTCAGTGTTACCTGCTACCTTTTCACTTGTAATAGTGGTTTCTGTTGTATCTATAGATATCAAAGAGTGTAAAACTTTTTTATTTACTGTAATCATCTTCCACTAAACTACATTTTAAAGCCAAAAGTACTTTTTACACCAATTATTATTTAGAAGTTGATTTTGCTAATTAAATTCATTCTTTTTGTGCCAAAATAGCTCATTTAGGAAGAGCATTAGACTGAAGATCAAAAGATCTTATTTGTCACTACAAAGCTCAATAACAATTAATTGGTATTGGATTTAGCCGACGAAAACTTGATTTTTTTAAACATTTTTAAATCCCGGCTGTATAATAAGGAGTGTAAACAAAAACAACATTCTTGACCATGTTTTCATGGGTGATGGTCCCATGGTATAATGGTAGAATGGATTCGAAAGCTGAGTCTGCTTTTAAAATTGCTTTCAGTAATATCTAATAATGAAATTAAAAGGTTTTACATTTTTTTATTTTATTGTAACTTCTGTCTCTAAACTGCATTTCAAAGCCTAAAGTAGTTTTTACACCAATCTTATTTATCTTATCTATCTCTGTGCCGAAATTAATAGTTAATTAATAGTATTGATCCAGATTACCTTCTTAACAAATAGCATCATGGCAGTCATGACTATATTTGTTGTGAAGACAAACTAACTTAAACAATATTCCAGTTCAAATTTAAATTTGTGTTTGTATGTTGTACAAATTTCGGGTTCTCTGGTTTCCTCCCACAGTCCAAAAACATGGATCAAGTCAATTGAGTTCTCCAAATTGCCCCATGTAGAGTGTGTTTGTGTGCGTGTCTGTGTGTACCCAGTGATAGATTGGTGCCCTGTCCTGGGTGTATCTGCCCAGCGCCCGAAACGTTCTCCCCTGGATTGGCATGGGGAACCCTCCCGCGACCCTTATGTAGGATAAAGCGGAAGATAATGGATGGATGGAATTTCTCATCTCAAGAGGGCAGCAGTCATACATCTTCAGTTACAGTGCTGTTAGTTTTGATGGGACAAAGAAGAAGGACACAAGGCTGGACTAAAGGCAATATACATTCTATTTTTAAAAAAGGTTCACTACCTGTGACTTTCCATTCTGTATTTCACACACTAGATAGTGCACTAATATAAGAACTGTAGAGCCATTTGAGACAAAAGAATGTCCCAAACAAAGTGTTAGTACAGAATAAATTGGTTCAAGGGAAATAATTTATACACTACAATATAAACACGTTCAATATCTTATAATAAATAAGATATAAAGTGTATAATTTATCAGATAAATTAATTTTAAATAAATAAATAAAGTTAAAAAGGAGACTGTTAGAAGAATATCTGACTCAGTGTTTCCACCTTAAACTTCTACCCCTCTAACTAATCAGAATCAACACAGGAGACAAACAGTACTCTTACAAACTGTGGTCAGTGTGAGCTAGTCCAGGATACAATTGTTAAAAATATTTCATTCTGCTGAAGACCAGATAGTAGATCATTTTGTTTTTTTGTCAGATTAACATGTTTTTCTTACAACTTTCCTTACATTAGCATTAGTGACATAAGAATCTGAAAAAAAAGAGTTTGCTTTCTTTGGCTGGGTGTTTTAACCTTAACTTAATTTCTTTTAAAGGAGATAAACAATTTGGCAGCGGTGGGATCTGAACCCACGCCTCCGAAGAGACTGGAGCCTTAATCCAGCGCCTTAGACCGCTCAGCCACGCTACCTGTTTCTATGACAAGACAGGAGGTCAGTGTGAGAGTGTGAAAGACTAATATTTTCAGGGCTGTTCTCATTTGTAAGACTAAATGACTAAATGTAAATGTAAAAGAAAAATAAATTCTCACCATTTCATCCCTGGGGCTCTATACATCACCTACTGTCTTGTTTAAAATAGTATCATTCACATGGAATAAATTTAATGTTTTAAGTGACATTAAAAATGATCTGTTGGCAATTTGAATCCACACCTCCAAAGGGTGTGGAGCCTAAATCTAGGGCTTTATAATCGCTTAGCCACACTAGCAGCTATTGTAAAGTCTTTTTTAATCAGGTAAATACCATCAAGACACGAATATGGAGAAAATAAATAAGATGCATAAGGGCCATTCCAAACTAGAGCAGTAAATTTGACATGGTGTCCACAAATCTGGATTTTTAATGAGCAAAAATCAAAGCAGATAAAGAGCTTAGAAAGCAGCACTGCTAATCACTATAACTCTAATGTCCAACACTCTCATGTATGATAAAGTCTGCTACTCAATCATAGAACTAAAGTCTGTTTTCAGACTGAATCTTTTTTCTATCACTTTAAACTGTCTCTGAGGTTTAGTTAGTAAACTTGCTGCTTATTTGCTGTTATTTAAATATCTGTAACATGACAAGGCATGTGCAGTGACTGTAGTCAGTTCTAATGTGGTGCTGTGGCTTAGTTGGTTAAAGTGTCTGTCTAGTAAACAGGAGATCCTGGGTTCAAATCCCAGCAGTACCTTGTTATTTGATGAGCTTTTGTAAGCCACTTTTTGTTGTGCAAACTGTTTTCCCTTTAATATATTTTTTGCATAAAGTTCAAAATTGAATGTAAACTTATTTTACATAAATCAGAAAAACGTAAATTGCTATACAATAATTATAACAATTTACTATATTCAGAAATGCAAACATTTATTTATAATACAGTAACGATAGCATTATCATTATGGGCTGAATAAACGATTCTAGTCTGGAGCATCTGTGATTACTTACAGTTCATCAAGGATGCACACAACTCACATGCCTTTACATTTGTACACAATGCAGCACTCCAACACCATGCCCTGTGCTTCAGACCTGAGTCACTGAATGGACAGGTGCATTTGATCATGTGACCAATAATGCTGCTGCCCTTCTCCACCCTAAAGTGGAACCAGAGCGCAATTTACTTGTTTGTCTGAAGCCTGTTGAAAAATGTTTCCTTCTCTGCAGTCCATAATTGAATTACAATAAATACTTACTTTAGACAAACAAAATCTAAAGAACACAGGATCAGTTGATTGATTGAAAATAAAGTTCATTTTTTTCAAAAGAGCTTGCCATGACCCCATTTCGAACTGGAGTTGCTGCGACCACAACACAGAGTACTAACCACTATTTGTCCGTGGAAGAACACTATGCCCTTAAAAGAGCAGTTCCTAAAACTAGATATTAATGAAACAGCAGCAATATTAAAAAAAAAAATAATAATAAAATAAATAAATAAAAAAAAAATTTAAAAAAAAAAAAAAAAAAAAAAAATATATATATATATATATATATATATATATATATATATATATATATATATATATATATATATATATATATATTTATTTATTTATTATTTTTTTTTTTATTATTCTAATTTTGTTTTCTTGGGAGCTTGCCACAACCCAAATTCCACCCAGGCTTGCTGAAGTCACGATGCAGAATACAAATAATTTTGGGTTACAGGACGCCATAATGCCCCAGGTGAAAACCAGGAATCCTAACCACCAACAGAGGGCGCATTTTAGCAACCTTCCTCATTAGTAGAGTGGTCAGTGAATCAGCTTGTCACCAAAAGCACCGTGCCGCCCATAGTAAACTCTCCTTATACACATAATATTACACCACACAATAATCACATGCAAATCTACTGAACTTAAAGTTTGAACAATCACTCTCTCACTCCTCGTTAGTATAATGGACAGTATCTCCGCCTGTCACGCGGAAGACCGGGGTTCGATTCCCCGACGGGGAGAATTCGCTTTTACAGTTCGTGACTGAAATCTCACACGCTGCTGCACCATTGACTAACACATGAGGTCAGTGGTGCACTCTCTGTGAAACTTGGCTAGCTCAGTCTGTAGTGCCTGATCCTCTTTGCCTCAGAGTCTTTTGTTCAAGCCAGTTCTTTCATGTTTAAGTAGAAAAACATAAACATGCTGACTGCTGTATGAGGACATTCTTATTATGTACTTAGTATATAACTAATACTTAGTCTCTACATGAATGTGAAACAATACCAATAACAATAACA
>JAFMOC010001151.1:60000-80898 GCA_019802505.1 Corydoras sp. C115 | reverse complement strand
CCTGAAACCCCGTTTGTTGAAAGTCAAGCTTTCCCGGGTTAAGCCGAACGTCACAGTCATAACCAGAGACGTGCCCCGGGTCCGGGCCATTCCCATCCCACGCTCCGATTGGCCGAGAGGGCGTGTCGCCACGGCGATATCTGTGACAGAACCGGACCGCCTCCCGCGCAGGGCTTATACGATCAAAGATAAGTGGACATCTTCCCTACTCCTTTAAATTTGGACCAATGAGAGTCGGGGGCCTCATTTAGGGGCCCACACCGTACCTAATGGGGTCCAGCTGCCCGGACTCAGGGACTCACCTGTTTGGGTTCCTCGATTATCTGCAAGAACGGTCCATTAACTGAAAAACACAGATCGTCGTCACACGATTACAAATCATCACCACATACATAAAACATGAGTTGGGGGCATTTAGGCCACGCCCCCTTCTTGCACCCCCCCCGCTCCATTATTTGTCCTCCACGTGTCATACAGGTGGACTTTGTAGTTCTCCAATAGCAGACTGTAGTCCATCTGTGTTCCTGGTTCTTGTTCGTCCCAAGAACACAGTCCTCCATTTGGGTGGTGGATTGTTTCTTGTCGGTTCTGCAGTGACACTGATGTGCTGAGGGGGTTCTAGGGGAGATTCATTCCTCCACCTCAGTCACACTGCTGGGATAGGACTAAATGCCCCCACCCAATAACCCTTGCTCTGTGGTGGTACTATTGGGGTTCTGAGCATTAGAACAGAGTACACAGTATGTACTGTAGAACACACACAGGTGGACTACAGAATGAGACTGGAGAACTACAAACGTCCATCTGGACAGTTAATTTAATATATAGTACCAGTCAAAAGTTAGGCCACGCCCCCTTATTGCCCCATCATCCATGTCCTCCACTTACCATACAGATGGACTTTGTAGTTCTACAATTGCAGACTGTAGTCCATCTGTGTTCTTGGTTCTTGTTTGTTAGTTAGCAAGAACACAGTCCTCCATTTGGGTGGTGGATTGTTTCTTGTCGGTTCTGCAGTGACACTGATGTGGTGAGGGGGTTCTAGTGGAGTTTCATTTCTCCACCTCAGTCACACTGCTGGGATAGGACTAAATGCCCCCACCCAATAACCCCTGCTCTGTGGTGGTACTATTGGGGTTCTGAGCATTAGAACAGAGTACACAGTATGTACTGTAGAACACACACAGATGGACTACAGAATGAGACTGGAGAACTACAAACGTCCATCTTCACGGGACGTGGAACGGAGAACGTGGAGCAGAAAGGGGATGTAAACAGTTTGGGGAAGCTCACCTGTTTCGGGGATGAAGGGTTCGTTCTTGATGTCGAACTGCGTCAGGACGGTCTGATAGGTGTCCATCGTGAGCTGCGAGGACAAAATAATTAAAATAAATTCACTCATTAAACTAATCAGAACTAATTAACGAGGAACGGGTTAGTATCATCGTTAAAATGGGGCCCCGACAACGAGGGCCCCGATCTTACACCCGTAGGGGACGGGACCGGATGAATCACGGCCATTCAGGGGACCCGGATGATTTGGCTCGTTCTTTTTCGTGTCATGTGACTCGAAACTGGGGGGGGGTGACTCGGGGGGGGGGGGGGGGGGCAGTCTTGTGGTTAAGGAACCAGGCGGGGAACCTGATAGGTCCCTGGTTCGGTTCCACCAAGTTTTATGGCTGAAGTGCTCATGGGGTCGCTCCACGGGTGAATACAGGGCTGCCCACCACTCTGTGTCTACATTAATAGTAAAAACTTTGTGTTTAGGGGTTTAGAGTTCATATATTTTCCTAATGTGGGCCCTTGAGCGAGGCCCCTAACCCTCATGGCTCCCAGGCTCGGTATACAGGACTGCCCATCACTCTGTATCTACATTAATAGAGGGATGTGGTGGACTATAAACTATATGTGTTTTGGGTCTGAAGGTAAAGAGTGGGGTTTACAAACCCAAAGATCACTGGTATTTTTCCTCATGTGGGCCCTTGAGTGAGGCCCCTAACCCTTACTGCTCCCAGGCTCTGTATACAGGACCCCCCCCCCCCCAACACTCTGTGTCATCAATAATTGTAGAAACTGAATATTTAAAGTCCAAAGGTTAAGAGTGGTGGCATCCCCCACCTCCACTCCCCCAAATATATTTTCCTAATGTGGGCCCTTGAGCGAGGGCCCCAACCTTCAATGCCCCCAGGATCTGTATACAGGATCGCCCAACACTCTGTGTCTACATTAATGGTAGAAAATGAATATTTAGAGTCTGAAGGCTGAGAGTGGTGGAACCTCCCACCCGCAAATATATTTTCCTAATGTGGGCCCTTGAGTGAGGGCCCCAACCCTCATTGCTCCCAGGCTCTGTATACAGGGCCGCCCAACACTGTGTGTCATAAATAATTGTAGAAACTGAATATTTAGAGTCTGAAGGATAAGAATGGTGGAACCCCCCCACCTCCACTCCCCCAAATATATTTTCCTAATGTGGGCCCTTGAGTGAGGCCCCTAACCCTTATTGGTCCCAGGCTCTGTATACAGGACCACCCACCACTCTGTATCTACATTAATGGTAGAAACTGAATATTTAGAGTCTGAAGGCTGAGTGGTGGAACCCCCCACCTCCACTCCCCCAAATATATTTTCCTAATGTGGGCCCTTGAGCAAGGGCCCTAACCCTCATTGCTCCCAGGTTCTGTATACAGGGCCGCCCAACACTGTGTGTCATCAATAATTGTAGAAACTAAATATTTATAGGCGGCACGGTGGCTTAGTGGTTTAGCATGTTCTCCTCTCAGCTCTAGGGATTCCCGCTTCGAATCCCCATCTGGGTGGAGTTTCCATGTCCTCCCCGTGTCCGCGTGGGCTTCCTCCGGGTTCTCCGGTTTCCTCCCACAGTCCAAAAAACATGGAACAAGTCAAGTGAGTTCTCCCAATTGCCCCATATAGTGTGTCTGTGTGAGTGAGTGTGTGTCCAGCGATGGATCGGCGCCCTGTCCTGGGTGTATCTGCCCAGTGCCCGAGACGTTCTCCCCTGGATGGGCATGGGGGAACCCCCCCCCGCGACCCTAATAGAGGATAAAGCTGAAGATAATGAATGAACGGAGGTTCTTACGTCGTGATCGAACATCTTCATGGGGTACTGACTGTCGTCCATGCTGCGGAGACACAAACACACAGCGGTCAATCACACGGCGGAGACACGGATGACGCGCAAGTCCATCCTAAAGGTGGACGACCCCGGTCAGTAGAACCACCACCACCCCGTCAGCAGCAGCACCAGCACCACGCGCCTGACCTCACGAAACAAAATGGAGAGGGCTCTGCGTCTGAAGCGGATCAGTTTGGTTTCACTTTCAGACGACAGAACGAGGATACGGCGCTCTCTCTCTCTCTCTTGCTCGCTCACTCTCTCGCTCACTCTCTCGCTCACTCCCCCCCCCCCCCCCCCGCACTCATGCGTTACTTCCAGGAAGTGGGGCAGTGAATAAACAAGGAGGAAAGCCCCAAAAATACCAGCTCACTGCTGCCTCTGATGTCAGGAGCGAGACGCACACGCTCATCACACCAGGCCCGGGTTGCCAGATTCAGCAGCTTTCTGCGTCTCTCTCTCGGCCTCCTGATCCCGAGCCGACCTCAGGGCGGCCGCGCGGCCCCCGTCGCACGTTCCCAAACGTCCCTCCGGGGCATTTTCTATTAACCAACTCGAGTAAATCCCGAAAAACGAAGCGCGAGACTCGTGACTGAAGGGGAAGTCGGTAACGGATTCATGAAACAAAGGAAAATAAAAGATCCGGAGGCGGCTTAGTGGTCAGCACGTTCTCCTCTCAGCGCTAGGGAGTCCCGGTTCGAATCCCCGTCTGGGTGGAGTTTCCATGTTCTCCCCGTGTCCGCGTGGGTTTCCTCCGGGTTCTCCGGTTTCCTCCCACAATCCAAAAACATGGATCGAGTCAATTGAATTCTCCAAATTGCCCCATATAGAGTGTGTCTGTGTGAGTGAGTGTGTGCCCAGCGATGGATTGGGCGCCCTGTCCTGGGTCTATCTGCCCAGCGCCCGAGATGTTCTCCTCTGGATGGGCATGGGGAACCCCACCGCGACCCTAATAGAGGATAAAGCGGGAGATAATGAATGAATGAATGAAAAGCTCCGGATCGCGCCGTCGAACCCTTTTTCGCGATTAGTCACCTGCAGAAATCCAGCGTAGAGTACGGCGGGGAGTTCCCGCCCAAAAAAAATTTTTTTTTTGCCACCTAACTCGTGCAATTCCCCCAAGCTGGGTGCTGTTTAGAACGGCGCGGGGTTCTTGTAAACGTTCACGTAAAAATAGTACATAAAAAAAAAAAACATTAAATAGTCCCGAGACGCCCCGCGTGTCCAGGCGGCATCGCCGTGACCTCATCGGCGGTGGGCAGTGGATTAAACCACGAGGCGGACCCATGTGGTTATTTTGTTGCCATGTCCTCCCCGTGTCCGTGTGGGTTCTCCGGTTTTCTACCACAGTCTAAAAGCATGGATTCAAGGTGAACAGGCTGCTCTGAATCTATATCTATAACTATATGATAACAGACTGTATACTACAAAAATACACACTGTTACCATAGCAACATCAGACTTTAAGATTGTACTCATCCACCACCCTAATACACCTGCTCTGTCATTAAACTCTCATTATATATATATATATATATATATATATATATATATAGAGAGAGAGAGAGAGAGAGAGAGAGAGAGAGAGAGTCTATACACAAACATACTGTATATACATATACACACACATGCATTGACACACTACATATACAACATACAAATATATAAAAGTACACGTACACACACACACTACATTAGTCACACACACACATTTCTATACACAAACACTATAAACAACACACACACACACACTATGAATGACACACATAGAAGTAATAACACACACATAATATAAATAACACATGCACATTGTAAATCACACACACACACACACACAAACACACACTGTAAATAACATACACACAACAAATAATGCCCATGCATGCACACACAATATAAATAACACACACAGTATAAATAACACAAACACACACTGTAAACAACAAACACACACAATAAATAACACAGGTGCATGCATACACACACACACACACTGTAAATCACATTGTTAATAGCACACACACAATAAGTAACACACACACACAAATAATGCACATGCATGCACACACACAAAGACACACACAAGCACACACACACACACACTAAAATCGCACATAAGTAACACACACACACACAAACACACACTGTAAATAACAAACACACACACACAACACAAATAATGCCCCACACACAAACACACACTGTACACACAATATAAATAACACACACAGTATAAATAACACAAACACACACTGTAAATAACAAACATATACAATAAATAACACAGGTGCACACACACACACACACTGTAATTAACACACAGTATAAATAACACAAACACACACACACTGTAAATCACATTGTTAATAGCACATACACAATAAATAACACACACACACAAATAATGCACATGCATGCACACACACAGACACTAAGTAACACACGTGTGCACACACACACACACTACAAATCTCACACAGACACACTAAGTAACACAAATGCGCACACCCACACACTAACACACACTATGAATGACACATAGAAGTAATAACGCACACATAATATAAATAACACATGCGCATTTTAAATCACACACACACACACAAATAACACACATGTACACACACACACACAAACACACACTGTAAATAACATACACAACAAATAATGCCCATGCATGCACACACAATATAAATAACACACACAGTATAAATAACACAAACACACACTGTAAATAACAAACACACACACACACACACACACACACACACATACGCCGTAATTAACACACAGTATAAATAACACAAACACACTGTAAATCACATTGTTAATAGCACACACACACAATAAATAACACACACACAAATAATGCACATGCATGCACACACACACAGACACTAAGTAACACACGTGTGCACACACACACACACACACACACTATAAATCTCACACACACACTAAGACACACTATGAATGACACATAGAAGTAATAACGCACACATAATATAAATAACACATGTGCATTTTAAATCACACACACACACACACAAATAACGCACATGTACACACACACACACACAAACACACACTGTAAATAACAAACATATACAATAAATAACACAGGTGCATGCATACACACACACACACACACACACACACACACACGCTGTAATTAACACACACAGTATAAATAACACAAACACACACACACACTGTAAATCACTTTGTTAATAGCACACACACAATAAATAACACACACACACACAAGTAACACACGTGTGCACACACACACACACACACACACACACACACACACTATAAATCTCACACACACACTAAGACACACTATGAATGACACATAGAAGTAATAACGCACACATAATATAAATAACACATGCGCATTTTAAATCACACACACACACACACACACACACAAATAACGCACATGTACACACACACACACACACTGTAAATAACAAACATATACAATAAATAACACAGGTGCATGCATACACACATACACACACACACACACACACACACACACACACACGCTGTAATTAACACACACAGTATAAATAACACAAACACACACACACACAAATAACGCACATGTACACACACACACACACACTGTAAATAACAAACATATACAATAAATAACACAGGTGCATGCATACACACATACACACACACACACACACACACACACACACACACACGCTGTAATTAACACACACAGTATAAATAACACAAACACACACACTGTAAATCACTTTGTTAATAGCACACACACAATAAATAACACACACACACAAATAATGCACATGCATGCACACACAGACACTTTAAGTAACACACATGTGCACACACACACACACACACACACACACACACACACACTTCAGAACAATGCAGACGGTAAAGGATTCATATTAAAGATAAGAGAGTAACGCAGAACCTTAGAGAACCGTAACTCCCCCCGGCCTCTCACCCCCCACCCCCCCAGCTGTCCAGCAGAGGCGTGCGGAACCGTACTCACCTCAAAGCTCCAGCCATGCTGACCGCCGCTGCACGCGCATCAGAAACGAGCTGCGGACAGACAGACAATCACAGCGTTTACACCACCACCACACACACTCTCATACACACACACACCACAAACACACACACACACACTAACACACTCACACACACTCACACACACACACTAACTCCAGATGTCTGCAAATATCTGCTTCCTGTAAACGGTATTCCCCAGCTTCCCACAAATCAGTCATAAAAAGCACACGGCCAGCGTTCCGAGGGAATTTCCAGCCGCCCCACGGGGCGAGCGCCCGGGTTCCACACCGCCACCCGACCACCCGCCCCACGGGGCGAGCGCCCGGGTTCCACACCGCCACCCGACCACCCGCCCCACGGGGCGAGCGCCCGGGTTCCACACCGCCACCCGACCACCTCCAGCACCTGCACATGTAATGATCAACCACGTACAGACGTGGATGGCCAAGTGTCTCCATCCTAACTGCAGAACCTGGGTTATATGTTCTTTCATATCAATACAGAAGAGTATTGGTGAGGTCGGGCACTGGGAGCTGCTGGCTCATGATCGCGGTTCTAATTCATCCCCAAGGTGCAAACATGCCGTCCAGCATGAGAGGACCTTCCCCAAACTGTTCCCACAATTTAAGGATTGGAACTGGCGAGGGAACGCATCATGCCGAGACCATACATATATGTGGGACGAGGGGAGCTGGCTCATGATCGTGGTTCTAATTCATCCCCAAGGTGCAGATATGCCGTCCACCATGAGAGGACCTTCCCCAAACTGTTCCCACACCTGTCTCAAAGGGCCCGAGCACGACCTCTCAATTTAAGGATTGGAACTGGCGAGGGAACGCATCATGCCGAGACCATACATATATGTTGGCCGAGGGGAGCTGGCTCATGATCGTGGTTCTAATTCATCCCCAAGGTGCAGATATGCCGTCCACCATGAGAGGACCTTCCCCAAACTGTTCCCACACCTGTCTCAAAGGGCCCGAGCACGACCTCTCAATTTAAGGATTGGAACTGGCGAGGGAACGCATCATGCCGAGACCATACATATATGTTGGCCGAGGGGAGCTGGCTCATGATCGGGGTTCTAGTTCATCCCCCTTCCACCATGAGAGGACCTTCCCCAAACTGTTCCCACGTGATTTTCCACACCCTGTCTCAAAGGGCCCAATTTAAGGATTGGAACTGGCGAGAGAACACATCATACCGAGACCATACATCTATGTTGGCCGAGGGGAGCTGGCTCATGATCGCGGTTCTAATTCATCCCCAAGGTGCAAACATGCCATCCACCATGAGAGGACCTTCCCCAAACTGTTCCAACACCTGTCTCAAAGGGCCCGAGCACGACCTCTCAATTTAAGGATTGGAACTGGCGAAAGAACACATCATGCGGACACCATATATATATGTGGGACAGAGGGGAGCTGGCTCATGATCGCGGTTCTAATTCATCCCCAAGGTGCAAACATGCCATCCACCATGAGAGGACCTTCCCCAAACTGTTCCCACACCTGTCTCAAAGGGCCCGAGCACGACCTCTCAATTTATGGATTGGACACTGGCGAGACCATACATATATGTTGGCCGAGGGGAGCTGGCTCATGATCGTGGTTCTAATTCATCCCCAAGATGCAAACATGCCGTCCACCATGAGAGGACCTTCCCCAAACTGTTGCCACGTGATTTTCCACGTCCTCTGAACTTAAGGTTCGGAACTGGACTTGATGATTTGGAGAGGACACATCATGCAGACATCACACACACACACACACACACACACACACACACACACACACACACAGGAAACACACTAGACAGTTGTACACTGCAAATTAAGGCAGATATTCAAATGAGGGTTTTAAATAATGCAACAATAACAATAATAATAATAATAATAATAATAATAATAATAATAAGGATAATAGATAATTACCCCCCCTCATATGACGTCAGACCTCTCACTAGTCATCGCTTATGAATCATGCACTTTTAAAACTAATGAATTATCCTCAGTTTCCCAGAAATCTTCAGAATTTACGCACAAACTTTCGGATTTGGAAACTCGGGTTTAAAGTGAAGATTAACTCGGGGGTGGGGTGGTGGGGGGTGAGTCTTGTTTCGGGGTGAATGTGAGGGAATTCCCAGGATTTCACAGGAAAAAAAAAAAAAGTCAAAAACTTTCCCCCGAACACCGCGAACCAACGACGTTTCTTTTAATCCGAACTTTATAAACTAATAACACGATTAGTGTTCACACAGAGGGGATTAAAAACAATAAATAATCCCGTCACAGAATGAATTGAACGCTGACTGATTCGGAGAATCGGTTCTTACCTGGTGTCGCAATCGGGCTCCGAAAAGCCGCAGTGGTGGTGGTGGGGGGGGGGGAGCCGAAGCACGAACCGACTCTCGCGAGGCCGAACTCGGAGCGAAGTGAAAGTTTGTTTTAGTAAGTTTTTAAAGACGCTTCGGCTGCGACATCGTTATAAAGAAAATAGTAAAAATAATAACGTAACGGGAGCGCGGCGTGTCGGCTGCAGGCTGAACGGCTCTGTGAGACGGAGTGAATAAAGCGGGAGATAATGAATGAATGTTCTAATGTGGGCGGCACGGTGGCTTAGTGGTTTAGCATGTTCTCCTCTCAGCGCTAGGGATTCCCGGTTCGAATCCCCATCTGGGTGGAGTTTCCATGTTCTCCCTGTGTCTGCGTGGGTTTCCTCCGGGTTCTCCGGTTTCCTCCCACAGTCCAAAAACATGGATCAAGTCAATTGAATTCTCAAAAATTGCCCCATATAGAGTGTGTCTGTGTGAGTGAGTGTGTGCCCAGCGATGGATTGGCGCCCTGTCCTGGGTCTATCTGCCCAGCGCCCGAGACGTTCTCCCCTGGATGGACATGGGGAACCCCACCGCGACCCTAATAGAGGATAAAGCGGGAGATAATGAATGAATGAATGAATGAATGAATGAATGTTCTAATGTACAAAAACATTCATCCATCCGTTATCTTCTGCTTTATCCTCTATTAGGGTCGCGCGGGGGGGGGGGGGGGGGGAGAACGTTTCGGGCGCTGGGCAGATACACCCAGGACAAGGGGCAATTTGGAGAATTCAGTTGACCTTGATCCATGTTTTTTGGACTGTGGGAGGAAACCGGAGAACCCGGAGGAAACCCACACGGACACGGGGAGAACATGCAAACTCCAACCACTAAGCCACCGTGCCGCCCTCCATCCATTATCTTCCACTTTATCCGCTATTAGGGTCGCGGGGGGGATGGGGGGGTTCCCTCATGCCCATCCAGGGGAGAATGGTTCAGGCGCTGGGCAGATACACCCAGGACGGGGGCAATCTATCACTGGACACACACTCACTCACACAGACACACTCTATATGGGGCAATTTGGAGAACTCAATTGACCTTGATCCATGTTTTTTGGACTGTGGGAGGAAAGCGGAGAACCCGGAGGAAACCCGAGAACATGCAAATTCCACCCAGATTGTGATTCAAACCCCGAATCCCCAGCGCTGAGAGGAGAACATGCCAACCACTAAGCCACCTTGCCGCCCCTGTACAAGGGCATTTCTATATTAATTTAGTCATTTGGCTTAGTGGTTGGCACGTTCTACATGCCCAGCTAGGGGAGAACGTTTCGGGCGCTGGGCAGATACACCCAGGACAAGGGGGCAATCTATTACTGGACACACACTCACTCACACACACTCTATATGGGGCAATTTGGAGAGCTCCTTTCCCAAACTGTTCCTTCAAATTAGTTATCTATCACTGGGCACACACTAATTTATACAGACACACTATATAGGGGCAATTTAGAGCAGCCATTTCACCTTGAATGCCTTTTATTTCTTTAACTGTGGGACGAAACCGGAGAACCCACAGAAAACCCAGACGGACATGGGGAGAACATGCAAACCTGACCTCGAGCCTCGAACCCGGACCAAACGGCGGTTCAGTCTGCGGGAACGGGACGTTCCGTGTGACGTGTTCTGAGAGCTGCACGTCAAAACGTGTTCGTGAAACCAGGGTTACGGACGGAACCGGGGGGGGGGGGTTTGGAGACGTTGGCGGGCCCATAGAACATAGAACACCTTTAGGGATGAATTAGAACAGCGACTGCGGGCCTGCTCTGTGGGATGAACAGCATAGACGTCCTTGACTAACGACTCACCTCATTAATATGTAGATGTTACTAATGCGGGGGGCGGAGCATAATGTCTCATCAACCAATAACGCATCAACGATTCATTCCAATCGGAGCCAATACTCATACACAAATAGTTTGGGGAAGTCCCCTTCCTGTTTCATCATGACTGTCCTTTAGTAATTAAGTGCACGATTTTAAAAGAAGGCGCCACGGTGGCTTAGTGGTTTGGCATGTTCTCCTCTCACAATCCCAATCTGGGTGGAGTTTGCATGTCCTCCCCGTGTCCGCGTGGGTTTCCTCCGGGTTCTCCGGTTTCCTCCCACAGTCCAAAAAACATGGATCAAGGTCAATTGAATTCTCCAAATTGCCCCATATAGAGTGTGTCTGTGTGAGTGTGTGTCCAGTGATAGATTGCCCCACTGTCTTGGGTTTATCTGCCCAGCGCCCGAGACGTTCTCCCCTGGGTGGGCATGGGGAACCCCCCCCCCCGTGACCCTAATAGAGGATAAAGCGGAAGATAATGGAAGGATGGATTTTAAAAGATCAGTCAAGTTAGGCCACGCCCCCTCCTTGCTCCATTTTTCATGTCCTCCACTTACCATACGGATGGACTTTGTAGTTCTCCAATTGCAGACTGTAGTCCATCTGTATCCTTGGTTCTTGTTCGCCCCCTGTTGGTTCTCGGGAGCATCACAGAACAGGTATCATTTGGGTGGTGGATTGTTTCTCATCGGTTCTGCAGTGACACTGATGTGGTGAGGGGGGTTCTAGTGGAGTTTCAGTTCTCCACCTCAGTCACACTGCTGGGATAGGACTAAATGCCCCCACCCAATAACCCCTGCTCTGTGGTGGTGCTATTGGGGTTCTGAGCATTAGAACAGAGTACACAGTATGTACTGTAGAACACACACACATGGACTACAGAATGAGACTGGAGAACTACAAACGTCCATCTGTACAGAGAGGGGGCGTGGCCTAACGTGTGTGTGTGTAAGTAGAGGTAAACAAAGACAGAATTATTAAAAATCATTTTATATTTATCTCAAAATAAAGTTTTATTGTTTTAATGAGAATAAAACAATTTAAAATGTAAAATAATTTTATTTTTATTACAAAACAGAAAAAAAAACAACAGAATTTATTATTAAAAATTAATAATAACCCCCCCCCCCGCACTATGGCTTTATGGGGGTAGGTTAGTGTGCTAGAACCATGGAGGGCCTTCCCCAAACTGTTTGTCCACAAGTGTCCATAATGTGACTGCAGTTCCGGTCATGTGACATCACGCAGCATGAGGTTTTTATTAGTCACCCCCCCGCTACCTCTTTATGGGGGTAGGTCAGTGTGCTAGAACCATGGAGGGCCTTCCCCAAACTGTTTGTCCACACCATGTCCACTGCAGTTCCGGTCATGTGACATCACACAGCACAAAGTTTTTATTAGACCCCCCCCCCCCCCCGCCCCACCACCCCCCACCCCGCCCCCCCCGCCCCCCCCCCCCCACCTACTCACCTTTTATGCAGTGTGCTAGAACCATGGGGGCCTTCCCCAAACTGTTTCGTTTGTCCCCCCCCGTCCCTCTTTGATGGGGGATAGGTTCAACAGTTTCCGAACATGGAGGGCCTGTTCACACAGCACGAGTTTTTATAGTCCACCCCCCCCCCCCCTGCCTCTTTATGGGGGTAGGTCAGTGTGCTAGAACCATGGAGGGCCTTCCCCAAACTGTTTATCCACACCATGTCCACTGCAGTTCCGGTCATGTGACAACAGACAGCACGAGGTTTTTATAAGACACCCCCCCCACCCCCACTTTAAGCTGCTAAAACCATGGAGGGCCTTCCCCAAACTGTTTGTTAGACCCCCCCCCGCCCCCCCCGACACCTCTTTATGGGAGGTTAGGTCAATGTGCTAGAACCATTGGAGGGCCTTCCCCAAAGGTTTGTTAGACCCCCCCCCCGACACCTTTTATGGGGGTAGGTCATGTGCTAGAACCATGGGGGCCTCCCCAAACTGTTTGTTAGACCCCCCCGCCCCCCCGCTACCTCTTTATGGGGGTAGGTCCAGTGTGCTAGAAACCATGGAGGGCCTTCCCCACAACCTGTTAGACCCCCCCCCCCCGCCTTTTATGTTTTTTTAGGTCACAAGACCCCTTCCCCAAACTGTTGTCAGGACCCCCCCCACGCTACCTCTTTATGGGGGGTAGGTCTAGTGCTAAGAACCATGGAGGGGCCTTCCCCAAACTGTTTGTTAGACCCCCCCCCTGCCCCCCCCCGACACCTCTTTATGGGGGTAGGTCAGTGTGCTAGAACCATGGAGGGCCTTCCCCAAACTGTTTGTTAGACCCCCCCCCCCCCCGACACCTCTTTATGGGGGTAGGTCAGTGTGCTAGAACCATGGAGGGCCTTCCCCAAACTGTTTCTGTTAGACCCCCCCCTGCCCCCCCCGCTACCTCTTTATGGGGGTAGGTCAGTGTGCTAGAACCATGGAGGGCCTTCCCCAAACTGTTTGTTAGACCCCCCCCCCCCGACACCTCTTTATGGGGGTAGGTCAATGTGCTAGAACCATGGAGGGCCTTCCCCAAACTGTTTCTGTTAGACCCCCTCTGCCCCCCCGCTACCTCTTTATGGGGGTAGGTCAGTGTGCTAGAACCATGGGGGGCCTTCCCCAAACTGTTTCTGTTAGACCCCCCCTGCCCCCCCCGCTACCTCTTTATGGGGGTAGGTCAGTGTGCTAGAACCATGGGAGGGCCTTCCCCAAACTGTTTCTGTTAAGACCCACCCCCCCCCCCCCCCACCCCCTCTACTCGTGCCCCAAAACTGTTTTCGTTAGGACCCCCTAGTGCCCCCCCACTATACTCTTATGGGGGTAGGTCAGTGTGCTAGAACCATGGGGGGCCTTCCCCAAACTGTTTCTGTTAGACCCCCCCCTGCACCCCCCGCTACCTCTTTATGGGGGTAGGTCAGTGTGCAAGAACCATGGAGGGCCTTCCCCAAACTGTTTGTCCACACCGTGTCCATAATGTGACCGCAGTTCCGGTCATGTGACATCAGACAGCATGAGGTTTTTATTAGTCACCCCCCCCCCCCCTCGTAACCTCTTTATGGTGCTAGAACCATGGAGGGACTTCCCCAAACTGTTTGTCCACACCATAATGTGTCCATAATGTGACTGTAGTTTCGGTCATGTGACATCACACAGCACGAGGTTTTTATTAGATCCCCCCCCCACCCCCCACCACTCCTCTTTATGGAGCTCGGTCAGTGTGCTAGAACCATGGAGGGCCTTCCCCATACTGTTTGTCCACACCGTGTCCATAACGTGCCCGCAGTTCCGGTCATGTGACATCACGCAGCACGAAGCTCTTGATTAGGGGCACGGCGTTTTGGTCGCACTCGATGTGGCTGTGGACGAGCAGGCGTAGCGCGGGCGGGGGCGGGGCCAGGAGGCGGTGGATGCGGTGGGCCACCACGTGAGCCAGCGTCTGCTCCGAGTCCGGCGCTGCGAGAGAGGGGCGTACAAGACGACACGTGAGCTCAGATCTCAAGGTGCTGGTTTACTCGTAGCTCCTAGAATAAATCAAATGACCGCTGGTGGAAGAACGTTCTCCCACAAGGCTCCGAAAACTTTGGAACAGCCTTCCAGTTACTGTTGGTGATTCTGAATCACTATTAATCTTTAAAAACAAATTAAAAACACATTTATTTAATCTTGCGTTTAATTAATCCCCTGTAGATAACGATGTAGGTCTCAGACTTGGCTGTGTTGGGGGGGGGGGGGGGGGTAATCTGTGATCAGTGTATGCTGGCAGTTCACCTCTTCACCCACCTCATCATTAATGGGGAGGGGGGGGGGGGGTGGCGCTGAAATGATGCTGTTCCGGGGCACCCTCTCGACTATGTACCCTGCAGTATCTGCCTCTTTTAGTTCTGCTGCTCTAGAGTCGGTGATGCCGGAGTCACATGATGCACTGTGTCAATTAATTACTTATTAATTAAACGCCGTGCTTTATTATCAGCTCTAACGGCCTTCCTCGTCCGTTTCTTTTGAGGTGTCCCCCGGCGTCCTGGAGATCTTCATCCATGGTTCTGCTGACAAATACTGGATGGAACCTGACAAGGCGGTCCTGCAGGACGCCCCCTAATGGACTCACATATAGTTTTCCAGCTGTTAGTTTTTCCATTTGTTTAATATCTGGACATGGCTGTTCTACACTGTTGTTGCTGCCCGGCCGCTCGAGGAGGACGAGTCCCCCACCGAGTCTCGGTCCTCACAAGGTTTCATCCTTAAACAACAACATAACAGGGAGTTTTGTCTTGCCGCTGTCGCTTCGTCTCGCTCTTTGGGGGTTTAAAGGCTTTTCATTCTGTAAAGCTGCTTTTGTGACGACGTTCTGTTGTAGGGGTGAGCTGCAATATTCGCTGATTCGACGATTCGATGATTCGATTCGGAGAACCGTACTCAACTATGAACCTCATAGGCGAATGTACCATTTTGACCACATGGGGGCGCCCATGGCTGCTGCTAAAGCATTAGTTTTTACATGAAATGTCTTTGTTTTCGTTATATATATAGCCTTTTGTCAAATAAAATCATCCTAATTTCTGTTAATATTTTTTTTTAATGATGTCCAGAAAAAAGTCCAGAACGGGGATCCCATTTACGGTGCTCTAGAAAAACAAGTAAAATATAAAAAAAAAAAAAAAATCTTTTTTAAAAACCACGCTTATAGCGCCATCTTGTGGTGAAATTTTAACTGATTCGACTATCAGTCGACTATAGGGAAAATCTGACGAATCAGATTCGACTATGAAAATCCTTAGTTGAAGACAGCCCTAATCTGTACATAGCTGTCCTACATTGTTGCTGCCTGGCCGCTCGAGGAGGACGAGTCCCCCACTGAGTCTCGGTCCTCACAAGGTTTCTTCCTTAAATAACATCATAACAGGGAGTTTTGTCTTGCCGCTGTCGCTTCGGCTCGCTCTTTGGGGGTTTAAAGGCCTTTTATTCTGTAAAGCTGCTTTGTGACGACGTTCTGTTGTAAAAAGCGCGACAGAAATAAATAACTTGAACTTGGCGTGGAACCGCAGGCTGATTACGACGGGGTCGATGGGGAACCCCCCTCCCCCCCTCCTTTATTTGGGTGCCTCACCTGCAGACTTGTTGAGTTTGTCGGGTGGAGTGTCGAGCAGGAGCTTCTGCACCAGCGTGGGCGGAGCCTGGACGCAGATCTCACTCCGCCCGTCCCTCACCGTCAGGACGACAGGTCTGAGGACGGCAATGACATCACGCTGACGGATCCAGAATGTACTACTCACACTAAACTAGAACGTCGCGGGGGGGGGGGGAAGGGGGGTGTCGGGCGCTGGGCAGATACACCCAGGACAGGGGGGGGGGGGGCAACCTATCACTGGACACACACTCACTCACACAAACGCACTCTCTATGGGGCAATTTGGAGAATTAAATTGATCCATGTTTTTTGGACTGTGGGAGGAAACCGGAGAACCTGGAGGAAACCCACGGGGACACGGGGAGAACATGCAAACTCCACCCAGATTGGGATTCGAACCGGGAATCCCCAGCGCTGAGAGGAGAACGTGTTAAACCACTAAGTCACCGTGATGGGGCAATTTAGAGCACTCACTTCACCTTGAATCAATTGTTTTTGGAGTGTGGGAGGAAATCGAAGAACCCCAAGTAAACCCACTCAGACATGAGGAGAACATGCAAACTCCACCCTAGCGCTAGAGCTGAGAGGCGAACGTGCTATACCACACTAAGCCACCGTGATGGGGCAATTTAGAGCACTCAATTCACCTTGAATCAATTGTTTTTGGAGTGTGGGAGAATACCGGAGGAAACCCACAGGGACAAGGGGAGAACATGCAAACTCCACCCAGACTGGGATTCAAACCGGGAATCCCCAGCGCTGAGAGGAGAACGTGCTAAACCACTAAGCCATGGTGATGGGGCAATTTAGAGCACTCAATTCACCTTGAATCAATTCTTTTTGGAGTGTGGGAGAAAACCGGAGAACCCCAAGGAAACCCACTCAGACATGAGGAGAACATGCAAACTCCACCCTAGCGCTAGAGCTGAGAGGAGAACGTGCTAAACCACACTAAGCCACCGTGATGGGGCAATTTAGAGCACTCAGTTCACCTTGAATCAATTCTTTTTGGAGTGTGGGAGAAAACCAGAGAACCCGGAGGAAACCCACGGGGACACGGGGAGAACATGCAAACTCCACCCAGATTGGGATTCGAACCGGGAATCCCCAGCGCTGAGAGGAGAACATGCCAACAACTAAGCCACCGTGATGGGGCAATTTAGAGCACTCAATTCACCTTGAATCAATTCTTTTTGGAGTGTGGGAGAAAACCGGAGAACCCCAAGGAAACCCACTCAGACATGAGGAGAACATGCAAACTCCACCCTAGCGCTAGAGCTGAGAGGCGAACGTGCTATACCGCACTAAGCCACCGTGATGGGGCAATTTAGAGCACTCAATTCACCTTGAAGCAATTCTTTTTGGAGTGTGGGAGAAAACCGGAGAACCCCAAGGAAACCCACTCAGACCTGAGGAGAACATGCAAACTCCACCCTAGAGCTAGAGCTGAGAGGCGAACGTGCTATACCGCACTAAGCCACCGTGATGGGGCAATTTAGAGCACTCAATTCACCTTGAAATCAATTATTTTTGACCATGAATGACACGGGCGTCTACCTGTAATACCGCCGTACTCCAGTGTGTGGCAGACAGGGTAGCAGGGCCGGTAGATGCCGTTCGGGTCCGTGTCCAGCTCGGCGCAGCAGAGGCCACACCCGGTGAAGGTGATGTCGCCGGACACCACGTCCAGGATCCGCTCCACCGAGGTTTGTCCATCGAGGGGCGCCAGCGGGTTCTGCGAGGCGCCGCTCTGGAACCGGAACAGCGCGATCCGTACGCTCAGCTCCACGTCACCTGACCGGGGGACACACCCGTCCACGTTAATAATGCAGCACCGCCACAGACGGACGCATGGCTCCCTCTTGTGGACAAAAGAAGCATGGCATGAGAAACTCCATTTATTCATTCATTCATTATTTCCCACTTTATCCTCTAGGGGGGGGGGTTCCCATACCCATCCAGGGGAGAACGTTTCGGGCGCTGGGCAGATACACCCAGGACAGGGGGGGCAATCTTTCGCTGGACACACACTCACTCACACAGACACACTCTATATGGGGCAATTTGGAGAACTCCATTGACTCGATCCATGTTTTTTGGACTGTGGGAGGAAACCGGAGAACCCGGAGGAAACCCACGCGGACACGGGGAAAACATGCAAACTCCACCCAGATTGGGATTCGAACCGGGAATCCCCAGCGCTGAGAGGAGAACATGCTAAACCACTAAGCCTACCGTGCCGCCCCACACTATATAGGGGCAATTTAGAGCAGCCAATTCACCTTGAATCCGTGTTTTTGGACTGTGGGAGGAAACCGGAGAACACGGAGGAAACCCACGCGGACACGGGGAGAACATGCAAACTCCACCCAGATGGGGATTCGAACCGGGAATCCCTAGTGCAGAGAGGAGAACATGCTAAAGCACTAAGCCTACCGTGCCGCCCCACACTATATAGGGGCAATTTAGAGCAGCCAATTCACCTTGAATCCATGTTTTTGGACTGTGGGAGGACCCCGGGGACCGGATCCCGCTCACCTGTGTACTTCTGGGACAGCAGTGTGTGGAGGTCGAGCTGGACGCTGGACGCCGTGGCGTTCTTGTGAGAACCGAGCGCAGCGCAGAACTCGTTGTAGCGCGGGTCAGCGGGGGGGACGAGCCGGCAGGAGCTCCACGGAGTGGAATGAAGCTCCAACAGGTCTGAGGTCACGTCCTGTTTGACCAGCAACAGACGGAACTCCCACACTGCCCCTGCAACGGGACGAAAATACCCCCAACTCCATCAAATAACCCCCCAACCACCTTAATGATGGGGTTTGTGGTTCTACAGTTCCGTTCTGTAGTCCATCTGTTCCTCTACAGACTCTGTTAGTCCCCTTTACTCTGTTCTCTGATGATCAGGACCATGGACAGAGCAGGTGTTATTAGGGTGGTGGATGATTGTCAGTACTGCAGTGACACTGACATGGTGGTGCAGGTGTGTGTGTGTGTTATTAGGGTGGTGGATGATGGTGGTGGTGCAGGTGTGTGTGTGTGTGTGTGTGTGTGAGTGTGTGTTATTAGGGTGGTGGATGATTGTCAGTACTGCAGTGACACTGACATGGTGGTGCAGGTGTGTGAGTGTGTGTTATTAGGGTGGTGGATGATTGTCAGTACTGCAGTGACACTGACATGGTGGTGCAGGTGTGTGTGTGTGTGTGTGTGTGTTATTAGGGTGGTGGATGATGGTGGTGGTGCAGGTGTGTGTGTGTGTGTGTGTGTGTGTGTGTGTTATTAGGGTGGTGGATGATTGTCAGTGCTGCAGTGACACTGACATGGTGGTGCAGGTGTGTGAGTGTGTGTTATTAGGGTGGTGGATGATTGTCAGTGCTGCAGTGACACTGACATGGTGGTGCAGGTGTGTGAGTGTGTTATTAGGGTGGTGGATGAGTGTCAGTACTGCAGTGACACTGACATGGTGGTGCAGGTGTGTGAGTGTGTGTTATTAGGGTGGTGGATGATTGTCAGTACTGCAGTGACACTGACATGGTGGTGCAGGTGTGTGAGTGTGTGTTATTAGGGTGGTGGATGATTGTCAGTACTGCAGTGACACTGACATGGTGGTGCAGGTGTGTGAGTGTGTGTTATTAGGGTGGTGGATGATTGTCAGTACTGCAGTGACACTGACATGGTGGTGCAGGTGTGTGAGTGTGTGTTATTAGGGTGGTGGATGATGGTGGTGGTGCAGGTGTGTGTGTGTGTGTGTGTGTGTGTGTGTTATTAGGGTGGTGGATGATGGTGGTGGTGCAGGTGTGTGTGTGTGTGTGTGTGTGAGAGTGTGTGTTATTAGGGTGGTGGATGATGGTGGTGGTGCAGGTGTGTGTGTGTGTGTGTGTGTGTGAGAGTGTGTGTTATTAGGGTGGTGGATGATGGTGGTGGTGCAGGTGTGTGTGTGTGTGTGTGTGTGTTATTAGGGTGGTGGATGATGGTGGTGGTGCAGGTGTGTGTGTGTGTGTGTGTGTGTGTGTTATTAGGGTGGTGGATGATGGTGGTGGTGCAGGTGTGTGTGTGTGTGTGTGTGTTATTAGGGTGGTGGATGATGGTGGTGGTGCAGGTGTGTGTGTGAGTGTGTGTGTGTGTGTGTGTGTTATTAGGGTGGTGGATGATGGTGGTGGTGCAGGTGTGTGTGTGAGTGTGTGAGTGTGTGTGTGTGTGTTATTAGGGTGGTGGATGATGGTGGTGGTGCAGGTGTGTGTGTGTGTGTGTGTGTGTTATATTAGGGTGGTGGATGATGGTGGTGGTGCAGGTGTGTGTGTGTGTGTGTGTGTGTGTGTGTGTGTTATTAGGGTGGTGGATGATGGTGGTGGTGCAGGTGTGTGTGTGTGTGTG
>JAFMOC010001151.1:10000-50000 GCA_019802505.1 Corydoras sp. C115 | reverse complement strand
GGGTCGGCGGAGACCCGAGCGACCTCCTCTCCGCCCGGCCCTCGGCCTCCAGGCGCAAGGCTTGGCTCTTGGTCCAGGTCGTTAAGTACTCCGTCATCGGCGAGACGGCGGGCGGTTCCGCGGGCGGTTCCGCGTGCGACCGCGGCGAGGACGGCGGGGGGGGGAAGCAGCCGTCCAGATACTCGGCCACTACCCCGGGACACGGTGAGGGCGTGGCATCGTCTCCCTCGTCGCCGTCCTCCGCCGGGTGCAGTTCCCCCTCCAGCCAGGTGAGGGCGCGCGTCTCCCACGTGGCGCTATACTCCTCGACGTCCTCGGGGGACGGCGGGCGTGGACGGGGGGCCCCCAGAAACACGTGGACCGCCGGCCTGCGACTCATTATGACGTCGGAACACCACGCTGAAAACAGAACCATCGAACATCAAAGGCTTTCAGAGTCTGAGTTCCAATGATCTCAACTTTCTCAAACATTTCAATGATGCAGCCAGCAGAGGGCGCCAAGCTATCACTGGGCACACACTCACACACAGCCACAGTAAATGGGGCAATTTGGAGCATTCAATTCACCTTGAATCCATGTTTTTCATCTAATAGATTGGGTTCCTCATGCCCATCCAGGGGAGAACGTTTCGGGCGCTGACAGATACACCCAGCAGAGGGCGCCAATCCATCACTTAAAAAGGTACACATTAGATAGGGGCAATTTAGAGCAGCCAATTCATCCTGAATTCATGTTTTTGGACTGTGGGAGGAAACCGGAGAACCAGGAGGAAACCCACGCGGACACAGGGAGAACATGGAAACTCCACCCAGATTGGGATTCGAACCTGGATCCCCAGCACTGAGAGGAGAACATGCTAAACACTACACCACCGTGACTCCATCCATCCAAACACCTTTAATCCTTCACTGGGGGGGGGGGGGTGTTTTCCCCATGCCCATCCAGGGGAGAACGTTTCGGGTGCTGGGCAGATACACCCAGGACAGTGGGGGCAATCTATCACTGCACACACACTCACTCACACAGACACACTCTATATGGGGCAATTCAGAGAACTCAATTGACTTGATCCATGTTTTTGGACTGTGGGAGGAAACCGGAGAACCCGGAGGAAACCCACACGGACACAGGGAGGACATGTAAACTCCACCCAGATTGTGATTCGAACCGGGAATCCCTAGCGCTGAGAGGAGAACATGCTAAACCACTAAGCAGGCGCCAATCCATCACTTAAAATCTACACACTGCAGTGGGAGCAAACCGGAGAACCCGGAGGAAACCCACACAGACATGAGGAGAACACTCAGGAGAGGGCGCCAATCCATCACTTAAAAACGCACACACTACATAGGGGCAATTTAGAGCAGCCAATTCATCTTGAATTCATGTGTTTGGACTGTGGGAGGAAACCCACATGAACACGGGAAAACTACCCAGAGTGGGATTCGAACCTGGATCGCCAGCACTGAGAGGAGAACATGCTAAAGCACTAAGCCACCACTAATATTTCTGCTATTATTATTATTATTATTATTGTGTACAGAGCAGAACATCATGTTCTCACCTCGGGCCCCTGCGGAACCCACAGCGTACATTCTGTGTTCTCATGTTTTCAATTAGCCGTCAGGCTTCCCACCCGTCGGGGGCGTCGGCCGCACGCGGGCCAATCACAACGCGGGGTTCTGCCCTTCCTCCAAACAGGCCTGATTTACAGTCTGGGAGATGAAAGGAGGAGGAGGAGGGGAAGGGGGGGGAGGGGGGGAGGGGGAGGAGGGGGAGGAGGAGGGGGAGGGGCAGACCGAGTGGATCACATGATCCACGTCTGCTTTAATATTCGGCTGCGGGGAGACGGGGCGTCACGTCTGCCGCATCGCCGCGCCGCAGTTCGGAATTCTTCCACAGGGCGTCGGGAACCGTTAGAACCCGTCTCCGCCCGTGTCCACCCGGGACCCACAGAGTGCAGAATACGAACCCGAAAATAATACAAGAAAATTTGATTGGCGTTTCGACATCCCGCCTCCGAACATCATCACGTATTTAAAGTTACCGTGGTTTCCGTTACCGTGGTTACCGTTACCGTGGTTACCATGGTGATGAGAACGCTCACAGATATAAGACGAGCACACAAACACACATTCACTCACGCAGACACACATACTACATAGGGGCAATTTAGACACAGCCAATTTACCTTGAATCCAGGTTTTTGGACTGTGGGAGGACACCGGAGAACCCGGAGGAAACCCACACGGACACGGGGAGAACATGCAAACTCCACTTTGAACCTGGATCGCCATTCATTATCTTCTTCTTCATCCTGTACGAGGGTCGCAGCGGGGTGCTCCAGGTCCATGCTGGGGCAATTTGGAGAACTCAATTGACCTTGATCCATGTTTTTTGGACTGTGAAAACGGAGAACCCGGAGGAAACCCATGCGGACACGGGGAGAACATGGAAACTCCACCCAGATTGGGATTCGAACCGGGAATCCCTAGTGTTGAGAGGAGAACATGCCAAACCACTAAGCCACCATTCCGCCCCATATCCATTATCTTCTGCTTTATCCTCTACTAGGGTCACGGGGGGGGGTGGGGGGGTTCCCCATGCCCATCCAGGGGAGAACGTTTCGAGCGCTGGGCAGATACACCCAGGACAGGGGGGCAATCTATCGCTAGGCACACACTCGTCACACAGAAACACACTCTATATGGGGCAATTTGGAGAATTCAATTGACCTTGATCCATGTTTTTTGGACTGTGGGAGGAAACCGGAGAACCCGGAGGAGACCCACGTGGACACGGGGAGGACATGCGAACTCCACCCAGATGGGATTTCGAAGCGGGAATCCCTAGTGCTGAGAAGAGAACATGCCAAACCACTAACCCACCCCTGATGTTGTTCCTCCGGAGGTTTTTTAAAAACAGCTGTGTCGTGGAACCGGATCACAGCGGTTCTCACCTCGACACCGGGATACGTCCCAGGCCTCGGAACCCTGCGCTCGCACCTCACCTGGGCGTCGCCGTGTAATATACATAATATACATATCATTTGCATCTCATTTGCATTGTCTGCATTTTCTTGCTCCGTTCCGTCTGGTTCTCCACGATGGGGCGTGGCATCACGGCTCACTACTAAACCCAAATGAGTTCCATCCAATGAGAACCGGGAACCGAAACGCAATGGGGTCGAACCGTGTCCATGACGTACACACTGCACAGGTTCGAATCCCCATCTGGGTGGAGTTTCCATGTCCTCCCCGTGTCCCCGTGGGTTTCCTCCGGGTTCTCCGGTTTCCTCCCACATCCAAAAACATGGATCAAGGTCAAATGAATTCTCCAAAATTGCCCCATATAGAGTGTATGTGTCTGTGAGTGAGTGTCCAGCGATAGATTGCCCCCCTGTCCTGGGTGCAATGTTCTCCACTGAATGGGAATGGGGAACCCAGTAGTAGTTGTTGTGGTTAGCATGTTCTCCTCTCAGCACTAGGGATTCCCGGTTCGAATCCCAATCTGGGTGGAGTTTCCATGTCCTCCCCGTGTCCCCGTGGGTTTCCTCCGGGTTTCCTCCCACATCCAATAACATGGATCAAGGTCAAATGAATTCTCCAAAAGTGCCCCATATAGAGTGTATGTGTCTGTGTGAGTGTCCAGCGATAGATTGCCCCCCTGTCCTGGGTGTATCTGCCTAGCGCCCCAAACGTTCTCCCCTGGATGGGCATGGAGAACCCAAATCTATTAGAGGATTAAGTGGGAGATAATGAGATGAGTTCATTGGCACGGTGGCGCTGTGGTTCTCCTCTCAGCGCTGGGGATCCAGGTTCGAATCCCGATCTGGGTGGAGTTTCAATGTTCTCCGGTTTCCTCCCAGAGTCAAAAGACATGGATTCAAGGTGAATTGGCTGTTCCAAATGTCCACTATCTAAATTGCCCCTATATAGTGTGTGTGTCTGTGTGAGTGAGTGTGTGCCCAGCCTCTGTTCAAAGGAACCATCTGTCTGTCTGAGGGACCGTCTGTCTGTCCAAAGGAACCATCTGAGGGACTGTGTGTCCAAAGGAACCATCTGTCTGTCTGAGGGACCGTCTGATGCTAAACCACTTCCCCATGCCCATCCAGGGAAGAACGTTTCAGGCGCTGGGCAGATACACCCAAGACAGAGGGGCAATCTATCGCTGAACACACACTCACTCACACAGACACACTCTATATGGGGGCAATTTGGAGAATTCAATTGACCTTGATCCATGTTTTTGGACTGTGGGAGGAAACCGGAGAACCCGGAGGAAACCCACGCGGACACGGGGAGAACATGGAAACTCCAGCCAGATTGGGGATTCGAACTGGGAATCCCCAGCGCTGAGAGGAGAACATGCTAAAGCACTAAGCCACCTCTCTCTCTCTCTCCATTCATTATCTTCCGCTTTATCCTCTATTAGAGTCGTGGGGGGGGGTTCCCCATGCCCATCCAGGGGAGAACATTTCGGGCGTTGGGCAGATACACCCAGGACAGGGGGGCAATTTATCACTGGACACACACTCACTCACAAAGACACACTCTATATGGGGCAATTTGGAGTATTCAACTGACCTTGATCCATGTTTTTGGACTGTGGGAGGAAAGCGGAGAACCCGGAGGAAACCCACGCGGACACGGGGAGAACGTGGAAACTCCAGCCAGATTGGGGATTCGAACCTGGAATCCTCAGCGCTGAGAGGAGAACATGCTAAACCACTAAGCCACCCCTCTCTCTCTCTCTCTCTATTCATTCATTATCATCCGCTTTATCCTCTATTAGAGTCGTGGGGGGGGGGTTCCCCATGCCCATCCAGGGGAGAACATTTCGGGCGTTGGGCAGATACACCCAGGACAGGGGGGCAATTTATCACTGGACACACACTCACTCACAAAGACACACTCTATATGGGGCAATTTGGAGTATTCAACTGACCTTGATCCATGTTTTTGGACTGTGGGAGGAAAGCGGAGAACCCGGAGGAAACCCACGCGGACACGGCGAGAACGTGGAAACTCCACCCAGATTGGGGATTCGAACCGGGAATCCCTAGCACTGAGAGGAGAACATGCTAAACCACTAAGCCACCTCCCTCTCTCTCGCTATTCATTCATTATCTCCCGCTTTATCCTCTATTAGGGTCGCGGTGGGGTTCTCCATGCCCATCCAGGGGAGAACTTTTTGGGCGTTGGGCAGATACACCCAGTACAGGGGGGCAATCTATCACTGGACACACACACACACACACACACACACACTATATGGGGCAATTTGGAGAATTCAATTGACTTTGATCCATGTTTTTGGACTGTGGGAGGAAACCGGAGAACCCGGAGGAAACCCACGCGGACACGGAACATGGAAACTCCACCCAGATGGGGATTCGAACCGGGAATCCTCAGCGCTGAGAGAAGAACATGCTAAACCACTAAGCCACCCCTCTCTCTCTCTCTCTCTCTCTATTCATTAATTATCTTCCGCTTTATCCTCTATTAGGGTCGCGGTGGGGTTCTCCATGCCCATCCAGGGGAGAACGTTTCGGGCGTTGGGCAGATACACCCAGAACAGGGGGGCAATCTATCACTGGACACACACTTACTCACACACACACACTCTATATGGGGCAATTTGGAGAATTCAATTGACCTTGGTCCATGTTTTTGGACTGTGGGAGGAAACCGGAGAACCCGGAGGAAACCCACGCGGACACGGAACATGGAAACTCCACCCAGATGGGGATTCGAACCTGGAATCCCTAGCGCTGAGAGGAGAACATACATATATTTATATATATATATATATATATATATATATATATATATATATATATATATATATAATTTTTTTTTTAATCTTTTTGTTTTGGATGTCAGTAAGAAGTTCGGTGATAAAATCCTGCGGTTGTGTTTTTATTTTCTATCCACGCGCACGTTGTCAGGTTCGAACCCTCGCCGTGAGCAGTTGCGCCTCCCAGGATGAGGTGGAGGATCCGCCCGCCGCGCCGCGCCGCGCCGCCACACTGACACTGCAGCCGGCCGAAGGCGTGCACTCCTCCCGCGGCCCACACCGAACTGCCCCGCGCTCCAGCACCTCCGGCCCCCCCGAGAACCCGCCGCGGACATGTACCGCTACCTGGGAGAACTGCTCACCCGCGCCGGCGGCAGCGCCCTGGCCTCGGGACTCTCCGACGCCGCCCCGCCGGCCGCCGCGTCGCTCGCTCGGCTGCGCCGCTACAGCGAGGCCGCGGGGCGGGAGGACGACGACCCGAACTTCTTCCGCATGGTGGAGGGCTTCTTCGACCGCGGCGCCGCCATCGTCGAGGACAAGCTGGTGGAGGACCTGCGCACCCGGGAGACCCCCGAGCAGAAGCGGCTGCGCGTCCGCGGGATCCTCAAGATCATCAAGCCGTGCAACCACGTCCTGGCGGTCTGCTTCCCCCTGAAGAGGGACAGCGGCGAGTGGGAGATCGTGGAGGGCTACCGGGCTCAGCACAGCCAGCACCGAACCCCCTGCAAAGGAGGTGCGACACCTTCACCTAACTTAGTAGTGCACTAGTTAGGGACACTAGTTAGGGAGTTTCCATCGCGTGCGAAGGGAAGGAGTGAGGTCACGCATGCTGTCGACTGTTTACAGATGTAGATTTTTTTTTTTGGCAATATTTATAGGACTACAGGGGACTTTTATTGTGTAATTAAAAAATTTTGGGCTCTATAGAGAGAGAGAGAGAGAGAGACTACACCTAACTTCCTACTACACTAGTTAGGGACACTAGTTAGGGAGTTTCCTAGTTAGGGAGTGAAGTAACGCATGCTGTCAACTGTTTACAGATGTAGATTTTTTTTTTGGCAATATTTATAGGACTACAGAGGACTTTTATTATGTAATAAAAAAAATTGGGCTATATAGAGAGAGAGAGAGAGAGACTAACCTAAACTTGGGGATAGTTATATTAGGGAGTGAGGTATTCGACTGTTTACAGATGTAGATTTTTTTTTTTGGCAATATTTATAGGACTACAGGGGACTTTTATTGTGTAATTAAATTTTTTTGGGCTCTATAGAGAGAGAGAGAGAGAGAGAGAGAGACTACACTTAACTTCCTAGTACACTAGTTAGGGACACTAGTTAGGGACACTAGTTAGGGAGTTTCCTCGTGTGTGAAATGGAGTGAAGTAACGCATGCTGTCGACTGCTTACAGATGTAGAATTATTATTTTTTTTGGGCAGTATTTATAGGACTACAGGGGACTTTTATTATGTAATTAAAAAATTTTGGGCTCTATAGCAAGAGAGAGAGAGACACGAACCCCTAGGACATAGGTAGGGACAAAGGAGGTGCTACACCTTCACCAATATTTATAGGGAATACCTAGTATGTTAATTTTGTAAATGGGATACTTATATAATATATATATTAGTTAGGGACACTAGTTAGGGAGTTTCCTCAGCACCCAGTAGCGAAACCCCTACAAAGAGTGAAGTAACTTGGCATGCTGTGGAGTGCTTACAGTAAGCGAATGTACAATTTTGACAATAATTATAGGACTACAGAGGACTTTTATTATGTAATTTTGTAAATCGGTGGATATCATAGATATATACCATCAATATCTATAGTGACGAAATGAGAGTGAAGTAACGCTTGCTGGGTCAAAACTGTTTACAGATGTAGATTTTTTTTTTTTGGGCAACCTACTTTAGTAGGACTACAGAGGATCTTTATTTAGTGGTAATGTTTTTTTTAAAAAAATTGGGGCTTAGTTAGAGAGAGAGAGAGATGAGAGAGAGAGAGAGAGAGAGCACCGACTCCACCTGACATTCTGGTACACCACTACCTAGTTAGGGACACTAGTTAGGGAGTTTCCACGCTGCCGAAATGGGAGTTAAGTAACGCATGTCTGTGAGGTGCATGATGTCCACATTTTTGGTGACAGTATGCTCAGTTAGTGACACGACTTTTTATGGTATGTGCAGGTTGTGAGTGTGGTTATTAGGGTGTGGATATTATCAGTACTGCAGTAGACATGAGAGGGTGCAGAGAGTGTGTCGAGGGTGGTGGCTGATTGTCAGTACTGCAGTGACACTGAGAGGTGCTGCCAGGCCCTGTGTGAGTGCCACTCCCCCGTTATTAACCCCCTGCACAAGGATTCGTTGATCAGTACTGCATTCACACTGACATTGTGGTGCAGTAGTGTGTTTATTAGGGTGGTGAGTCCATACTAGTGACACTGATATGGTTGCAGGTGAGTGAGTGTGGTATTTAGGGTGGTGAATGAAGGTCAGTACTGCATGTGACACTGACATGGTGGTGCAGGTGTGTGAGTGTGTGTTATTAGGGTGTGGATGATGCTCAGTACTGCAGTGACACTGACATGGTGGTGCAGGTGATGTGAGTGTGTGTTATTAGGGTGGTGGATGATTGTCAGTACTGCAGTGGACACTGACATGGTGGTGCAGGTGTGTGAGTGTGTGTTATTAGGGTGGTGGATGATTGTCAGTACTGCAGTGACACTGACATGGTTGGTGCAGGTGTGTGAGTGTGTGTTATTAGGGTGGTGGATGATTGTCAGTACTGCAGTGACACTGACATGGTGGTGCAGGTGTGTGAGTGTGTGTTATTAGGGTTGGTGGATGATTGTCAGTACTGCAGTGACACTGACATGGTGGTGCAGGTGTGTGAGTGTGTGTTATTAGGGTGGTGGATGATTGTCAGTACTGCAGTGACACTGACATGGTGGTGCAGGTGTGTGAGTGTGTGTTATTAGGGTGGTGAATGATTGTCAGTACTGCAGTGACACTGACATGGTGGTGCAGGTGTGTGAGTGTGTGTTATAAGGGTGGTGGATGATTGTCAGTACTGCAGTGACACTGACATGGTGGTGCAGGTGTGTGAGTGTGTGTTATTAGGGTGGTGGATGATTGTCAGTAACTGCAGTGACACTGACATGGTGGTGCAGGTGTGTGAGTGTGTGTTATTAGGGTGGTGGAATGTGATTGATTGTCAGTACTGCAGTGACACTGACATGGTGGTGCAGGTGTGTGAGTGTGTGTTATTAGGGTGGTGGATGATTGTCAGTACTGCAGTGACACTGACATGGTGGTGCAGGTGTGTGAGTGTGTGTTATTAAGGTGGTGGATGATTCTGGAACTTAAGATTTTGCTTACGTTGTTATTTGTAGCCTCGTGAACGACGGACCGCAGCCTCAGCAAGTTTTTTTGCCGTCTCAGCAGAACTGAGCGCGGTCCGCCGGGTGACTCAGAGGCGCGTTGATGAATCTGCACCGTGAGCTGTAGGGGGCGCCGTGATCTCCATCCCAAAATATACCTAGACGTCACCAAACGTTTAGGAGAACCTGGACGCACACACACACACACTATATAGGGGCAATTTAGAGCAGCCACTTCACCTTGAATCCATGTTTTTGGACTGTGGGAGGAAACCGGAGAACCTGGAGTAAGCCCACTAAATAGGGGCAATTTAGAACAGCCAAGTCACCTTGAATCCATGTTTGTTGGCTGTGGAAGGTGATGTTTTTGGATTGTGGGAGGAAACCGGAGAACCTGCAGGAAACCCATGCAGACACGGGGAGAACATGCAAATTCCACCCAGATTGGGATTTACACTCTCTTACATACACAATAAATAGGGGCATTTCAGAGCAGCCAATTCACCTTAAATCCCTGTTTTTGGACTGTGGGAGGAAACCGGAGTCCCATGCAGACAGGGGGAGAACATGCAAAATCCACCCTGATTGAGATTCACACTCTTTCTCACACATACACACACACTAAGTGGGGCAATTTAGAGCAGCCAATTCACCTTGAATCCGTGTTTGTTGACATGGAAGGTGATGTTTTTGGACTGTGGGAGGAAACCGGAGAACCTGGAGGAAACCCATGCGGACACGGGGAGAACATGCAAATTCCACCCAGAGTGGGATTTACACGCTTCCTCACACACACACGAAATAGGGGCAATTTAGAGCAGCCAAGTCACCTTGAATCCATGTTTGTTTGGCTGTGGAAGGTGATGTTCTTGGACTGTGGGAGGAAACCGGAGAGCGTTCCCATGCAGACAAAGGGGAGAACATGCAAAATCCACCCTGATTGAGATTCACACTATTTCTCACACACACACTAAATAGGGGCAATTTAGAGCAGCCAATTCACCTTGAATCCATGTTTTGGATTGGTCCGGACATGGTCTGGAGAGGTCGTTCTCAGTCGGCGGTGCGCCGGGGTTCTCCGTCTCTGAGAAACGTACAGAACGCGCCACATTATGAGACGGCCACGCCCTTTTGGGGGGGGGGGGTATCTTCACACGCAGCGTTGCTATTTAAACCCCGGGGGGAAGAACGGCGTGGTGGAACTCAGGGATGGAACCTGAAAGTGGAGCGTGGTTTCCGTCGGCGGTTCTTCATTTCTGTAACTCGTCGGGGCTTTGTTTGTTTCCAAAACTGCGGGGGGGTGGCGAACTGCCGGCGCCCGACCTACCGAGGGTGTCGTCCACTTATCCCCGCCCTCTACACACCTCACTTCGCTCGGGCAAAGCCCTCGGTATTCTTAAACGGCGGGGCGGAACCGCGGGCCTCATTTTTTTTGAAAATCAACTCCAACACCCCGCTCGTGAAGTCAGAGTCTCCGCTGATCCGCGCGTCGGGAAACCGTTCCTGCACGATTCATTCACTCGTGCTTTGTTTTAAACACCGCCGAGCGACCCGACCGCCTATCAGGCTCTGGGCTGCCCCCTACCGCTCCCAACGACTTATCGGTCCACTGTTCTCTGACTTCCACGTTTCCGTTAAAAGGAGTGGGACGTTTGTAGTTCTCCAGTCTCATTCTGTGAGTGCTATCTGTGTGTTCTACACAGTACATAGCCTGGGCAAGTTTAGATGAGGGACGAATTTAGAAGCTAGTGCAGTCACATTACATTCTAAGTTCTTTGGACCTGTGGGAGTAAGCTTTAGGAATCCGCCGGAGGAACGCCCACAATGGACAACTGGGATAGGACATGCTAAACTCCACCCAAAAAGCAGAGCTGGCGTGCTGACTACAGCTACACCCCCCCCCCCCCCCCTGCCCGCCCATGCCGCCCTATATCCCATTATCCTCTTACTTAGTTCCCTCTACTCATCTATACAACAGCACACTAAAATATGGGCAATTTAGAGGCATCTTAATTCACCTGAGAATTTCTATATTTGTTGACTGTGGAAGGATATACCTGCAGAACGGCGGTAGGACATACACGCCCACATGGTACTACAGGGGATAACATATGCAAACTCCACGTCTCAGATCAGGATTACGAACGCGGGAATAGCCCCAGTGCTGAGAGGTGGAGGTGCTGACGCGCTACACCCCACGTGCTGCCCCCTGCTGGAAGAACACTCCATGTTCTTCCGGCTTTGCCTTTGCGGGGGGGGGTTCCCTCGTGCCAATCCACGGGGAGAACGGTTTCAGGCGGGGCTGGGGCAGATACACCCGAGGACCGTGGGCAATCTATCACTGGACACACACTCACTCACACACACTATATAGGGGCAATTAGAGCAGCCCGTTTCACACACTTGATCTCATTGTTTTTGCACTGTGCGATAGGAAACTGGAGAACGGCCGGAAGAAACCCCACATGGCGACACGGGAGAACATGTAAACTCCAGCCCAGATCAGGATTTCGAACGACCGGGAATCCCCAGTGCTGCAGAGAGCGGAGCGACGTGTCGCCCCCAGCAAAGTGCTGAACCCTCCATCCCCCATATCTTTCCCCTTTAATTCCACAGTAGGGTCGCGGGGGGGGGGGATCTCCTCCGTGGCGGCATCCAGGATCTGGCCAGGGGCGTTCGGCTGGGGAATGCGGCAGATACATCCTCAGCGACAGTGACGGGCAATCTTATACGCATGGTGCGGGCATCGACACTCACCGCTTCCAAGCAGACACTATTATAGGGGCAATTTAAGAGGGCTACAGGTCGTTTCACCTTGCAATCCTATAGGACTTGATGTAGATCTGCATTGTAACTGCGCTGCACCTTTAATGCGAGACCTTGCCCTACCTGATTGCCGCCCAGGCGATACAGTTACAGCAACCGAGGATCCTCTGTGACGGATTAGGTCAAAGCCCCTAGGCCTCCCGCTGATGCACCTAGCAAGCTGCGCACGTGCGTCGCGTGAGGATCTGGTTCTGCCGACTTACTCGCTGTCCTGGCGTGGCGCACGTGTCGGCTCCGCCGTTCTGAGCGCAGACGCGACGCCTTCTGTTCGCTACAGATGTTCCATTCGCGTTTTGCGCCCGACCAAAGAGCCGCGAGTCAAGATGCAACCTCCCGAGCCGTGTCGCAAGATATTATTGTGTATGAGTAGCCTGTTACGGCGCGCTGGGGGGGGGTTTCCCATCACTAAGGTTTCTGGCAGAGGAGTGCAGGAGGAGCTTAGCCTGCCTCATTAATATTCCTTCAGGTCTATTTTTTTCATAAAAACAGGTGTGCGGGCGCGCGCAGTGGCACCCCGGTCAGTAAACATTAACGACGTCAGCCACCTCTGCACCTTACTGCAATCGCCCAGAAAATAATCTGGGGGGATTTTGGCATGTTCTACCCCGTGTCCGCATGGGTGTTGCTCTTCGCATCACAGTCTAAGCCAAAAATATGAGCTTTCAAGAGGTGGAAGTGGCTGCATACTTAGAATTGCCGTCTGCTTAAGGAGTGTCGCTGGCTGAGTGATAGTGACATAGATTGGCTCAGTTATAGATTGGCGCCCTGCTCCTGCGTCTGTATCTGCCAGCCACCCGTCCAGAAACGCTATCTCCTCCTGGATTCAAGGCATGAATTGGACAGTCGCCGCTTTATTCGTGGCCCCTAAGCCCCAAACGCCCAAAAAGGTTACTCTCCTTGCGCATGAGGTCTTGGATAACAACCCCAGATCCCTCAAATCCGATGGTTTGAATCGTCCAATGCTGAGTAGAGTTTCCTTGATGTTTCCCTGTGCGGGGTTACTCTGTTTCTGCTCGCTAGTCCTTCTTCCTCGGTCTGAGACTAGCACCGACCTGATCTGAAATTGCCCTTCTATACAGCAGTTATGAGCTGCCTGTGTCAGGTGATTTGTCGTACGTTCCTGCCCAGTGATAGATTGTCCTGGCTCCCTGTCCTGGGTGTATGATGCAATCCAACGCCTCGGGGAAAACATTCTCCTACATGGATGGAGCCATGAGGAACCTGCGGCCTCATCGCTGCATTTTGCCGATGTTACTCTCAGGGTCGCACGTGCGTTTCACCCTCTGGAGTTCTCAGAGTTCTTTGCCTTTCACAATCCAAAATGGATTCTTGAGTATGGAATCAGGTGGCTTTATAATTGCCCTTTTTTAGCCCCAGCAGCGCCAAAAAGGCTCTCCCTTGCGATGAATTTTCTTGGTGTATGCATACCACCCCGCCCCCTCAAATCCAGGTTCGGAATGCGGCAATACTGAGTGCGAGCGTTATCCATGTTTCCCTGTGGGCGATTCTACATGGGTTCTCGGCTTTCGTCGCTGCCTCTCAATTATAGGGGCATGCGGTCTATCCTGCATCTAAATTGGGCTCCGTCTGATACAGTATGTGTGCTGTGCCAGTGAAGTGTGTAAGCCCAGGCTGATAGATTCGCCCCCTGTCCTGGGATGTTCTTGTTCCTCCAACGCCCTCGAAAAACCCATTCTCCACTCGGCATGAGCGGGCATGAAGAGAAACCCCTCTCTCAGTGCCAGTGTCCTACGGGTGGGCTTCCCTCCGGGTTCTTTCTCCGGTACGTTCTCCACTGGATGAGCATGAGGAAACCCCCTCTCCCTGCAGTTTCCATGTTCTCTCAGTGTCCACGTGGGTTTCCTCCGGCCGTTCTCCGGTTTCCTTTCACAATCCAAATGGGACTCATTCGAGGTGCTTTAACGGTTGCTTTAAACTGGGCCCCTAGCCGAGCCTGCAAAAACGTTCTCCACTGCCAGGTGAGCATGAGGAACCCCCTCTCCCTGCAGTTTCCATGTTCTCTCAGTGTCCACGTGGGTTTCCTCCGGGTTCTCCGGTTTCCTTTCACAATCCAAATGGATTCACGGGTGCTTTAAATTGCCCCTAGCCAAGCCTGCAAAACGTTCTCCACTGGATGAGCATGAGGAACCCCCTCTCCCTGCAGTTTCCATGTTCTCTCAGTGTCCACGTGGGTTTCCTCCGGGTTCTCCGGTTTCCTTTCACAATCCAAATGGATTCGAGGTGAATCGGGTGCTTTAAATTGCCCCTAGCCGAGCCTGCAAAACGTTCTCCCCTGGCTGGGTATGGAGAACCCCCCCCCCTCCATTTCTTATGAACCCTGTAGGGGATTAGGCCAAAGATAATAATTGGGTTTGAGCCAAAGTGGATGGGCGGGGCCTCAGGTGAACGTCCTATCCCGTCAGTCGCTATTAAGGCTGGTTAAGCTCATTTTTCACATGAGGGTGGAGAACCCGGAGACGTGGATTTTCGTCTGGCGCCGCACGCTTTCGACGAGGCGCGTCGCACCACCACCACCAGCCCCCCACCCCCCCCCAACCCCGCTAGGTGGTGGAAGGTGTTTCCTTTAGAACCCCGCTGTTTAGAGCCCCGCTGAACGTTCCGCGCTTGTGTTTCTTTTTTTTTTGTCACGTTTAGGACAACGAGCTGGAGAAGATCACCCGGCGCTTCACCATCGAGCTGGCCAAGAAGGGCTTCATCGGTAAGACGGGCGCGGTTTAAGGGGGTGGGGGGAGGGGGTCGAGGACGGGGGCGGAACATCCCCTCTGAACGGGGGTGGGGGGTGGGGGTGGGGGGGGTCACATGTGGGTCAGGGGACGACGAGACCCGACCGTAAACAACCTCACGCACCGCGTTCTGCACCACCATGAGGGGAGTGTGAACACTGCGGCACGGAGAACCTGCTGATGTAACGGTGTAATCCGACCCCGACTACCCCCCCCTCCCCCCCCCCCCACACACACACACATACCCCCCCCCCACCCCCCGCACCCCCAACAAAGTGCCGCGGACTATTTCCGTCCGTATCTGCACCTAAAGGCCGAAAGTTCGCCACCTTAATCCTTTTCTTGGTCTATGTGTTGTTAATCCTTAATTAATTAATTAATTAATTAATTAATTAATTAATTAAGGATTAGGGCGGCACGCTGGCTTAGTGGTTTAGCACGTTCTCCTCTCAGCGCTGGGGATTCCCGGTTCGAATCCCCATCTGGGTGGAATTTCCATGTTCTCCCCGTGTCCGCGTGGGTTTCCTCCGGGTTCTCCGGTTTCCTCCCACAGTCCAAAAACATGGATCAAGTCAATTGAGTTCTCCAAATTGCCCCATATAGAGTGTGTCTGTTTGAGTGAGTGTGTGCCCAGCGATGGATTGGCGTCCTGTCCTGGGTGTATCTGCCCAGCGCCCGAGACGTTCTCCCCTGGATGGGCATGGGGAACCCCACCGCGACCCTAATAGAGGATAAAGCGGGAGATAATGAATGAATTAAGGATTAACAACACATGTTGTGTTGTTAATCCTTGTTAATCCTTAATAATAATTAATAATTAATTATTCATTCCTTTCATTCATTATCTCCCGCTTTATCCTCTATTAGGGCCGCGGTGGGGTTCCTCATGCCCATCCAGGGGAGAACGTCTCGGGCGCTGGGCAGATACACCCAGGACAGGGCGCCAATCCATCGCTGGACACACAATCACTCACACACACACACTCTATATGGGGCAATTTTGAGAACTCAATTGACTTGATCCATGTTTTTTGGACTGTGGGAGGAAACCGGAGAACCCGGAGGAAACCCACGCAGACACGGGGAGAACATGGAAACTCCACCCAGATGGGGATTCGAACCGGGAATCCCTAGCGCTGAGAGGCAAACGTGCCAACCACTAAGCCACCGTGCCGCCTAATAATTAATTAATATAATTAATTAATCTGTAAATAATCCTAACCCCCCGCGATGTGATGTGCGTTAGGGCCCGGCATCGACGTCCCAGCTCCTGACATGAGCACCGGGGAGCGCGAGATGTCCTGGATCGCCGACACCTACGCCACCACCATGGGTTACCACGTGAGTCGACGTCCCGCTCGTTATTCAGCCATTAAGATAAGAGCAAACGATACGCCGCCGTTATTATTATTATTATTATTATCAGCTGTGAAGTGTTGATTTTAGATAAACAGAACACACAGGACCTCGCTTTTTTTTTTTTTTTTTTCCGTCTCACGGTCCTCACTGCGCTCTCGTTCTCCATCAGAACAAATCCACCACCTTAATGATGGGGTTTGTAGTTCTACAGTTCTGTTCTGTAGTCCATCTGTTCCTCTACAGACTCTGTTAGTCCCCTTTACTCTGTTCTCTGATGATCAGGACCATGGACAGAGCAGGTGTTATTAGGGTGGTGGATGATTGTCAGTGCTGCAGTGACACTGACATGGTGGTGCAGGTGTGTGAGTGTGTGTTATTAGGGTGGTGGATGATTGTCAGTCAGTACTGCAGTGTGTGAGTGTGTGTATTAGGGTGGTGGATGATTGTCAGTGCTGCACATGGTGGTGCAGGTGTGTGAGTGTGTGTTATTAGGGTGGTGGATGATTGTCAGTACTGCAGTGACACTGAGTGACACTGACATGGTGGTGCAGGTGTGTGAGTGTGTGTTATTAGGTGGTGGATGATTGTCAGTGCTGCAGTCACACTGACATGGTGGTGCAGGTGTGTGAGTGTGTGTTATTAGGGTGGTGGATGATTGTCAGTGCTGCAGTGACACTGACATGGTGGTGCAGGTGTGTGAGTGTGTGTTATTAGGGGTGGATGATGTCATGATTGTCAGGTAGTGTGTGCAGTCAGTTCTGCACTGACATGACATGGTGGTGCAGGTGTGTGAGTGTGTGTTATTAGGGTGGTGGATGATTGTCAGTACTGCAGTGACACTGACATGGTGGTGCAGGTGTGTGAGTGTGTGTTATTAGGGTGGTGGATGATTGTCAGTGCTGCAGTGACACTGACATGGTGGTGCAGGTGTGTGAGTGTGTGTGTTATTAGGGTGGTGAATGATTGTCAGTACTGCAGTGACACTGACATGGTGGTGCAGGTGTGTGAGTGTGTTATTAGGGTGGTGGATGATTGTCAGTACTGCAGTGACACTGACATGGTGGTGCAGGTGTGTGAGTGTGTGTTATTAGGTTGATGCTCAGTACGCTAACAATCAAAAACTGCCACCTAGTGGCCAAATTACAGAACTGTTTGTCTTCATCTGTATGTATTTATTTATAATAATGTATTGTATATCACACACTGATACGAATGTAAAGCGCACAGGGGTGTGTGTTATTGTTGATGATGTCACGGCTGGATGAACGGCTCAGCCAATCAGATATACGGAGCGTTTTATGATGCGGTTCCGTTGTGTTCTATGTTCTAGGACATCAACGCTCACGCCTGTGTGACGGGGAAGCCCATCAGTCAGGGGGGCATCCACGGCCGGATCTCCGCCACCGGGCGCGGCGTCTTCCACGGCATCGAGAACTTCGTCAACGAGGCCTCGTACATGAGTCCTGCTCGGCATGAACCCCGGCTTCGGAGACAAGACTTCGTCGTCCAGGTCTGACGTCCCGGGAACCTTAAAGAACCTTCAGTGAGAACTAAACGTGGAACCGTGGAGATCCCAAACCCTCCGTTTCTGTGTCTGCTTCAGGGTTTCGGTAACGTGGGCCTGCACTCCATGCGCTACCTGCACCGCAACGGGGCAAAGTGTGTCGGCGTGGGCGAGGTGGACGGGAGCATCTGGAACCCCAACGGAATCGACCCCAAGGAACTGGAGGAGTACAAGCTGGTGAGTCATAGAGGAGGAGGAGAACATACTAAACCACTAAGCCACCGTTCCGCCCTACATGTGGACATTCATTCATTCATTACCTTCCACTTTATCCTCTATTAGGGTCGGGGGGGGGTTCCCCATGCCAATCCAGGGGAGAACGTTTCAGGCGCTGGGCAGATACACCCAGGACAGGACGCCAATCCATCGCTGGACACACACTCACTCACACAGACACACTCTATATGGGGCAATTTGGAGAACTCAACTGAGCTTGATCCATGTTTTTGGACTGTGGGAGGAAACCGGAGAACCCGGAGGAAACCCACGCAGACATGGGGAGAACATGCAAACTCCACCCAGATGGGGATTCGAAGCGGGAATCCCTAGCGCTGAGAGGAGAACATGCTAAACCACTAAGCCACCGTGCTGCCCATTATTTTTATTCATCCATCATTATCTCCTGCTTTATCCTCTATTAGGGTCGCGGGGGGAGGGGGGGGGGTTCCGCATGCCCATCCAGGGGAGAACGTTTCGGGCGCTGGGCAGATACACCCAGGACAGGACGCCAATCCATCGCTGGACACACACTCACTCACACACACACACTCTATATGGGGCAATTTGGAGAACTCAATTGACTTGATCCATGTTTTTGGACTGTGGGAGGAAACCGGAGAACCCGGAGGAAACCCACGCGGACACGGGGAGAACATGGAAACTCCACCCAGATGGGGATTCGAACCGGGAATCCCTAATGCTGAGAGGAGAACATGCTAAACCACTGGGCCACCCCATCCATCCATTATCTTCTGCTTAATGCTGTACTAGTGTTGGTGGTGTGTGTGTGTGGGGGGGGGTTCCACATGCCCATCCGGGGGAGAACGTTTCGGGTGCTGGGCAAATACACCCAGGACAGGGGGGCAATCTATCGCTGGACACACACTCACTCACACACACACACACACACACTCTATATGGGGCAATTTGGAGAACTCAATTGACCTTGATCCATGTTTTTGGACTGTGGGAGGAAACCGGAGAACCCGGAGGAAACCCACGCGGACACGGGAAGAACATGCAAACTCCACCCAGATGGGGATTCGAACCGGGAATCCCTAGCGCTGAGAGGAGAACATGCTAAACCACTAAGCCCCCGTGCCGGCCATTATTTTTATTCATTCATTCATTATCTTCCGCTTTATCTAATATTAGGGTCATATGGGGGGAGAACGTCTCGGGCGCTGGGCAGATGCACCCAGGACAGGGGGGGCAATCTATCGCTGGACACACACTCACTCACACAAACACACACACTCTATATGGGGCAATTTGGAGAACTCAATTAACCCGGCGGAAACCCACGTGGACACGGGGAGGACATGGAAACTCCACCCAGATGGCGATTCAAAGCGGGAATCCCTAGCGCTGAGAGGAGAACATGCTAAACCACTAAGCCACCGTGCCGCCCCGTGAGTCGGAGTGGAACGGCCAAAAAAACCAGTGTATTAAGTGACATCTGAAGCCCCGCCCACAGTATGTTGGGTTTAAATAGCAACGCTGCGTGTGCATATACCGCTCCCCCGTTTTGGTCACATGATCAGAGAGTTTAAGGCGCGAGTCCATTACGGAACCATTGGTTAGTGGACAGATGGTGGAACCGTCGGTTTTGGAAGGTTCCTCTGGGGTTATAAGAAGGTGGTCGACTCGCTGAGGACCGCTGTAACCCCCCCCCCCCACCCCTACGTCTGTACGGTCGGTTGGAACGCCCGCCCGCTCACGTTTACAGTAAAGTAGAACCCGCAGAACCGGCGGAGCACGTTTCGTCAGGCCGCCGCCTGAGTGCAGACACTCCCGTTTGAATAAGCCCAGCAGGGGGTGGTGCGGTCGCCATGGCGATCCCGTCGCGGAGCCGAGGGGGTGAAGAACGTCCCCTGTGCCCTCTGTGCGACCGTGACCTCGCCGACCTTTCCTCCCGGGGCGTCGTTGCGGTGTTTGCGTTGTCGGAGCGTTGTCGGAACGTTGACGGAGCGTTTGGTCTTCAGGCTCACGGCACGATCGTCGGTTTCCCGAACGCGGCGCCGTACGAGGGCAGCGTGTTGGAGGCGGACTGCGACATTCTGATTCCCGCCGCCAGCGAGAAGCAGCTGACGAAGAGGAACGCGCACAAGGTCAAAGCCAAGGTCAGTCCACTGTCTGGTCACACACACACACACACACACACACACACACACTATATAGGGGCAATTTAGAACAGCCAGTTCACCTTAAATCCATGTTTTTGAACATGGGGAGAACACGCAAACTTCACCCAGATCGGGATTCACCGGTAAACACACACACACACTATATAGGGGCAATTTAGAACAGCCAGTTCACCTTAAATCCAAGTTTTTTGGACTTTGGGAGAAAACCGGAGAACCCGGGGGCAACCCATATGAACATGGGGAGAACATGCAAACTCCACCCAGATCGGGATTTGAACCTGGATCTCCAGTGTTAAGATGTGTACATGGTAACCATACACACACAAACTATATGGGGCAATTTAGAGCAGCCAATTCACCTTAAATCCCATGTTTTTTGGACTGTGGGAGAAAACCGGGGAACCCGGGGGCAACCCATATGAACATGGGGAGAACATGCAAACTCCACCCAGATCGGGATTTGAACCTGGATCTCCAGTGTTAAGATGTGTACATGGTAACCATACACACACAAACTATATGGGGCAATTTAGAGCAGCCAATTCACCTTAAATCCCATGTTTTTTGGACTTTGGGAGAAAACCGGAGAACTCGGAGGCAACCCACATGAACATGGGGAGAACATGCAAACTCCACACAGATTCGGATTTGAACCTGGATCCTCAGCGTTAAGAGGTGTACATGATGGCCACATACACACACTATATAGGGGCAATTTAGAGCAGCAATTTCACCTTGAATCCATGTTTTTTGGACTGTGGGAGGAAACCGGAGAACCCGGAGGCAACCCACATGAACACGGGGAGAACATGCAAACTCCACCCAGATTGGGATTTCAACCTGGATCTCCAGTGTTAAGATGGGTTCATGGTAACCACACACACACACACTATATAGGGGCAATTTAGAGCAGCCAGTTCACCTTAAATCCATGTTTTTTGGACTTTGGGAGAAAACCGGAGAACCCGGAGGCAACCCACATGAACACGGGGAGAACATGCAAACTCCACCCAGATCGGGATTTGAACCTGGATCTCCAGTGTTAAGATGTGTACATGGTAACCATACACACACAAACTATATGGGGCAATTTAGAGCAGCCAATTCACCTTAAATCCCATGTTTTTTGGACTGTGGGAGAAAACCGGGGAACCCGGGGGCAACCCATATGAACATGGGGAGAACATGCAAACTCCACCCAGATCGGGATTTGAACCTGGATCTCCAGTGTTAAGATGTGTACATGGTAACCATACACACACAAACTATATGGGGCAATTTAGAGCAGCCAATTCACCTTAAATCCCATGTTTTTTGGACTTTGGGAGAAAACCGGAGAACTCGGAGGCAACCCACATGAACATGGGGAGAACATGCAAACTCCACACAGATTCGGATTTGAACCTGGATCCTCAGCGTTAAGAGGTGTACATGATGGCCACATACACACACTATATAGGGGCAATTTAGAGCAGCAATTTCACCTTGAATCCATGTTTTTTGGACTGTGGGAGGAAACCGGAGAACCCGGAGGCAACCCACATGAACACGGGGAGAACATGCAAACTCCACCCAGATTGGGATTTCAACCTGGATCTCCAGTGTTAAGATGGGTTCATGGTAACCACACACACACACACTATATAGGGGCAATTTAGAGCAGCCAGTTCACCTTAAATCCATGTTTTTTGGACTTTGGGAGAAAACCGGAGAACCCGGAGGCAACCCACATGAACACGGGGAGAACATGCAAACTCCACCCAGATCGGGATTTGAACCTGGATCCTCAGCGTTAAGATGGGTTCATGGTAACCACACACACACTATATAGGGGCAATTTAGAGCAGCCAGTTCACCTTAAATCCCATGTTTTTTGGACTGTGGGAGGAAACCGGAGAACCCGGAGGCAACCCACATGAACACGGGGAGAACATGCAAACTCCACACAGATTGGGATTCGAACCTGGATCCTCAGCGTTAAGAGGTGTACATGATAGCCACATACACACACTATATAAGGGCAATTTAGAGCAGCCATTTCACCTTAAATCCATGTTTTTTGGACTTTGGGAGAAAACCGGAGCACCCCACAAGAACACGGGGAGAACATGCAAACTCCAGCCAGATTGGGATTTGAACCTGGATATCCAGTGTTAAGATGGGTTCATGGTAACCACACACACACACACACTATATAGGGGCAATTTAGAGCAGCCAGTTCATCTTAAATCCATGTTTTTGGACACGTGGAGAACATGCAAACTCCACACAGATCGGGATTCAAACCTGGATCTCCAGTGTTAAGATGTGTACATGGTAACCACACACACACACACACTATATAGGGGCAATTTAGAGCAGCCAGTTCACCTTAAATCAATGTTTTTGGACATGGGGAGAACATGCAAACTTCACACAGATCGGGATTCAAACCTGGATCTCCAGTGTTCAGAGGAGTACATGGTAACCATACACACACAAACTATATGGGGCAATTTAGAGCAGCCAATTCACCTTAAATCCCATGTTTTTTGGACTTTGGGAGAAAACCGGAGAACCCGGGGGCAACCCACATGAACACGCGGAGAACATGCAAACTCCACACAGATTCGGATTTGAACCTGGATCCTCAGCGTTAAGAGGTGTTCATGATAGCCACATACACACACTATATAGGGGCAATTTAGAGCAGCAATTTCACCTTGAATCCATGTTTTTTGGACTGTGGGAGGAAACCGGAGAACCCGGAGGCAACCCATATGAACATGGGGAGAACATGCAAACTCCACCCAGATCGGGATTTGAACCTGGATCCTCAGCGTTAAGAGGTGTACATGATAGCCACATACACACACTATATAGGGGCAATTTAGAGCAGCAATTTCACCTTGAATCCATGTTTTTTGGACTGTGGGAGGAAACCGGAGAACCCGGAGGCAACCCATATGAACATGGGGAGAACATGCAAACTCCACCCAGATCGGGATTTGAACCTGGATCCTCAGCGTTAAGAGGTGTACATGATAGCCACATACACACACTATATAGGGGCAATTTAGAGCAGCAATTTCACCTTGAATCCATGTTTTTTGGACTGTGGGAGGAAACCGGAGAACCTGAAGGCAACCCACATGAACACGGGGAGAAAATGCAAACTCCACCCAGATTGGGATTCAAACCTGGATCTCCAGCGTTAAGATGTGTACATGGTAACCACACCCACACAAACTATATGGGGCAATTTAGAGCAGCCAATTCACCTTAAATCCCATGTTTTTTGGACTGTGGGAGGAAACCAAAGCACCTGGAAGGAACTCACATGGACACAGGGAGGACATGCAAACCCCCCCGCTCTGTCGATGGTGGTGGCGCTAACGTGCTTCGTTTTTTTTCCAGATAATTGCTGAAGGGGCCAACGGACCCACCACCCCCGAGGCCGATAAGATCTTCCTGGAGAGGAACATCATGGTGATCCCGGTGAGTCGGACGTTCTCGCGTTCTTCCCCGGTCTCCCGGTGCCGGACCTCACGTCCGTTCTGCTGCAGGACATGTACCTGAACGCCGGGGGGGTGACCGTCTCCTACTTCGAGTGGCTGAAGAACCTGAACCACGTCAGCTACGGCCGGCTCACCTTCAAATACGAGAGGGACTCCAACTACCACCTGCTCAGTAAGTCCAGAAAAGTCCAGATCCACGTTCCGCAGACCTGCTGACCGTCAACAGAGAGAGAGAGAGAGTGGTGTGTGGCGCCCTCTGGTGGAAATTCCAAAACAAGTTCAAGTTCAAGTTATTTATTTCTGTCGCACTTTTTACAACCATATAGGGGTGCATGCATTCATTCATTCATTATCTCCCGCTTTATCCTCTATTAGGGTCGCGGGGGGGGGGTTCCCCATGCCCATCCAGGGGAGAACGTCTCGGGCGCTGGGCAGATACACCCAGGACAGGGCGCCAATCTATCGCTGGACACACACTCACACACACACACACAATCTATATGGGGCAATTTGGAGAATTCAATTGACTTGATCCATGTTTTTGGACTGTGGGAGGAAACCGGAGAACCTGGAGGAAACCCACGCGGACACGGGGAGGACACGGAAACTCCACCCAGATGGGGATTCGAACCGGGAATCCCTAGCGCTGAGAGGAGAACATGCCAACCACAAAACCAGCGTGCCATCCGGGTTTTTATAATTATATGTATAATTATCCATCCATCCATTATCTCCCACTTTATCCTCTATTAGGGTCGCGGTGGGGGGGGGTTCCCCATGCCCATCCAGGGGAGAACGTCTCGGGCGCTGGGCAGATAGACCCAGGACAGGGCGCCAATCTATCGCTGGACACACACTCACTCACACATACACAATCTATATGGGGCAATTTGGAGAATTCAATTGACTTGAGCCATATTTTTGGACTGTGGGAGGAAACCGGAGAACCTGGAGGAAACCCACGCGGACACGGGGAGGACATGGAAACTCCACCCAGATGGGGATTCGAACCGGGAATCCCTAGCACTGAGAGGAGAACATGCTAAACCACTAAGCCACCGTGCCGCCGGGGTGTATTCAACAAAGGATTTTCATAGTCGAATCTGATTGGTCAGATTTTCCCTATAGTCGACTTAGTGGTTTAGCATGTTCTCCTCTCAGCACTAGGGATTCCCGGTTCGAATCCCCATCTGGGTGGAGTTTCCATGTTCTCCCCATGTTCTCCCGCTTTATCCTCTATTAGGGTCGCGGGGGGGTTCCCCATGCCCATCCAGGGAAGAACGTTTTGGGCGCTGGGCAGATAGACCCAGGACAGGGCGCCAATCCATCGCTGGACACACACTCACTCACACAGACACACTCTATATGGGGCAATTTGGAGAACTCAATTGATTTGATCCATGTTTTTGGACTGTGGGAGGAAACCGGAGAACCCGGAGGAAACCCACACAGACATGGGGAGAACATGGAAACTCCACCCAGATGGGGATTCGAACCGGAAATCCCTAGCGCTGAGAGGAGAACATGCTAAACCACTAAGCCACCGTGCCGCCCTTCATGTAATTAGGGTCCAAAAAAAACTGGGACTATAATTAAGTTCCTGAAGTAAAGGGAACGTTGAGGGGAAAAGGTTCTCGTTGTTTGAGACCCGTGTCCCCAAGAAGAACCGATACCAGGATGGAGGAACGTCATTGACGCATCATGAACGAATCAGATGAAGATCTGCTGGTGGAGCCTCAGAACGTTTCTGATGTCATTCTAAGGACGTTCCTAAAAGTCTCCTCGTCAACGATGGGGAACCAAACTCCATGAAACTGGAACCTTCTTCAAGGTTACAGAGTGATGCTGTGGAACATCCATCCATCCATTATCTTCCGCTTTGTCCTATATCAGGTGTCGCGGGGGGTGGGGGTGGGGGGGGGGTTCCCCATGCCCATCCAGGGGAGAACGTCTCGGGCGCTGGGCAGATAGACCCAGGACAGGGGGGCAATCTATCACTGGGCACACACTCACTCACACATACACTCTATATGGGGCAATTTAGAGAACTCAATTGACTTGAACCATGTTTTTTGGACTGTGGGAGGAAACCGGAGAACCCGGAGGAAACCCACGCGGACACGGGGAGAACATGCAAACTCCACCCAGATGGGGATTCGAAGCCGTGGAACATGTGACTGGAAAATCCTCTGAGGATGCCGTAAGTGAAGAACGTGGTGACATCATCACCATGGAGAAGCGTTACCATGGCGACGGGAACCCCTGGAAGCTGGGGGGGGGGGGGTCCATCGCCGGACACTAAGAGGAGACCCGAACCGAAATGATCTGAATGTGTTCTCATCAGGAACTCTCCACCTCACGGTTCTCTAACGTTCTCCATGCGTGACGTTGTTGTTGTTGATGTTCCACAGTGTCGGTGCAGGAGAGCCTGGAGAGGAAGTTCGGGAAGCATGGTGGCGCCATCCCCGTCGTTCCCACCTCTGAATTCCAGGCCCGGATCGCTGTGAGTACCTAAGGCTTAGTGGTTTAGCATGTTCTCCTCTCAGCACTAGGGATTCCTGGTTCGAATCCCAATCTGAGTGGAAGTTTCCATGTCCTCCCCGTGTCCGCGTGGGTTTCCTCCGGGTTCTCCGGTTTCCTCCCACAGTCCAAAAAAACATGGATCAAGGTCAATTGAATTCTCCAAATTGCCCCATATAGAGTGTGTGTGTGTGTGTGTGTGAGAGTGTGTGTCCAGTGATAGATTTCCCCCCCTGTCCTGGGTGTATCTGCCCAGCGCCCGAAACGTTCTCCCCTGGATGGGCATGGGGAACCCCCCCCCCCCCGACCCTAATAGAGGATAAAGTGGAAGATAATGGATGAATTTACAAATATATATATTCATTCATTCATTCATTCTCTTCTGCTTTTATCCTCTATTAGGGTCGTGGGGGGTTCCCCATGCCCATCCAGGGGAGAACATTTCGGGTGCTGGGCAGATACACCCAGGACAGTGGGGGCAATCTATCACTGGACACACACTCACTCACACACACACACACACTCTATATGGGGCAATTTGGAGAACTCAATTGACCTTGATCCATGTTTTTGGACTGTGGGAGGAAACCGGAGAACCCGGAGGAAACCCACGCGGACACGGGGAGAACATGGAAACTCCACCCAGATGGGGATTCGAACCAGGAATCCCTAGTGCAGAGAGGAGAACATGCTAAACCACCATGCTGCATATATATATATATATATATATATATATATATATATATATATATTCATTCATTATCTCCCACTTTATCCTCTATTAGGGTCGCGGTGGGGTTCCCCATGCCCATCCAGAGGAGAACGTCTCGGGCGCTGGGCAGATACACCCAGGACAGGGCGCCAATCTATCACTGGACACACACTCACTCACACACACACACTCTATATGGGGCAATTTTGAGAATTCAATTGACTTGATCCATGTTTTTGGACTGTGGGAGGAAACCGGAGAACCCGTAGGAAACCCACGCAGACATGGGGAGAACATGGAACTCCACCCACCCTATATATATGTGAATATCTGCCGATTGTGCGAAATCCGAGTTTACTGACCGTCATGTCAAAACAAACCCGCAGCTCTCGGGTTCTAAACGCTCGCTGACCCCTGAACTGAAGCTCTTTACAGAATGTCTGTCTGCTGAACCATGAGGTCAGACACCGATGTCGGCCGAGGGGCCCCGGGGTCCCGGCCTCTGTCGGGGCTGGCTGTTTTTTTTTTTTTTTTGGATGTGATGGTTTGTCGTGAGCGTGTTTTCACGTTCCTCTGGTTCTATTTGTTTTAGGGAGCGTCTGAAAAGGACATCGTGCACTCGGGACTGGCCTACACCATGGAGCGCTCTGCCAGGGTTCGTACACCTGATCACAAACACACGGTCACATGACCTCGAGAGCACTGCTGACCATCAGTTTTATTGAACACCGTCAGCTCAGTTGTGTTGTGTTTTATATACGACGTAAGTTACGAAGTCGTTCATTTAACGTTGATGAGGTTTTGGGAGACGCACCTCAGAGGAGGCTGAGGGAGGTTCTATCAAAGGGGTGTAACATTTTATTAATACTATATATATATATATACTGTGTATTTATTTATTTATTTATATATATATATATATATATATATATATATATATATATATATATATATATATATATATATATATAATATTTATTTATTTATATTATATATATTATATTTATTTATTTATATTATATATATTATATTTATTTATTTATATTATATTTATTTATTTATATATATATATATATATATATATATTTATATATACTATATTTATTTATATTTATATATATTATATATTATATTTACTTATTTATATATAATGTTTATTTTTATATATATATATATATATATATATATATATATATATATATATATATATATATATATATATTATATTTATTTATATTATTTATATATATATATATATATATATATATATATATATATATATATATATATATATATACTACATACTATATTTATTTATATTTATATGTATTATATATTATATTTACTTATTTATATTTATATATATATATATATATAATGTGTTGCTCGGGGCACACGGTGGCATGGTTAGGGTTCACATCCCAATCTGTTTCCATGTTCTCCCTTTGTCCATGTGGGGGTTCTCCGGTTTCACTCAAGGTGAATTGGCTGCACTTAATTTGCCCTATATAGTTTATGTCTGTGTAAGTAAGTGTGTGCACAGTGATAGATTGGCGCCCTCTCCTGGGTGTATCTGTCAGGCCCTCGAAACGTTCTCCCCCTGGGTTCCCCTATTTGGAATCAAGTGTAATATAATAAAATGTAAGACGTCCGCCTCTCCGTGCTGGAAACTCCACCCAGATTGGGATTCGAACCTGGAATCCCCATGTTCTCCCCGTGTCCACGTGGGCTTTCTCCGGGTTCTCCGGTCCTCCCACAGTCCAACAACAGGGATTCAAGGTGAATTGGCTGCTCTAAACCACCCCTAATTAAATTGCTCCTATATAGTCTGTGTATGTGAATGTGTGCCCAGTGATAGATTGGTGTCCTGTCCTGGGTGTATCTGCCCAGCGCCCAAAACGTTCTCCCATGGATGGACATGGGGAAACCCCCCCCCCTCCTTCCCCCCGGAGAATTTGGTGGGCGATAATTAGATGACAAAAGATTATTACTAATAAAATCTATATAATTTAATAAATACTAATTCCACTCACTAAAGACCGTCCGTCCGTCCGTCCGTCCGTCAGTCCTCCACCCACGTGTCCGGCGTTCCGAAGCTCTGACATCATTTTCTGTCTCTTTGCAGCAAATCATGCGCACGGCCAACAAGTACAACCTGGGCCTGGACCTGCGGACGGCGGCGTACGTCAACGCCATCGAGAAGGTCTTCAAGGTCTACAGCGAGGCCGGCCTCACCTTCACATAGACGCCCCCCCCCCCCCGCCCCCCGCGGTGCCCCGGCGTGTCTGTCCGTCCATCTTCAGACGCGTCCTCCCCCGCCGCCCTCCCCCGCCAAAATAGCGTACACCAAATCGCGCGCCTGTCGCGTTTCCCGTTCCGGTCTCCAGGCGGTGACACCAAAGCGCTGACACCCCCACCTCCACCTCCACCACCTCCACCACGCCGGAGATGAGGATCACGTCCAGTTGTTGCACTGCACGTTGAATATCGTGACGCTCTTATTCAGGGACGTTTCTGCTCTAAACATATCGACACCTGTCCGGCCTTAATATCACAGCTGCCTGTCCGTCACGAGTTCCCCTGTCCTGTCCGTCACGAGTTCCTCTGTCCTGTCCGACACGAGTTCCTCTGTCCTGTTCTTTACTGTTCTCCAGCTTGGGCCGTGTGGCGGTTCACGCACCGAGGTTCGCTTCTCAGGCTTTTCTGTTACCAAAGTTGCACAGAGGTTGCACACGTCTGTCTTCAGTTACTCCCGTCTTATTCTTTGTTATTAGGACGCTGCCGTCTGGCCCCGTACGAGGTCGAGGGTTCATGTTCCGAATGTTCGAGAACAGACGCTTTATTTCCTTTATCGTATCGACGCCTGACGCCGCGTTCGCGGATTGCTTTTTGAGGGGAGAGAATTTAAAAGGCGACGTCTGAAGAGCGTAATAAAGAGGACATTAAGTAAACGTCGCGGTTCTGCAGTTTGTTTTCTTTTTTCCAGCCCATGTATCACACCATGGTTCTGGGGGCAGTCTCCATGTTCTCCCCGTGTCCGCGTGGGTTTCCTCCGGGTTCTCCGGTTTCCTCCCACAGTCCAAAAACATGGATCAAGTCAATTGAGTTCTCCAAATTGCCCCATATAGAGTGTGTCTGTGTGAGTGAGTGTGTGCCCAGCGATAGATTGCCCCCCTGTCCTGGGTGTATCTGCCCAGCGGCCGAAACGTTCTCCCCTGGATGGGCATGAGGAACCCCCCTAATATAGGACAAAGAGGAAGATAATGAATGATTGAATATCACACCATGGGTGCCACGGTGGCTTAGTGGTTTAGCATGTTCTCCTCTCAGCGCTAGGGATTCCTGGTTCGAATCCCCATCTGGGTGGAGTTTCCATGTTCTCCCCTTGTCCTCGTGGGTTTCCTCCGGGTTCTCCGGTTTCCTCCCACAGTCCAAAAACATGGTTCAAGTCAATTGAGTTCTCCAAATTGCCCCATATAGAGTGTGTCTGTGTGAGTGAGTGTGTGTCCAGTGATAGATTGCCCCCCTGTCCTGGGTGTATCTGCCCAGCGCCTGAAACGTTCTCCCCTGGATGGGCATGAGGAACCCCCCCCCCCCCTCCGCGACCCTAATAGAGGATAAAGCAGAAGATAATGGATGGATGGATGTATCACACCGACAGGTGATATTATGACATCACACTCTGAGCTGGTCTCCCCTGTGCAGCTGTAAGTCCGACGGCTGAGGACGAGAGGTTCTACGAGGACACTGCATGACGGCAGAAGGACGTCAAGCTCTTCCCGTCGCCGCGGCAGAAGTCCCATCGTTGGTCCTCGTTTCTCAGCGCGTCTCCGGAGCTTGTGTGAGGTCAGACACACAATCTCAGTTCCAGTTCATACCAAAGTGATGCAGAGAGTCTGGGGTCAGATAAGTGTGCATGCCTTTATAGACACATTGCTTTGTTCACAGGGGTGTAACCAGGATGGAATAGAAATGGGCCTTCCCTAATCCGTTTCTAAGTTAGAACCATACTGTTAAATGCATGACTGGGTGCTTGGTGTTATACAACTGGTGCAAGAGGAATTACTGCAACAATTAAGTTTATTGATCTTTAGGTGTGTTCCAATACTTTTGTCCATATATACTGTGTGTGTGTGTGTTGTGTGTGTGTGTGTTACACACACACTATATATATATATATATATATATATATATATATATATATATATATATATATATATATATATATATATATATATACATACATACATACATACAGTACATATGTGTGTGTGTGTGTGTATTCATTCATTCATTCATTCATTCATTCATTATCTCCCGTTTTATCCTCTATTAGGGTCGCGGTGGGGTTCCCCATGCCCATCCAGGGGAGAACGTTTCAGGCGCTGGGCAGATGCACCCAGGACTGGGCACCAATCCATCGCTGGGCACACACTCACTCACATAGACACACTCTATATGGGGCAATTTTGAGAATTCAATTGACTTGATCCATGTTTTTGGACTGTGGGAGAAAACCGGAGAACCCGGAGGAAACCCACGCGGACACAGGGAGAACATGCAAACTCCACCCAGATGGGGATTCGAACCGGGAATCCCTAGTGCTGAGAGGAGAACATGCCAAACCACTAAGCCTGTGTGTGTGTGTGTATATATATATATATATATATATATATATATAGTATAAATGTTTTGTTAATATTCAGAAAGTTTTCAGATGATAATTGTATAAAGTTTATTTGATTTATAGCGGTTTACAGAACCGAGGGAATCCCTTTAAACTGTTTAAACAACGTCATCGTTTCACTTTAAAGGTTTAGTTTAGAGTGAAACGCGGTTCTAAAGACGTCGTGAACAGGTCACGTGACAGTGTTTTTATTGATTCTAGAAAGAGTTCCAAAAGCAGTGTGATTAGAAACTCCCCGCGTCTGCTTACCAGCTGTCAATCATTAAATCCACCCGTTTTGGGATTAACGCCACGTCCTCTCGACCAATCAAATACGGACAGAGATGACGCTGGTAACCTTGCGACCAATCTGCAGTGTCAGGGGGCGGGGCTACCTGGATCCCCAGCGCTGAGAGAAGAACATGCTAACCGCAAAGTTTCATGTTTAGTTAAATAAATAAAATATTATAATTTAAATAATAAGAATAATAAGAAAACATGCTAACGTTTCCTAAATACAGAACCAGCAGCTGCCGAATAAATCAACCAAACACAGACATTTAAAATAAAAACATTTATTTTTATATACTGTCGTTACAAAGTTAATATTAAAGGTGAAGTGATCGCATGGGAAAAAAACGTGATATGTTCTAATCCACGCAAACACTATCTGTGTCCAAAATCACCTTCTAAACCGAGCACTACATATCACCCAGTAAGACATAGAGTATGCTGCACCTCCTACACTAATCATTATCATAATCTATTCATTCATTATCATAATCTATTCATTCATTATCATAATCTATTCATTCATTATCTTCCACTTTTATCCTATATTGGGTGGGGGGGGGGTTCCCCATGCCCATCAAGGGGAGAACATTTCGGGCGCTGGGCAGATACACCCAGGACAGGACGCCAATCTATTACTGGACACACACTCTCACACACACACACTCTATATGGGGCAATTTGGAGAACTCCGTTGACTTGATCCATGTTTTTGGACTGTGGGAGGAAACCGGAGAACCCGGAGGAAACCCACAAGGACACAGGGAGACCCAGCACTGAGAGGCGAAACCACTCAGCCACCGTGCCGCCGTATATCTTAATTTATATTTATATTTAATTTATTTATTCATTCATTATCTCCCGCTTTATCCTATATTAGGGTCGCGCTGGGCAGATACACCCAGGACAGGGGGGCAATCTATCGCTGGGCACACACTCACTCACACAGACACACTCTATATGGGGCAATTTGGAGAACTCAGTTATCTTAATTTAATTTAATTTAATTTAATTTAAATGTGTATTTTTCCGGTTTCTCAGTTTAATCACAAGGTCGCATACTTTTGGGGAATTTTCACTCACTGCTTAATGCCTACTGTCTATTCAGACACACACAACTCGTGCCTACTGTGTAGTATGTAGCAGGTGACTCTGGACACACTGTTCTATCAAACACATCCTTCATGTCTCACAGTGGACAGAACCGTAAACAATAGTAAACAATGACGGGAGAACCGTGAGGTGCTGCAAAAAATAAGAGAAAGTTTTGAACGTAGGCCGCGGTGCATTCGAACCCAATCAGACGTGCACAGTAACATGGTTTAACACGGTTTCACGCTTAAAGTAAACATCGAGTTTTACACTCTTATAAACACTTAGTTTAATCTGATCCTGACGTCTGTTAAAGGTGATGTTCAGACTCCAGAAACCTCGGCTTTAAAATCCGGCGAGTTCATCAACTGCAGAGTTGAAATCTGAACCTGAAAGAAACAAAAACACAACAATTCATTCATTATCTTCCGCTTTATCCTCTATTAGGGTTGTGGTGGGGTTCCCCATGCCCATCCAGGGGAGAACGTTTCGGGCGCTGGGCAGATACACCCAGGACAGGACGCCAATCTATCACTGGGCACACACTCACTCACACACCCTCACACACTATATGGGGCAATTTGGAGAATTCAATTGACTTGATCCATGTTTTTGGACTGTGGGGGGAAACCGGAGAACCCGGAGAACATGGAAACTCCACCCAGATGGGGATTCGAATCAGGAATCCCCATCGCTGAGAGGCGAACGTGCTAACCACTAAGCCACCGTGCCATCTAACACAACAATTATTATTCAAATTGTACTCGGCGTGCCTGATTCTAGATTCTACACCTATAGTAGGTTCTAGATTATTAGGACGGATTAGAAATCAGATTATACAGATTAAACTTAATAATAAAAAAATCTGTTTTTTTTCTGCACTTTCTGAATATTTTTACATTTAATAATCAGACTTTTAAAAAGAACTGTAGCTATGAATATAAGTGCAATTTTAACAGTGGATCATATCATATTTATAGTAGTTTAGAATTGTAATCACGCTAACTTTTCTTTGTATCCTCCCGGGAAACAACAACAGTGCGACACCCAGTGGACAGATAATTAAGTACAGTTATTTAAAATAGCAGTTAATGTCTTTCCTTTCATTTTTACAAATCGAAAAGTCGCACCGCGGGCCATGAGTCAAGAAGTCAAGAATAATATCTGAGACTGTTATTATTGACTGACTATATATATATATATATATATATATATATATATATATATATATATATATATATATATATATATTATTTTATTTATTTATTTATTTATTTATTATATATATATATATATATATATATATATATATATATATATATATATATATGTAACTGTGTGTATGTAACTTTATGTATGTATGTATGTAACTGTGTGTGTGTATGTATGTATGTAACTGTGTGTATGTAACTGTGTGTGTGTATGTTTGTTTGTATGTATGTATGTATGTATGTATGTAAATATGTATGTATGTAACTTTATGTATTTATGTATGTGTGTGTGTGTGTATATATATATATATATATATATATATATATATATATATATATATATATGTATGTATGTATGTATGTAACTGTGTGTATGTAACTTTATGTATTTATGTATGTGTGTGTGTGTATATATATGTATGTATGTATGTATGTATGTATATTCTCTTTAATTTCTAAAACTTCTTATTAAAAGATGTAATTAGATGCAATGTTCAATAACTGTACTTAATTGCTTGTCCACTGGGTGTCGCACTGTTGTTGTTTTTGGATGTCAACACCTCATGTGAGAGCTGGTAAAGGTAAGATTACGCTATTACAATTATAAACTAATGCATAATAATGTTGAATAATATAATGTAAATATAAAATCCTGTTGTTTAAACACATGACGGAACCTCAGGATCGTTAAGTCTCTGTTTTAATGATGTGTTTCCTAAAATCAGACATAATGCAACGAACCTTCTGCTCCTCCTGCTCCTCCAGGAGCACCCGGGTTCATCTCATTTTGAGGCGATGACATCAGGCCGCCGAAGAACCCTCCACTTTTGGGTTTCTCACTTTTTCCCGATTTCCCGCCAGAAATCAGACCCCCCAGTCCTCCCAGCCCCCCCAGGCCTCCCGACTGCTCGGGCTTCTTGGGTTCTGCCGTTCCTCCTCCGAACTTTTCTCTCAGCTTGGCCTTGGCGACCAGAGCTGAAAAGAACGTGAGAGTCAGATGGTCAATGCTTTGGTACATCATGCACTCGCTGGCCACTTTATTAGATACACCTCCCTCTCTCCACGCTCATCGTTTGGGTTGTAGGTTGTAGGAACTATTACAGTTCTACACCGGTTCTAGCTTAATGGAATCAGCTGTTTGAAGAACTACCAAAAAAACCCATAATGAGTTCCTTAACCCTGCACATCTAACACTCTTGACCTTCCACGTCCATCCGGAAAGAACGTCGGGCGATTGTCCGCTCTTACTCACCGGCCTTGTCCACGGCGGCATCGACGAAATGGTTCATCCTGTAACGTATGCCGAGTTCCACGCAGCAGAACAGATGTGCAGCCGAGTGTCCGGGTGCGAGAGGCGGCGGATGTTTAAGTAGAAGGGCACCCCGATGCTGACGGCTCATTGGCCGATCTGTGGAATGGAATGGGAATGGGCGGGGACGGCGATCAGGTCGGACTGGTCGCACTGGTTCCTGTGGTTCTCACCCGAAAATAGTCTTCAGGTTTTAAAAGGTGTGGAAGGAAAACACCTTGATGTTCTCGGTTCCACACGGTGGAACGCCCAGATGGGTGTTGGACACCAAAAGAAAATTTAAAATGGGCTTTATGTCATGTGCATTGCATTGCATTTACATTGGGTTATTTATTGGACGCTTTTATCCAAAGCGACTTACACTGTGAGCACAGGGTTCATCACAGCGCCCCCTGGAGCAATGAGGGTTAAGGGTCTCGCTCAAGGACCCACACTGGTAACTTCAGTGGACCTGCGATTTGAACCCCCAACCTTCAGATTGATAACCCAACGCCCTGACCCCTGAGATACCACACCCTCCATGTGCTGTTGGGATGCGGTGGAACCCCACACTGTCAGACATGATTATTCTGCGGTGCGTACAGAATGTGGCCGATCTGACACCACCGCCCGATCTATTTTTAGTACAGTATAGTATAAGTTTTTAACTATTATTCACTATTACACACTATTATTATATTATAGTGTGTGGAAATGCCTCAGAGTTCAGGTTCATCAGGTCTTCAGCTCATTTACATTGGGGAGGGGGTTCCCCATGTCCATCCAGGGGAGAACGTTTCGGGCGCTGGGCAGATAGACCCAGGACAGGGTGGCAATCCATCGCTGGGCACACACTCACTCACACAGACACACTCTATATGGGGCAATTTGGAGAATTCAATTGACCTTGATCCATGTTTTTGGGCTGTGGGAGGCGGGAATTGGGATTCGAACCGGGAATCTCTAGTGCTGTGAGGAGAACATGCTAAACCACTAAGGCACCGTGCCGCCCTCGAATTATATTGATTTAAAGGAAACTGATTTTATTACTTTCTAAACAAGACGAGCCAGATTCCACACTAATGAGCGACGTTCAAGGCAAAGTCTAAGCTTCAATGCCGCAGTATGGACAGAATGTGTCCAGTGGCTTGGCGTTGTGATGCTCTCCGACCCCCGGAGTAACAATTAACATTAATTAATAAACAGTAAACCCAGAAAATGTTTCCATGTGTGTCCGCGTGGGTTTCCTCCGGGTTCTCCGGTTTCCGCCCACAGTCCAAAAACATGCATTCAAGGTAAATTAATTGTCCCATATAAAGTGTGTTTGTGTGAGTGTGTGTAAGTGTGTCCAGTAGGGGTGAGCTGCAATATCCGCTGATTCGACGAATCGATTCGGAGAACCGTAGTCGACTATGAACCTCATAGCCGAATGTACCATTTTGACCACATGGGGGCGCCCATGGCTGCTGCTAAGCATTAGTTTTTACATGAAATGTCTTTGTTTTCGTTATATATATAGCCTTTTGTCAAATAAAATCATCCTAATTTTTTATTTTTTTTTTAGGTTTTTCCTTTGAAGTGGAAAAAAGTCCAGAACGGGGATCCCATTTACGGTGCTCTAGAAAAACAAGTAAAATAAATATAAATAAATTAAAAAAATATATTTTTTAAAAACCACGCTTATAGCGCCATCTTGTGGTGAAATTTTTAACTGATTCGACTATCAGTCGACTATAGAGAAAATCTGACGAATCAGATTCGACTATGAAAATCCTTAGTTGAAGACACCCCTAGTGTCCAGTGATGTCCATCAACCAGTGTGGGGTCATTGGGTCTGACAAGTGCGATCAAAACAGTAGGGAATGTTTCAGACTCAGGCTTCGAACCTGCGCCTCCGTAAAACACTGCAACCTTCAAACCTTCCCTCCAAGTTATGAGAATCCATCCATCCATTGTCTTTAGCTTTATCCTCTACTAGGGTCGTGGGGGGGTTCCCCATGCCCATCCAGGGGAGAACGTCTCGGGCGCTGGGCAGATACACCCAAGACAATCTATCACTGGACACACGCTCACTCACACAGACACACTCTATATGGGGCAATTTGGAGAACTCAATTGACCTTGAGCCATGTTTTTGGACTGTGGGAGGAAACCGGAGAACCCGGAGGAAACCCACGTGGACACGGGGAGAACATGGAAACTCCACCCAGATTGGGATTTGAACCGGGAATCCTTAGTGCTGAGAGGAGAACATGCTAAACCACTAAGCCACCGTGCCGCCCTCGTTACATTCATTTATTCATTAATTCATTATCTAGGGACGCGAGGGGGGAGGGGGGGAGGGGGTTCCCCATGTCCATCCAGGGGAGAACGTTTCGGGCGCTGGGCAGATACACCCAGGACAGGGGGGCAATCTATCACTGGACACACGCTCACTCACACACAAACAGTCTATATGGGGCAATTTAGAGAATTCAGTTGACTTGATCCATGTTTTTGGACTGTGGGAGGAAACCGGAGAACCCGGAGGAGACCCACGCGGACACGGGGAGAACATGCAAACTCCACCCAGATTGGGATTCGAACCGGGAATCCTTAGTGCTGAGAGGAGAACATCCCAACCACTAAGCCGAGTTATGAGAATGAGACACATTAAAAAAATTGAACTGTAGAACTGTAGAACCCCCTCTGTAAGGCGGTGGATCTGATCTGATGGAGATTAAAGGTGATAATAAAGGGAGTCTGATGTGGTTCACACCTGTCTGAGTCAGTTTAATGGTTCTCGGCCTCGTGACTGATCGGATTGTAATATCTGGCGCGGCGTCACGTACATGCTGTTCGTTGCCGTGTTTGTCTCGCGTTGTTTTTGTTCTGATGCTGTTGGGTTTGCCGTCTATTTTTTTTCCACCGGGTGGAGAATTGCGACTCGTGTTGTTGTTGGAATGTTAGGAATCCGCTGATGGCGTTAAAAACACCACCTGAGAATCTAATAACGCTGAGAGAACCAAAGAACGTCTGTTACTGTGTTCAAGATTTATATACAGACTGGGGTTTGTAGTTCTACAGTTCCGTTCTGTAGTCCATCTGTTCCTCTACAGACTCTGTTAGTCCCCTTTACTCTGTTCTCTGATGATCAGGACCATGGACAGAGCAGCTGTTATTAGGGTGGTGGATGATTGTCAGTGCTGCAGTGACACTGACATGGTGGTGCAGGTGTGTGAGTGTGTGTTATTAGGGGGTTGGATGATGCTCAGTACATCCAGGGGAGAACGTTTCAGGACGCTGAGCAGATACACCCAGGACAGGATGCCAATCCATCACTGGGCACACACTCACACACACACACTCACTCACACAGACACACTCTATATGGGGCAATTTGGAGAACTCAATTGATTGATCCATGTTTTTGGACTGTGGGAGGAAACCGGAGAACCCGGAGGAAACCCACGCAGACACGGGGAGAACATGTAAACTCCACCCAGATGGCGATTCGAACCCGGGAATCCCTAGTGCTGAGAGGAGAACATGCTAAACCACTAAGCCACCGTGACGCCTATATATATATATATATGTTTTTTAAAAGTAGTTTAATTTTCCATTTGGAATCAATAAAGAATCTATGAATATAGTGTATAAGAATTTTTGTAGGCGGCACAGTGGCTTAGTGGTTTAGCATGTTCTCCTCTCAGCACTAGGGATTCCCGGTTCTAATCCCCATCTGGGTGGAGTTTCCATGTTCTCCCCGTGTCCGCGTGGGTTTCCTCCGGGTTCTCCGGTTTCCTCCCACAGTTCAAAAACATGGATCAAGTAAATTGAGTTCTCCAAATTGCCCCATATAGAGTGTGTGTGTGTGTGTGTGAGTGTGTGCCCAGCGATGGATTGGCACCCTGTCCTGGGTGTATCTGCCCAGCGCCCGAGACGTTCTCCCCTGGATGGGCATGGGGAACCCCCCCCCACCCGTGACCCTAATAGAGGATAAAGCAGGAGATAATGAATGAATGAATGAATATTTGTATGTTAATAGAACCTTATGGTTCTGACTCCACTCTTTAAAGTTGTATTAATGTTCTGTTTGAAACGCTTTCCGTCCCTCGATGTTTAAAATAAAACACGCACGCGAACGTTCTTTTTTGGTTTTGAATAAAACGTGTATTTTCAGGTGCAGTAGTCAAAAAAAAACAACAACAACCTCAGACCGAATTAGCAGGCGGCGTGTCACGCGTTGCGTTCAAGGCGACATGCAGGGCTCCAGGAGAACGTGTTAAATCCCAGCGTTTCGCAGACGACGGTGGATGGAGGTGGACGAAGACAGAACCGGATAGCGGGTTCTCGCAGAACGCAGTGTTCAGAACGGGAACCAGTGACGGAACAGCTCTGTTAGCAGAGGGATGCGGTGATGCAGTGATGGCTGGAGCCTCCTCTCACTGATGATTATCGATTATTGATTGATTCTCGGAGAGGGTTAGGCACTGATACAAAGGCTTAGAGGACACGCGGGCTCGGGTTCAGCCGAGGTCACATCGGTCTGAGACCTGCTGCAGAAGCACCGCCCACTTCATACGTTTCTATGTTTATATGTTTATACGTTTATACGTTTATATGTTTATATAGACGAATAGGAACGCTATAGATGAGATATGATTAAATGGAAAGACCTCGCATCTCCATCCGAGGTGTTTTGC
>JAFMOC010001151.1:0-5000 GCA_019802505.1 Corydoras sp. C115 | reverse complement strand
GTTCTCATGGGGGAACACACCCCCCCCCTGTCTGTTGCTATGGCGGTATCCGTGTCTGATTCGGGGAAAGTTTGATTCTTTCTTCAGATCAGAGTCTCTGGTGGAATCTCGAGCGCATTGCTGACCCCGTCGCCGCGGCGTCACGTCCATCTCAGTCCTCTGTTGACCGCCGAAGCTTAGAGACCGAATCCAATCAACAGACCGCGAGCTCCACCCGGAACGCCGCTCACCCCGTGTTCCACTCAGACGTTCCGTCCATCTGTTTCACTGCGGCCTCAGGGGGGGCGCAAGGAATTTAAAGGCCATGGTTCCAACTACAGGACGGCACGGCGGCTTAGTGGTTGAGCATGTTCTCCTCTCAGTGCTAGGGATTCCCGGTTCGAATCCCCATCTGGGTGGAGTTTCCATGTTCTCCCCGTGTCTGCGTGGGTTTCCTCTGGGTTTCCTCCGGTTTCCTCCGGTTTCCTCCCACAGTCCAAAGACATGGATCAAGGGCAATTGAGTTCTCCAAATTGCCCCATATAGAGTGTGTGTGTGCACAGTGATAGATTGCCCCCTGTCCTGGGTGTATCTGCCCAGCGCCCGAAACGTTCTCCCCTGGATGGACATGGGGAACCCCCTCCCCCCCCGCAACCCTAGATAATGAATTAATGAATAAATAAATGTAACGAGGGCGGCACGGTGGCTTAGTGGTTTAGCATGTTCTCCTCTCAGCACTAAGGATTCCCGGTTCGAATCCCAATCTGGGTGGAGTTTCCATGTTCTCCCCGTGTCCGCGTGGGTTTCCTCCGGGTTCTCCGGTTTCCTCCCACAGTCCAAAAAACATGGATCAAGTCAATTGAATTCTCCAAATTGCCCCATATAGAGTGTGTGTGTGTGAGTGAATGTGTGTCCAGCGATAGATTGCCCCCCTGTCCTGGGTGTATCTGCCCAGCGCCCGAAACGTTCTCCCCTGGATGGACATGGGGAACCCCCTCCCCCCACGACCCAAGATAATGAATTAATGAATAAGTAAATGTAACGAAGGCGGCACGGTGGCTTAGCATGTTCTCCTCTCAGCGCTAGGGATTCCCGGTTCGAATCCCAATCTGGGTGGAGTTTCCATGTTCTTCCCGTGTCCGCGTGGGTTTCCTCCGGGTTCTCCGCTTTCCTCCCACAGTCCAAAAACATGGATCAGGGTCAATTGAATTCTCCAAATTGCCCCATATAGAGAGTGTGTGTGTTTGTATGTGTGTGTGATGGTTTGGTGGTTGCCATGACAACGGTACTTTGTCTGTCTGCATCGTGCCAAATGTAAAGTTCTGTAGAGGACGGGTTCAGGTGTGTGGTCCTCAGTTCCAGTCAAAGGAACCTTAATGCTTCATACCAAGAGGCTCTGTGGAAACAGTTTGGGGAAGGCCCTCTCCCTGTTCTATCCTGGACTGCACACCACGCACAAAAAGCAACGTCCGTAAAGACGGACGAGGGAGTTTGGGATGAATTGGGATGACGACTGTGAGCCAGACCTCTCGTCTGACATCCGTGCCTCTGACAGAATGATCTAGAACTCTGGTACACACTCGGGAAACCCCCGAGGAGAACCTTTATAAAGCTGTCTGAGGTCTGTCGATGACTTACATTTACGTTTACATTTACATTTACATTTAGTCGTTCAGCAGACGCTTTTTATTTTATTTTATTTTATTTTATTTTATTTTATTTTTTCTCTACAACAGGTATTTGTTAAAGAGATGCGTCTTCAGTAGTTTCTTAAAACTGTTTAGTGATTCTGCCTTACGGACAGAGTTGGGAAGAACGTTCCACCATGTTGCAGTGGTGAACGCCACCGAGTGAGAATCAGCTCCTCGGTGAGGTGGAACCACCAGGGGGCGCTCATCACCGGAGCGAAGTGAACGAGTCGGAGTCTATTTTGAAAAGATGGAGTGAAGGTAGGAGGGGCCAGATCCAGAGATGGTTCTGTAGGCCAGAGTCAGTGACTTGTACTGAATGCGAGCAGCTTACAAAGTTTTTTTTTTTTTTTGCATGAATAGAATAAATAAGCTAGCGGCAGTTAAAGGTTATGTCGCGTACGACGCAGCGTTCATGCCACACGGCTGGCGTTTGCACCTCAGCGATCTGCTGTTCGTCCTGAGGTCATCCGACCGTAAAGAAACCACAGAGAAAAGCATCATCATCATCATCATCATCATTATCATCATCATCATCATCATCATCCATCATCATCAACATCATTATCATCACCATCATCATCATCATCATCATCATCAACCATCATCATCATCATCATCAGCATCATCATCATCAGCATCATCATCATCAACCATCATCATCATCATCATCATCATCATCATCATCATCATCAGCATCATCCATCATCATCATCATCATCATCATCATCATCACCAACATCACCATCATCATCATCAGCATCATCATCACATCATCATCACAATTCCGCTGTGATGTCACAACAGGGTGACCAGATTCCATTTCCCCAGATGTGGGACAAAGACTATGTTTGTGTGGGACAATGTGGGACAATGTGGGACAATGAGGGACAATGTGGGACAATGAGGGACAATTAGGGACAATGTGGGACAATGAGGGACAATGTGGGACAATGAGGGACAATGTGGGACAATGAGGGACAATGAGGGACAATGTGGGACAATGTGGGACAATGTGGGACAAAGACTATGTTTGTGTGGGACAATGTGGGACAATGTGGAACAATGTGGGACAATGTGGGACAATGTGGGACAATGAGGGACAATGTGGGACAATGAGGGACAATGTGGGACAATGTGGGACAAAGACTATGTTTGTGTGGGACAATGTGGGACAATGTGGGACAATGAGGGACAATGTGGGACAATGAGGGACAATGTGGGACAATGTGGGACAATGAGGGACAATGTGGGACAATGTGGGACAATGAGGGACAATGTGGGACAATGAGGGACAATGTGGGACACCAACATTTACATTTAGTCAATTAGCAGAAACTTTTATCCAAAGCGACTTACAAATGGGGCGGCACGGTGGCTTAGTGCTTTAGCATGTTCTCCTCTGAGCGCTGGGGATTCCCGGTTCGAATCCCCATCTGGGTGGAGTTTCCATGTCCTCCCCGTGTCCGCATGGGTTTCCTCCGGGTTCTCCGGTTTCCTCCCACAGTCCAAAAACATGGATCAAGTCAATTGAGTTCTCCAAATTGCCCCATATAGAGTGTGTGTCCAGTGAGTGAGTGAGTGTGTGCCCAGCGATAGATTGCCCCCCTGTCCTGGGTGTATCTGCCCAGCGCCCGAAATGTTCTCCCCTGGATGGGCATGGGAACCCCCCCCCCCCCCCCCCGACCCTAATAGAGGATAAAGTGGAAGATAATGAATGAGTATATAAAACTTTTCGTTCATTCATTCATTATCTTCCACTTTATCCTCTATTAGGGTCGGGGGGGGGGGGGGGGGGAGAACGTCTCGGGCGCTGGGCAGATACACCCAGGACAGGGGGGCAATCTATCGCTGGACAAACACTCACTCACACACACACTCTATATGGGGCAATTTGGAGAACTCAATTGACTTGATCCATGTTTTTTGGACTGTGGGAGGAAACCGGAGAACCCGGAGGAAACCCACGCGGACACGGGGAGGACATGCAAACTCCACCCAGATGGGGATTCGAACGGGGAATCCCCAACGCTCAGAGGAGAACATGCTAAACCACTAAGAGTTAAAACACCTGACTGTGTACAATCAAACTGGACAGACATGCGTCCCGATTGGTTGACATTCGAACAGCCCGCCTCTCCCCCGATAACAGACAACTCAGCCGTCCAATGGCAGATTGTAAAACACACGATTCAAAACTGTCTCGATTCGCGGGACTGTCCCTCACAGAGGGGGACATCTGGTCACCCTGTCCCAACGCGCATGGTTACCGGGTTGATGACCCCGGTGGAGGCCACCACCGTCTCCAGACCCTCCACCGTTTTGGCCGACACCTCGTTGGCCCCGGCGACAGCGGCGTCGCCCACCAGGTTCGCCTGCTCGCTCGTCTTCTGAGTAACTGCGAATCGGTAACGAAGGACGCAATTACAACCACCAACAATTAACAATCCATTTACACTCAACTCTTTGGCATGTTCTCCTCTCAGCGCTAGGGATTCCCGCTTCGAATCCCCATCTGGGTGGAGTTTCCATGTTCTCCCCGTGTCCACGTGGGTTTCCTCCGGGTTTTCTCCGGTTTCCTCCCACAGTCCAAAGACATGGATCAAGGGCAATTGAGTTCTCCAAATTGCCCCATATAGAGTGTGTGTGCGTGAGTGAGTGTGTGTCCATTGATAGGTTGGCGTCCTGTCCTGGGTGTATCTGCCCAGCGCCCAAAACGTTCTCCCCTGGATGGGCATGGGGAACCCCCCCCCCACGACCCTGGGTTCTATATGTTCTATGATAAACACATCTGAGCCCCGTGCACTCAGTTCTCCGTTACCTTTTGTTGACATTTTTATGTCATTGGGGCGGCACCGTGGTGTCATGGTTAGCATGTTCTCCTCTCCCCATGTCCGCGTGGGTTTTTTCCAGGTTTCTCCGTTTTTTCCCCCAGTCCCAAAAAAAAGGGTTTAAGGTCCATTGAAATTCCAAATTGCCCCAAAATAGAGTGTGTATGTTTTTGTGAGTGAAGGGGTGTGTCCAGCATAGAAATTTCCCCCCCTGGTTTTGGGTGTACTGCCCAGCGCCCAAAAACCTTTTCCCTTTATGGGCATGGGAACCCCCCCACACCCACCCCCAAAAACCCCCCCGGCCCTTTAAAAGGAAAAAAGCGCAAGATAATGGATGGGGTGGAAATTGGGCCCCTTTTAGTCTTTTGTGAGTGATGTGCGCTCAAATGCAGATTGCCCCCCCCGTCTTTGGGGGGATCTGCCCCGTGCCGAAACATTTTCCCCCCTTTATGGGGATGGGGAACCCCCCCCCCCCACCCCCCCCCCAACCCTATGAGAGGGG
>JAFMOC010001149.1:27500-31940 GCA_019802505.1 Corydoras sp. C115 | reverse complement strand
CGGCCCGGTCCTTTAGGCTGAAAGACAGAAAAAACGCAAGGGGGGTTTCACCTGTTGCCCCCTGCGGCTCCCTCAAGTCAGTACCCTTTGGTTTGCGAACGGCCTGATTGTAAACGGGGGGCGGAGCTTAAGGAGGTGGGCGGGTAAGGCCCTCCCCTGGGCGGCTGTGTCGAGGGTCTTTTTGTTTTTTTAGGGGAAAAAGGACGGAACCAGCAGGAACCGAACCCCCCGCACGGACAGCCCACGACACAGACAAGCCGCAGGTGAGATCCGTTCCCCACCTCGGCGGGCCCCCCCCCGCCCCCAAATCCACTTTTCGACGGCTTTCGCCCCCCGGGGCGCATTTCTGCAACAAGAACCCTAAAGACAGGGGGAGGGGCCTTTTGGGGGGGTTAAAACCCCTCGCCGGGGAAGGGGGGGGGGGGTGGCAGGGGGTACGTGCAGCCCGTTGGGACGGGTTGCCGTCGGGGGTGGGCGTGCCCAGGCGCTGCTCATGCTGTCCTTCAGGTCCCGCAGGCGACTCGTGCTGGATTTGGGCGCGGACCGGGGGACCTGCTGCTCCTTCAGCGTCTCACCTGATCGGAGACGGCAAACGGGTCGGTCACCACGGCGACGGGTGAGGTCACACTGCGGGGCCCCGAGTGGGGCCCTTAACCCTCATTTCTCCAGTGTGTGTGTGTGTGTGTGTGTTTGCGTACCCTCGCTGTGGTATCCGGCCGACGACGCCTCGTCAGGCTTTGAGAGGCGCCCCCTGTCCTCTGGCCTGCGGGGGCGACTGGCGCTCCTCTTCCGGTCCAAGACGCCGCTCTTTCGCTCCGACGGTCCACTCCGTCTGGGGGCGGGGCGCTGTCCCGACTCGCTGTCCGTCAAAGGGCCTTCAAACAAATAACGGGACATCAGATCCACCACCTTACAGAACCTACAGTTCTGTTCTGTAGTCCATCTGTTCCTCTACAGACTCTGTTAGTCCCCTTTACTCTGTTCTCTGATGATCAGGACCATGGACAGAGCAGGTGTTATTAGGGTGGTGGATGATTGTCAGTACTGCAGTGACACAGACATGGTGGTGCAGGTGTGTGAGTGTTTGTTATTAGGGTGGTGGATGATTGTCAGTACTGCAGTGACACTGACATGGTGGTGCAGGTGTGTGAGTGTGTGTTATTAGGGTGGTGGATGATTGTCAGTGCTGCAGTGACACTGACATGGTGGTGCAGGTGTGTGAGTGTGTGTTATTAGGGTGGTGGATGATTGTCAGTACTGCAGTGTCACTGACATGGTGGTGCAGGTGTGTGAGTGTGTGTTATTAGGGTGGTGGATGATTGTCAGTGCTGCAGTGACACTGACATGGTGGTGCCGGTGTGTGAGTGTGTGTTATTAGGGTGGTGGATGATTGTCAGTACTGCAGTGACACTGACATGGTGGTGCAGGTGTGTGAGTGTGTGTTATTAGGGTGGTGGATGATTGTCAGTGCTGCAGTGACACTGACATGGTGGTGCAGGTGTGTGAGTGTGTGTTATTAGGGTGGTGGATGATGGTCAGTACTGCAGTGACACTGACATGGTGGTGCAGGTGTGTGTGTGATTAGGGTGGTGGATGATTGTCAGTTCTGCGGGTGGTGCATCATGCGGTACCTGTGGTTTCGAGGCTGCTGTGTGACGCAGAGTTCTCCGTGTTGCAGACGATGGTTCCCTGCGAGTCGGAGGACAGGTGCGAGGCCATGGACTCGTGGTGCGAGTGAGACTGTTTGTAGCTGTAGCTGTCGGTGGACGAGTCCGTCCGCGTGTCGCTGGAGATGGACGGCTCGCGCCCTAAACGGGAACACAGAGACGAGCGATGGAACCGCGCGGGGTAACATTCCCGAGGTTCCTCCAGACGGGACAGGAAATGAGGACGCTCAGATGGAGGTTCTCCAACCGAAAAAAAAACAAGCCCTCGGGACGCAGATGGCAACGCTGAGAGCCCTGCACCCTCCTCCTACTCTGCAGGGGGAGGGCAGCGGGGGTCCAGCGCCCGGACGGAGAAAAGGGGCGGGGCTTAGGGGGCATTGGGCAGATACACCCAGGAGGACAGGGGGGGGGCAATCTATAACTGGACACACACTCACACTCTATATGGGGCAATTTGCTGAGAGCCCTGCACCCTCCTACTCTGCGGGGGGAGGGCAGCGGGGGTCCAGCGCCCGGACGGAGAAAAGGGGCGGGGCTTAGGGGCATTGGGCAGATACACCCAGGACAGGGGGGGCAATCTATCACTGGACACACACACTCTATATGGGGCAATTTGGAGAACTCAAATGACCTTGATCCATGTTTTTTGGACTGTGGGAGGAAACCGGAGAACCCAGAGGAGACCCACACAGACACGGGGAGAACATACAAACTCCACCCAGATGGGGATTCGAATCGGAATACCTAGTGCTGAGAGGAGAACATGCTAAACCACTAAAGGCAACCTCTTCTCCTGGAGCCAACAGCGATTAAAGGTGAGATCTTCATTGGCGATATCATCCCCGCATGCCGTCCTCAACGTGACTTGATAGGGGCAACCTCTTTCCCTGGAGCCGACGGCGATTAAATGGTTAAATAAAGGTGATCAACGCCGATTGCCTCTATTTAACCTTTAATTGGTGTTGGCACCCCCCCCCCCAGTTCAAAAACACAGAAATGAGGCTGCACCAGTGCGTTAATTACCTCCATTTATCCTTTAATCGCCTCCGGTCCCGGTGGTATCTCCATATCATCCTCAATGTGACACGGTGGGGGCAACCTCTTCCCCTGGAGCCGACGGCGATTAAATGGTTAAATAAAGGTGATCAACGCTGATTACCTCTATTTAACCTTTAACAGTGTGTTAATTACCTCCATTTAACCATTTAATCGCTGCGGCTCCAGGGGAAGAGGTTGCCCCCACCGTGTCACTTTCAGGACGGCAAGTGGTCAATGATGATACCGCCGATGAAGAGCTCACCTTTAATCGCCCCATATAGAGTAAATATATATATATATATTTGGACTGTAGGACATTCTATATGGGGCAATTTATATGCCCCAACTTATATGCCCCATAGAAATATATATATATATTTGGACTGTGGGACACAACACATTCTATATGGGGCAATTTATATGCCCCATTTTTTATTTATATATATATATATATATATATATATATATATATATATATATATATATATATGCGGCATGGTGGCTTAGTGGTTTAGCACGTTCGCCTCTCAGCGCTAGGGATTCCCGGTTCGAATCCCCATCTGGGTGGAGTTTCCATGTTCTCCCCGTGTCCGCGTGGGCTTCCTCCGGGTTCTCCGGTTTCCTCCCACAGTCCAAAAACATGGATCAAGTTAACCAAATTGAGTTCTCCAAATTGCCCCATATAGAGTGTGTCTGTGTGAGTGAGTGTGTACCCAGCGATGGATTGGCGCCCTGTCCTGGGTGTATCTGCCCAGCGCCCGAGACGTTCTCCCCTGGATGGGCATGGGGAACCCCACTGTGACCCTAATAGAGGATAAAGCCGGAGATAATGAATGAATATATATATATATATATATATATATATATAAAATTAATGGGGCATATAAATTGCCCCATATAGAATGTGTTTGTGTCTGTCTGTCTACCCAGTGATAGATTGCCCCCCTGTCCTGGGTGTATCTGCCCAGCGCCCGAAACGTCCTCCCATAATAAACACGGGACCGGACGGATGCGATGATGTCATGGGTCCTCGGCTGCGTCCCAAACCGCACGCTGCACACTACGACCCGTGTTAAAGTCAGCCTCCTGAACCCGGGGCCGAGTCACATGACCAGACCGGGGGAGGTTCCGGATCCTAAACGGGATGGCTGGGGGCTGGGGGGTGGGGTGGGGGTACCTGAGTCCTCGCTGTCGTAGTAGGTCTTGGTGTAGTGGTGCAGGTCCAGGCGGGCGGTCAGGTCCTGTACGGAGACGGGCGAGCCGCGGGGGTCGGCGTAGAGCAGCAGCAGCGGCTGGTAACGTCCTTTAATACAGCGGGACACCACGTCCCTCCACTTCGGTCCGATCTGAAAGAGGGACGGCCGTTAGAACGTCCACACCCTCACCTCCACCCGCTTCATCCAGAAGAACCCGAGAACCGGGTCCTCCGAGGGGAACGGATCCATGATGCTTCTTCCATAATCCCGGGAAGCGCCGTGTGTGTGTGTGTGTGTGTGTGTGTGTGTGTGTGTGTGTGTGTGTGTGTGTGTGCGCTGACCACACCCCGCCGCTGTCCAGCTGGACAGGATAAACAATAGCAGGATATCCTTGTTTTCGCAGAACCCTCGGCGCCTCACGTGTTCGGGACACAATACAAAGCCTCGCCTGCCCCCCCCCCCACAAAAAAAAACACCGCCGGCACTGCCCCCCCCCCCCCAAAAAAAAAAAAAAACACCGCCGGCACTGCCCCCCCCCC
>JAFMOC010001149.1:5000-22500 GCA_019802505.1 Corydoras sp. C115 | reverse complement strand
ATGTCAGTGTCACTGCAGTACTGACAATCATCCACCACCCTAATAACACACACACACACACACACCTGCACCACCATGTCAGTGTCACTGCAGTACTGACAATCATCCACCACCTTAATAACACATACTCACACACCTGCACCACCATGTCAGTGTCACTGCAGTACTGACAATCATCCACCACCCTAATAACACACACTCACACACCTGCACCACCATGTCAGTGTCACTGCAGTACTGACAATCATCCACCACCCTAATAACACACACTCACACACCTGCACCACCATGTCAGTGTCACTGCAGCACTGACAATCATCCACCACCTTAATAACACACACTCACACACCTGCACCACCATGTCAGTGTCACTGCAGTACTGAACATCATCCACCACCCTAATAACACACACTCACACACCTGCACCACCATGTCAGTGTCACTGCAGTACTGACAATCATCCACCACCCTAATAACACACACACACACACACACACACACCTGCACCACCATGTCAGTGTCACTGCAGCACTGACAATCATCCACCACGCTAATAACAGCTGCTCTGTCTATGGTCCTGATCATCAGAGAACAGAGTAAAGGGGACTAACAGAGTCTGTAGAGGAACAGATGGACTACAGAACGGAACTGTGGAACTACAAACCCCATCATTAAGGTGGTGGATCTGATACCTCACAATGTCAGACTGTTATATTAATAACACTTAGAATAAACTGCGGTACTCACCAAAGGGAGGTGGTGGAGATATAGTGCACCATCTGAATGAAGGGCAGCGGGTCTGATGAGGCCCCACAGCTCCCACACACACACTACACACACACACACACACACACACACACACACACACACACACACACACACACACACACACACACACACACACACACACACAGAGAGAGAGAGAGCGAGAGATAAACAACGTTTAACAATACATAGAATAATAACAGAACACGAAACAGGTTATTTTGGTTGTTTCCATTAGGGGGCGCCACACTGGGCCATGATTTTCCATCCATCCCTGTCCTTGGTATCTTCCTTTGTCCCACATTGTCCCACACAAACATAGTCTTTGTCCCACATTGTCCCACACAAACATAGTCTTTGTCCCACATTGTCCCACACAAACATAGTCTTTGTCCCACACAAACATAGTCTTTGTCCCACTTTGTCCCACACAAACATAGTCTTTGTCCCACATTGTCCCACACAAACATAGTCTTTGTCCCACATTGTCCCACACAAACATAGTCTTTGTCCCACACAAACATAGTCTTTGTCCCACACACACATGTCCCCACACAAACACACATTGTCTTTGTCCCACACACACATAGTCTTTGTCCCACACACACATTGTCTTTGTCCCACACACACATAGTCTTTGTCCCACACACACATTGTCTTTGTCCCACACACACATTGTCTTTGTCCCACACACACATAGTCTTTGTCCCACACAACATTGTCCCACACAAACATAGTCTTTGTCCCACATTGTCCCCACACAAACATAGTCTTTGTCCCACACACACATAGTCTTTGTCCCACATTGTCTTTGTCCCACACACACATAGTCTTTGTCCCACACACACATAGTCTTTGTCCCACACACACATTGTCTTTGTCCCACACACACATTGTCTTTGTCCCACACACACATTGTCTTTGTCCCACACACACATAGTCTTTGTCCCACACACACATTGTCTTTGTCCCACACACACATTGTCTTTGTCCCACACACACATTGTCCCACACATAGTCTTTGTCCCACACACACATTGTCTTTGTCCCACACACACATTGTCTTTGTCCCACACACACATAGTCTTTGTCCCACACACACATAGTCTTTGTCCCACACACACATAGTCTTTGTCCCACACAAACATAGTCTTTGTCCCACATTGTCCCACACAAACATAGTCTTTGTCCCACACAAACATAGTCTTTGTCCCACACAAACATTGTCTTTGTCCACACAAACATAGTCTTTGTCCCACACAAACATAGTCTTTGTCCCACACAAACATAGTCTTTGTCCCACATTGTCCCACACAAACATAGTCTTTGTCCCACACAAACATAGTCTTTGTCCCACACAAACATAGTCTTTGTCCCACATCTGGTGAATGGGAATCTGGTCACCCCCAGGTTAGAACCTAAAAACCATGAGCACAGGCGACGCGTCGCGGTCCGTGGACGGGACGCGGAACAGTTCGGGGACCGGTGTGGGGGCGTACCTGCTCAAACAGCGTCATGGCAAACTTCTGGTGCGGAATGCAGTGCTTGGCCGTACAGATGTCCTCCTTGGTCTCGTCGGCGATGTGAAAGTGGATGCGCATTAGTATGTTCTCCTGGGATGACGAAAGGAGACAGACGGAGAGCAACATTAGGCGGAGGGGGCGGAGTCACACTGTCCTTTATGCAAATACATTCTGACAGCGAACCGAATACATTTCATTAGAACATCCATTATCTTCAGCTTTATCCTCTATTAGGGTCGGGGGGGGTTCCCATGTCCATCCAGGGGACAACGTTTCGGGCGCTGGGCAGATACACCCAGGACAGGGGGGCAATCGATCACTGGACACACACTAACTCACACACACACACACACACACACTCTTTATGGGGCAATTTGGAGAATTCAATTGACCTTGACCCATGTTTTTGGACTGTGGGAGGAAACCGGAGTACCCGGAGGAAACCCACGAGGACACGGGGAGAACATGGAAACTCCACCTAGATTAGGATTCGAACCGGGAATCCCAAGTGCTGAGAGGAGAACATGCTAACCAGTAAGTGATGGTGCAGGTGTGTGAGTGTGTGTTATTAGGGTGGTGGATGATGCTCAGTACTGCAGTGACACTGACATGGTGGTGCAGGTGTGTGAGTGTGTGTTATTAGGGTGGTGGATGATTCTTCAGTACTGCAGTAACACTGACATGGTGGTGCAGGTGTGTGAGTGTGTGTTATTAGGGTGGTGGATGATTGTCAGTACTGCAGTGACACTGACATGGTGGTGCAGGTGTGTGAGTGTGTGTTATTAGGGTGGTGGATGATTGTCAGTGCTGCAGTGACACTGACATGGTGGTGCAGGTGTGTGAGTGTGTGTTATTAGGGTGGTGGATGATTGTCAGTACTGCAGTGACACTGACATGGTGGTGCAGGTGTGTGTGTGTTATTAGGGTGGTGGATGATTGTCAGTACTGCAGTGACACTGACATGGTGGTGCAGGTGTGTGAGTGTGTGTTATTAGGTTGGTGGATGATTGTCAGTACTGCAGTGACACTGACATGGTGGTGCAGGTGTGTGAGTGTGTGTTATTAGGGTGGTGGATGATTGTCAGTACTGCAGTGACACTGACATGGTGGTGCAGGTGTGTGAGTGTGTGTTATTAGGGTGGTGGATGATTGTCAGTACTGCAGTGACACTGACATGGTGGTGCAGGTGTGTGAGTGTGTGTTATTAGGTTGGTGGATGATTGTCAGTACTGCAGTCACACTGACATGGTGGTGCAGGTGTGTGAGTGTGTGTTATTAGGGTGGTGGATGATTGTCAGTACTGCAGTGACACTGACATGGTGGTGCAGGTGTGTGAGTGTGTGTTATTAGGTTGGTGGATGATTGTCAGTACTGCAGTGACACTGACATGGTGGTGCAGGTGTGTGAGTGTGTGTTATTAGGGTGGTGGATGATTGTCAGTACTGCAGTGACACTGACATGGTGGTGCAGGTGTGTGAGTGTGTGTTATTAGGGTGGTGGATGATGCTCAGTGCTGCAGTGACACTGACATGGTGGTGCAGGTGTGTGAGTGTGTGTTATTAGGGTGGTGGATGATTGTCAGTACTGCAGTGACACTGACATGGTGGTGCAGGTGTGTGAGTGTGTGTTATTAGGGTGGTGGATGATTGTCAGTACTGCAGGGACACTGACATGGTGGTGCAGGTGTGTGAGTGTGTGTTATTAGGGTGGTGGATGATTGTCAGTACTGCAGTGACACTGACATGGTGGTGCAGGTGTGTGAGTGTGTGTTATTAGGTTGGTGGATGATTGTCAGTACTGCAGTGACACTGACATGGTGGTGCAGGTGTGTGAGTGTGTGTTATTAGGTTGGTGGATGATTGTCAGTACTGCAGTGACACTGACATGGTGGTGCAGGTGTGTGAGTGTGTGTTATTAGGTTGGTGGATTATTGTCAGTACTGCAGTGACACTGACATGGTGTTGCAGGTGTGTGAGTGTGTGTTATTAGGGTGGTGGATGATTGTCAGTACTGCAGTGACACTGATATGGTGGTGCAGGTGTGTGAGTGTGTGTTATTAGGGTGGTGGATGATTGTCAGTACTGCAGTGACACTGACATGGTGGTGCAGGTGTGTGAGTCTGTGTTATTAGGGTGGTGGATGATGCTCAGTACTGCAGTGACACTGACATGGTGGTGCAGGTGTGTGAGTGTGTGTTATTAGGGTGGTGGATGATTGTCAGTACTGCAGTGACACTGATATGGTGGTGCAGGTGTGTGAGTGTGTGTTATTAGGGTGGTGGATGATTGTCAGTACTGCAGTGACACTGACATGGTGGTGCAGGTGTGTGAGTGTGTGTTATTAGGGTGGTGGATGATTGTCAGTACTGCAGTGACACTGACATGGTGGTGCAGGTGTGTGAGTGTGTGTTATTAGGGTGGTGGATGATTGTCAGTACTGCAGTGACACTGACATGGTGGTGCAGGTGTGTGTGAGTGTGTGTTATTAGGGTGGTGGATGATTGTCAGTACTGCAGTGACACTGACATGGTGGTGCAGGTGTGTGAGTGTGTGTTATTAAGGTGGTGGATGATTGTCAGTGCTGCAGTGACACTGACATGGTGGTGCAGGTGTGTGAGTGTGTGTTATTAAGGTGGTGGATGATTGTCAGTACTGCAGTGACACTGACATGGTGGTGCAGGTGTGTGAGTGTGTGTTATTAGGGTGGTGGATGATTGTCAGTACTGCAGTGACACTGACATGGTGGTGCAGGTGTGTGAGTGTGTGTTATTAGGGTGGTGATGATTGTCAGTACTGCAGGGACACTGACATGGTGGTGCAGGCGGTTGCTGAGGATGAAAGCCGACACTCACGAAACACTCGGCGGCGTCGTCCATGATGCCCAGCTGGAACCGCTGCTCGTCCTGGAACGTCTTGGCCAAAGCGGTGCGCAGGGCATCGGAGGGCAGAACCTTCTCAGAACTGTACTGGAACTGCACGAAGATGCTCTGAAACAAGCAGCAGGTCACCACGGCGACCGGGGTGGGGGGGGGGGGTTCCCCGTAATGAGGTCGCGGAACCCGAACCCGTTACATAAGAGAACTGGGCTGGAAACGTCGATGGATCGGTTCTCCATTAGATTCCAGACCCGGCGCGCCGCTCTGACCCGGTCACGAGATTGATTTAATTACCCCCCCCCCACCACCCCGCCCACTCGGTTCTCGGTTCCCCACCCACCCCCGGTATGGAGAACGATGGGTACCTACCTTCAGAGCGCAGAAGATACACGAGTCCTCCATGCACTTGTGTGTGGTCAGCTGCCGGAAGCTCCTCCTGAAGATGTCCAGGTGCCAGAGAACCTGCCGACCAGAGAACCCAGATCAGAGAGTTCCAATTCTCCGGTCAGAGGTGGCCGGACGACGGCTCTCTGAACGAGAACGGTCGGTTCTGCGAAGAACGAGAACGCGCGCTGCCGACATCTGTCCACATGTGGGAAACGGCTCGAGGGCCCGCCCCCGAGGTCACATGGGCGCTGCGCGGGCGCCGGCTGTCGGTCTTCGTTAGCGCGGCAGCCGGAGCGTGAGAGGACATACTGTTCTGGTTCTCTATAGTCTGTTCTCCAAAAGTTAGAACCCCGACAGCAGCTTCACAGAGTAACAACACAGAGATCCCACACAGAGTACCGCTTCAGAGAACCACCACAGAGAACCATCACAGAGTACCGCTTCAGAGAACCATCACAGAGTACCGCTTCAGAGTACCGATTCAGAGAACCACCACAGAGAACCATCACAGAGTACCGCTTCAGAGAACCATCACAGAGAACCATCACAGAGTACCGCTTCAGAGAACCACCACAGAGTACCATCACAGAGTACCGCTTCAGAGAACCATCACAGAGAACCATCACAGAGTACTGCTTCAGAGAACCATCACAGAGAACCACCATAGAGAACCATCACAGAGAACCACCATAGAGTACCGCTTCAGAGAACCATCATAGAGAACCATCACAGAGAACCACCATAGAGTACCGCTTCAGAGAACCATCACAGAGTACCGCTTCAGAGAACCATCACAGAGTACCGCTTCAGAGAACCATCACAGAGATCCCACACAGAGTACCGCTTCAGAGAACCATCACAGAGATCCCACACAGAGTACCATTTCAGAGAACCATCACAGAGTACCGCTTCAGAGAACCATCATAGAGAACCATCACAGAGAACCACCATAGAGTACCGCTTCAGAGAACCATCAGAGTACCGCTTCAGAGAACCATCACAGAGAACCGCTTCAGAGAACCATCACAGAGATCCCACACAGAGTACCGCTTCAGAGAACCACCACAGAGAACCACTTCAGAGAACCATCACAGAGATCCCACACAGAGTACCGCTTCAGAGAACCAACACAGAGAACCATCACAAAGAACCACCATAGAGTACCGCTTCAGAGAACCATCACAGAGATCCCTCACAAAGTACCGCTTCAGAGAACCACCACAGAGATCCCACACAGAGTACTGCTTCAGAGAACCATCACAGAGAACCATCACAGAGAACCACCACAGAGAACCACCACAGAGAACCACCATAGAGTACCGCTTCAGAGAACCATCACAGAGATCCCACACAGAGTACCGCTTCAGAGAACCATCACAGAGATCCCACACAGAGTACTGCTTCAGAGAACCACCGCAGAGAACCGCTTCAGAGAACCACCATAGAGTACCACTTCAGAGAACCACCACAGAGAAGCACCACAGAGTACCGCTTCAGAGAACCACCATAGAGTACCGCTTCAGAGAACCACCATAGAGTACCGCTTCAGAGAACCATCACACAGTACCACCACAGAGAACCAAACCGCTCTGTGGGGGGGGGGGGGTCATGTGCCCCTCATGGCGGGGGGGGGGGGGGGGGGGTTCTGGTGGAGGCAGCAGGCGGATTCCTCAGAGTGCAGAAATAAAACCTGCATTTAATTCCACACAAAGACGAGCGTTCTCGATCCGCCTCCAGGTTCTCGAGCCGCCGTCTCGACAGGAGAACATGATAACACCACACGGCGTCTCGTTCTCACCCCCCCCCCACCTCATCCCCAACTCTAATTCGAGGCTGTGGAGGTGTTCTCAGAGGGCTGAGCCACCTTAACGCCGAAGCGCTGATTAAACTATAATCCAGAACCAGACGGGGGCTGATGGCGGGGTGCGAGGGGGGCAATTATCCTGCAGGGTGGCAGTCGGTCGAGGGGGGGGGGGGGGGGGGTCACTGAGTCAGCGGGTCGCTGGCGTTCTCTGAGCATTAGGATTACGGCTGGCCTGTCAGTCAGCAGCTCCGCCTCTTCACCCTGAGGATCCAGGTTCGAATCCCAATCTGGGTGGTTTGCATGTTCTCCCCGTGTCCGTGTGGGCTTCCTCTTACAATCCAAATACGTGGATTCAAGGTGAATTGTGTGTTTCTATCTAAATTGCCCCTATACATAGTGTGTGTCCTCCTCCACCATGCTTGATCGTGACAGTCAGTCAGCAACTCCACCTTTAAGCACTTGGGAGCTGGTTGGAGTTTGCATGTTCTCCCTGTGTCAAGGTAAATTGACTAAATTGCCCCTATATAGTGTGTTCAGCAGGAACGCACGCTCATCGAATTCCTCCACCTAACCACCAATCAGCACTCAGGGTTGAGTACGCCGTGGTTCCTCAGCACCTCTGGTGTAGAACCCTCAGCGTCGGCTCGATGCAAAACCGTTTAGCGGCTGAAATGAAAAGACTTTTACTGCAACAGCATCGCCGTGTGTGTGTGTGTGTGTGTGTGTGTGTGTGTGTGTGTGTGTGTGAGAGTGTGTGTGTGTGTGTTTAAGTGTAAGTGTGTGTAAGTGTGTGTGTGTGTGTGTGTGTCTGTGTGTGTGTGTGTGTGAGTGTAAGTGTGTGTGTGTGTGTAAGTGTAAGTGTGTGTAAGTGTGTGTATTTGTGTTTCTGTGTGTAAGTGTAAGTGTGTGTGTGTGTGTGTGTGTGTGTGTGTAAGTGTGTGTGTGTAAGTAAGTGTGTGTGTTAGTGTATGTGTGTGTAAGTGTAAGTGTGTGTGTGTAAGTAAGTGTGTGTGTTAGTGTGTGTGTTAGTGTGTGTGTTAGTGTGTGTGTTAGTGTGTGTGTTAGTGTGTGTGTGTGTAAGTGTAAGTGTGTGTGTGTAAGTGTGTGTGTTAGTGTGTGTGTTAGTGTGTGTGTGTGTTAGTGTAAGTGTGTGTAAGTGTAAGTGTGTGTGTAAGTAAGTGTGTTAGTGTGTGTGTGTAAGTGTGTGTGTGTTAGTGTGTGTAAGTGTGTGTGTGTGTAAGTGTGTGTGTGTGTAAGTGTGTGTTTGTGTAAGTGTGTGTGTGTAAGTGTGTGTGGTAAGTGTGTGTGTGTAAGTGTGTGTGTGTTTGAGAGAGTGTGTGTGTGTGTGTGTAGGTGTGTGTTAGTGTGTGTGTGTGTGTGTGTGTAAGTGTGTGTGTGTGTAAGTGTGAGAGTGTGTGTGTGTGTGTGTGTGTGTGTGTGTGTGTAGGCTGGGATCACGCTGTTCTCAGAACAGAATCTGGAACCGAGAGCGGTGCAGAGTGGGCGAGAGGGTGGCATTTGCATGTTCTCCTCATGTTAGTGTGGGCCTACAGCAGGAGGCGCTGTTTCCCCTCGGCCCAAAGACGTGGGGGGTCTGCTGGACTCCCAGAACCATCGGTTACGGTTCTAGATCAATATCAACGTCCATCCATCCGTTATCTTCAGCTTTATCCTCCATTAGGGTCATTGGGGGGGGGTTCCCCATGCCCATCCAGGGGAGAACGTTTCGGGCGCTGGGCAGATACACCCAGGACAGGGGGGGGCAATCTATCACTGGGCACACACTCACTCACACAGACACACTCTATATGGGGCAATTTGGAGAACTCAATTGACCTTGATCCATGTTTTTGGACTGTGGGAGGAAACCGGAGAACCCGGAGGAAACCCACGCGGACACGGGGAGAACATGCAAACTCCACCCAGATGGGGATTGGAACCGGGAATCCCTAGCGCTGAGAGGAGAACATGCTAAACCACTAAGCCACCGTGCCGCCCTGAATATCAACAAACCAATCAAATGAAATAAAAGTTTTAGACAGAAGGCCCTCTTGTGAGGACCCTGGCTTGGTCGGGGGGGGGGGGCATCATCAGGTTCTAACACGTCACTTGTAAAGACGCCCCGGTGCAGATGAGGGGGGGGGGGTTGTACCTGCAGAGCGCTGTTGAGGAAGCAGCTGTTCTGCCCCGGCTCGTTGCTGAGCCCCTTGCTGGGGGCAATAGAGGTCATGGTGCGGGGGGTGAAGATGCCCTGCAGCCCGCTGCTCCCCGACGCAAAGTAGTTCCGTTTCCACGACATGGTGCCGCCGCCGCCGTTTAGAACCCGCGCGGCGGCGCCGGGGGCATGTCCGAGAACGGGCTCCGCTGACTCCGCCCCTCTATCCCGTCCTCATTTCGGGATCCGCGGGGGGCGGTTACAGAACCGGGCGTTCTGCCGGCTGCATGGCGCGAGGATCCCCCGGGGGACGGCGTCGGCGTCTCGTCCCGCCGAAGAACGTACAGGGGTGCGAATGTTCTCACGCTGGCGGACCTGAAGGGGGGGGGGGGGGGTGAGAGAGAGAGAGAGAGAGAGAGAGGTTTAGTCCATGGTGAGGTCCCTGTGGAACCGATACGCCGCGGTGCAGCGGTCAGCACGTCCCAGGTTCGAATCCCGATCTGGGTGGAGTTTGCATGTTCTCCTGGGACCGTGTGGGTTCCCTCCCACAGTCCAAAAACATGGGTTCAAGGTGAATTGGCTGCTCTAAATTGCCCCTATATAGTGTGTGAGTGTGTGGCCAGCGATGGGTTGGGGGCCTGAAACGTTCTCCTCTGGGCGGGCATGAGGAACCCTGGGGTGATAAGGTTTAATGGTCTGGCTGGAGAACCCACGTTAGGAACATCAGTGGACCTGGGAATCGAAAAGGGGGGGGGGGGAGAGAGAGAGAGGTTTAGTCCATGGTGAGGTTCCCGTGGAACCGAAACGTCAGCACGTCCCAGGTTCGAATCCCGATCTGGGTGGAGTTTGCATGTTCTCCCCAGGACTGTGTGGGTTTCTTCTGGGTTCCTCCCACAGTCCAAAAACATGGGTTCAAGGTGAATTGGCTGCTCTAAATTGCCCCTATATAGTGTGTGTGAGTGATTGGTTGCCGCCCGGCGCCTGAAACGTTCTCCTCTGGGCGGGCATGAGGAACCCTGGGGTGATGAGGTTTAAGGGTCTGGCTGGAGAACCCACGTTGGGAACATCAGTGGACCTGGGAATCGAACCCCCAACCTCCCGAGCGCCCCGACGACAGAGCGACCACCTGATCGTGACTGTTCCGGTTCTCCGAACGCGTGTTCTGGATGCGCAGGAGAACGCGACGTATGAACAACGTGAATACAACCAACAACACGACGTAACCGACGACGCAACATAGTAACATAACGAGGCCTAGAGGTTTAGCATGTTCTCCTGTCAGCGCTGGGGATTCCCGGTTCGAATCCCAATCTGGGTGCAGTTTGCATGTTCTCCCCGTGTCCGCATGGGTTTCCACCGGGTTCCGGGTTTCCTCCCACAGTCCAAAAACATGGCTCAAGTCAATTGAATTGTCCAAATTGCCCCATATAGAGTGTGTGTGTGAGTGAGTGAGTGTGTGTCAAGTGATAGATTGCCCCGCCTGTCCTGGGTGTATCTGTCCTTCGCCCGAAACGTTCTCCCCTGGGTGGGCATGGGGAACCCCCCCCCCCATGGATGTATACATTGTGCAAACTCCTCTGTGTGTTCACTGTGTGTTCCAAAAACATGGATTCAAGGTGAATTGAGTTCTCCAAATTGCCCCATATAGAGTGTGTCTGAGTGAGTGTGTGTGTGCCCAGCGATAGATTGCCCCCCCCTGTCCTGGGTGTATCTGTCCAGCGCCCGAAACGTTCTCCCCTGGATGAGCATCCCCGATACACAGCAGTATCTGGCAACCTGAAACCCAGGCATCGACACGTACGGAACGTTCCTTATTACCCCGCTGCGTTCTCTTTGTTTATGTGTACACTGCAGCGCAGATCAGACCAGATTACAGATTACAGATTAGCCCCAGATCAGACGCTGGGATTAGTGCGGCTCCGAGGGGCGGGGCCAAGTCGCCTCGTCAACAGGAGGGAGCTTTATTCCTCCAGATGGTTACGCGCCTCCACCAGGCCGAATTAAGCCCTACTGGACTAACGAGTCCGGTCACATGGACCCGGAGAACCGCGGGAACGCGGAAAACAAACGTTCCTCACATCGGTGTGGGGGCGGGGGCGGTTCCTCCATGTCCCTCCAGGGGAGAATGTTTTGGGCGCACACTCGCACAGAAAAACACACACTCTCTATGGGGCAATTTGGAGCATTCAATTGACCTTGATCCATGTTTTTTGGACTGTGGGAGGAAACCGGGGAACCCGGAGGAAGCCCACGCGGACACGGGGAGAACATGCAAACTCCGCCCAGATGGGGATTCGAACCGGAGCTAAGAGGAGAACGTGGAATATCGGTTTATTATACTTTATTATAAACCAGCATTGGTTTGACGGGAAGGAACCGACCGTCTGGTGGACTGTCTGTCTGAGGGACCGTCTGTCCAAAGGAACCTTCTGTCTGTCTGAGGGACCGTCTGTCCAAAGGAACCTTCTGTCTGTCTGAGGGACCGTCTATCCAAAGGAAACGTCTGTCTGAGGGACCGTCTGTCCAAAGGAACCGTCTTTCTGTCTGAGGGACCGTCTGTCCAAAGGAACCTTCTTTCTGTCTGAGGGACCGTCTGTCCAAAGGAACCTTCTTTCTGTCTGAGGGACCGTCTGTCCAAAGGAACCGTCTGTCTGTCTGAGGGACCGTCTGTCCAAAAGACCCAAATGTCTGTCTGAGGGACCGTCTGTCCAAAGGAACCGTCTGTCGGAGGGACCGTCTGTCCAAAGGAACCGTCTGTCTGAGGGACCGTCTGTCCAAAGGAAACGTCTGTCTGAGGGACCGTCTGTCCAAAGGAACCGTCTTTCTGTCTGAGGGACCGTCTGTCCAAAGGAACCTTCTTTCTGTCTGAGGGACCGTCTGTCCAAAGGAACCTTCTTTCTGTCTGAGGGACCGTCTGTCCAAAGGAACCTTCTTTCTGTCTGAGGGACCGTCTGTCCAAAGGAACCGTCTGTCTGTCTGAGGGACCGTCTGTCCAAAAGACCCAAATGTCTGTCTGAGGGACCGTCTGTCCAAAGGAACCGTCTGTCGGAGGGACCGTCTGTCCAAAGGAACCATCTGTCTGAGGGACTGTCTGTCTGAGGGACTGTCTGTCCGAAGGAACCTTCTGTCTGATGGACTGTCTGTCTAAAGGACCGTCTGGCTGTCCAAAAGACCCATTTGTCTGTCTGAGGGACCGTCTGTCTGTCTCTGAGGGACCGTCTGTCCAAAGGAACCGTCTGTCTGTCTCTGAGGGACCGTCTGTCTGTCTCTGAGGGACCGTCTGTCTGTCTCTGAGGGACCGTCTGTCTGTCTCTGAGGGACCGTCTGTCCAAAGGAACCGTCTGTCTGAGGGACCGTCTGTCCAAAAGACCCATATGTCTGTCTGAGGGACCGTCTGTCCAAAGGAATCGTCTGTCTGAGGGACCGTCTGTCCAAAGGAACCGTCTGTCTGAGGGACCGTCTGTCCAAAGGAACTTTCTGTCTGTCTGGGGAACCCGAACGCCTCAGACGGCGGGAACCCGGACGCCTCAGACGGCGGGAACCCGGACGCCTCAGACGGCGGGAACCCGGACGCCTCAGACGGCGGGAACCCGGACGCCTCAGACGCCGGGAACACGGACGCCTCAGACGCCGGGAACACGGACGCCTCAGAAGCCGGGAACACGGACGCCTCAGAAGCCCGGAACCCGAACGCCTCAGACGTCTGGAACTTAACAAACATGTTGTCTTTGTTTACGTGCAGAACGGAAGCGTCTGCTTCTGGAACGCTGAGGAACGAGAGGAACCCGTTTCCCGAATCTGAAACGAAGGAATGCAGATGGTTCCCGCTGATCAGCCGGAATTGTTCACGAAGAGAACCGGCGGTTCCTTCACCCAGGTGCTCCGATCTCGTGATCCCGCTGAACCTGTCTCGGAACCCGTCCCGCGTCACGCTCACAGGCGCAGAACCCTGGAGAACAGGGGTCCGAATCTCTCAGTGTCTGCCGATTCGATTCGATTTTTGAGCTCACGATTCGATTCAGAATCGATTTTTTTTTCTCTTTAAATTTAGTTTAATTGATGTGATCGACGAGATGAAAGGACGACGTAAACACATAGAACATTTATTTAAAACGATACGCTCAGGTTCCGTCCTGCGTCAAATCTTTTTGCATCCATGCCCATCCAGGGGAGAACGTTTCGGGCGCTGGGCACACCCAGGACAGGGGGGGGCAATCTATCACTGGACACACACTCACTCACTCACACAGATACACTCTATATGGGGCAATTTGGACAATTCAATTGACTTGATCCATGTTTTTTGGACTGTGGGAGGAAACCGGAGAACCCGGAGGAAACCCACATGGACATGGGGAGGACATGGAAACTCCACCCAGATGGGGAATAAAAGGATTCTTGGGCATTTTGAATCGATTCCTGAATCGCCTGGACTACGAATCGATTTATTTCAGCGCCCCTACTGGAGAACCCTGGAGAACGCGGACCGACAAAAAGTTGAATGAAAGGAAATGAGTCTCAGTCCTCAGAGGACGTGGCGTGATGGTTCCACTCGCTCCGCCCATTAACCCACCCCCCCACGGTTCTCCAGGCTTCGGGGTTTCTTTACAGGTCCTTTACAGGCCTTAAAGGACAATGGCCACGCCCCCTCTTTCAGACGTTCTCATGCACAGTTCTCCAGCAGCAGAACAATGGTGGACAACAATGGAGGCTGATTGCAGGGTGAAGGACGTTCCACCCGCTCGGAGACCACAGAAGACTCGCTTTGTACGGAGGACACTTTAGAAACTTTATAACCAAGTTCTCCGTTCCGCGTTCCCGCAGACAGACATAACGCCGAGGAACCGCCACAAGGAGACAGACACATGACCTGCACGTCCCCTGTCCACTGAAAAGACATTCTGTAATCCTGAATACTACAGGACACATGACACACACACACACATATAAACATATACACATACTCTCACACACACACACACACACACACACACACACACACAGACAGACAGACAGACAGACAGACAGACAGACACACACACAGGACACACACACACACACACACACACACAGGAACACACACACAGGCAGACAGACAGACACACACACACACACAGACAGAAAGACAGACAGACACACACACACACACAGAAACACACACACACGCAGGCAGACAGACAGACAGACAGACACACAGAGACACATACACAGAAACACAGAGACACACACACAGACACACACACACAGACAGACACACACACACACACACACACACACACACAGACAGACAGACACACCACACACACACACACACACACACAGAGACAGACAGACAAACACACACACACACACAGACAGACAGACACACACACAGACACACACAGACAGACAGACACACACACAGACACACACAGACAGACACACACACACAGACACAGACAGACACACACACAGAGACACAGACAGACACACACACACAGACAGACAGACAGGCAGGCAGACACACACACAGGACACACACACAGGACACACACACACACAGGAACACACACACACAGGAACACACACACACAGGAACACACACACACACACAGGAACACACACACAGGCAGACAGACAGACAGACAGACACACAGAGACACATACACAGAAACACAGAGACACACACAGACAGACAGACACACACAGACAGACAGACAGACAGACAGACACACACACACACACACACACACACACACACACACACAGACAGACACACACACAGAGACACAGACAGACACACACACAGAGACACAGACACAGACACACACACAGACACAGACACAGACAGACACACACACAGACACAGACACACACACAGACACAGACACAGACAGACACACACACAGACACAGACAGACACACACACAGAGACACAGACACACACACACACACAGAGACACAGACAGACACACACACAGAGACACAGACAGACAAACACACACACACAGACAGACAGACAGACACACACACAAACACACACACACACAGACAGTGGGCAGGGTGGATTAGTGGTTTAACATGTTCTCCTCTCAGCACTAGGGATTCTCGGTTCGAATCCCAATCTGGGTGGAGTTTGCATGTCCTCCCCGTGTCCACATGGGTTTCCTCCGGGTTCTCCGGTTTCCTCCCACAGTCCAAAAACATGGATCAAGGTCGATGGAATTCTCCAGATTGCCCCATATAGAGTGTGTCTGTGTGTGTTCAGTGATAGATTGCCACCCGCCCAATCCCGGGTGTATCTACCCAGCGCCCGAAACGTTCTCCCCTGGATGGGCATGGAGAACCCCCCCTCCCCCCCCAACCCTAATAGAGGATAAAGTGGAGGATAATGGATGGATGGGTTATTGTAACAGAACGGTTTCTTTTCTCGTCTCGTTCACGTCTAATTATCGTCTAATTATCGTCTAATTATCGAGGAGCGAGGTTTAGATTTCCAATCGGGCGTCGCCGAACATCGATACGCAGAACGGCGTAGAACGTCGATACGCAGAACGGCGTAGAACGTCGATACGCAGAACGCCGCGCCAACGGTGACCGTTACTGAGGATCCGGCTCCCTGAGACGATGGATTATAATGACACGGGTTCCACAGAACAGCGTGATGTACTGTGTGTGTGTGTGTGTGTGTGTGTGTGTGTGTGTGTGTTCCAGCAGACTGAAGTAGAGTCTATGTTCTAATCCATGGGGATTAAGCGCAGACCCTAATCACCAGTCCGGGTTCCAGAGGCAGCAATCTCTGGGCGTCATGGCGGGACGGAGGCGCAGGGAAAACAACACTTTGCGCTACGTCTCCACGTTCCACCCTCCACTCGCCCCCTGTTGGTTCTCTGTTGGTCAGGAGCATCACAGAACAGGTATCATTTGGGTGGTGGATCGTTTCTTGTCGGTTCTGCAGTGACACTGATGTGGTGAGGGGGTTCTAGTGGAGTTTCATTGCTCCACCTCAGTCACACTGCTGGGATAGGACTAAATGCCCCCACCCAATAACCCCTGCTCTGTGGTGGTACTATTGGGGTTCTGAGCATTAGAACAGAGTACACAGTATGTACTGTAGAACACACACAGATGGACTACAGAATGAGACTGGAGAACTACAAACGTCCATCTTCACCCTACGTGGAACGGAGAACAAAAAAAGGGGCGTGTCCTAACAAAACGACATCATCAAAGCTCCGAAACCCCAGTTCCAGATTTAACCACGCGTTTACATTCGTGTACTGGGACATCGACGTCAACGGGTCCGGTTCCAGAACCTGAGGCTCCGCCCCCTCGGAGGCTTCCAGCATGGAAACAAAAAAACGGGGGAACGGGGGGGGGGGGTCCGGCACCGCAGTCGAACACGATCACAGGGGTATGTTTCACAACCTGTATGAGCAGCGCCTATGAGAGCGGAGGTAGGGGACAGGAGGCAGGGGACAGGAGGCCGGGGACAGGAGGCCGGGGACAGGAGGCCGGGAGACGGGAGGCCGGGAGACGGAGGCCGGGAGACAGGAGGCGGGAGACAGGAGGCCGGGAGACAGGAGGCCGGGAGACAGGAGGCCGGGAGACAGGAGGCCGGGAGACAGGAGGCCGGGAGACAGGAGGCCGGGGACAGGAGGCAGGGGACAGGAGGCCGGGAGACAGGAGGCCGGGAGACAGGAGGCCGGGAGACAGGAGGCCGGGGAGACAGGAGGCCGGGAGACAGGAGGCCGGGAGACAGGAGGCCGGGGACAGGAGGCCGGGAGACAGGAGGCCGGGAGACAGGAGGCCGAGGCGCCGGGGACAGGGAGGCCGGAGACATGAGGCCGGGAGACAGGAGGCCGGGAGACAGGAGGCGGGGGACAGGAGGCCGGGGACAGGAGGCCGGGAGACAGGAGGCCGGGAGACAGGAGGCCGGGAGACAGGAGGCCGGGAGACAGGAGGCCGGGAGACAGGAGGCCGGGAGACAGGAGGCCGGGAGACAGGAGGCC
>JAFMOC010001148.1:0-35042 GCA_019802505.1 Corydoras sp. C115 | reverse complement strand
GGCAATTTACGGGCCCCGATTCACCTGAATCCATTTTTTTCGACGTGGGAGACAAGGGGGAAAACCCCCGGAAAAAACCCCTACACGGACACTGTTTTAAAACCTGGACCCCAGGCTCAGAGGACCCCACGCTGTCTGGGTGCCCCCCTCCCCCCCCCCCCCCCCCCCCCCCGCAGAGGATTCATTTGAAGCTGGGGGTTCAAACGTTCAAACAGGGTGTTTAGTTGGGGTTTTCCCTTAAAACCCGGACAGCCATCAAACCTAATGATGCTGCTCTGAGGGGGGGGGGGGAGGCGGTTACTCGCTACCTTGATTTGAGCATGGGATGACAAATAAAGGTGTCCTAAGCGTTCAGGCGTGGTTCCTAAAGTGTTCGTGGTCGGTTCCTTAAGTGTTCTAGGTGGTTCTAAAAGTTGTTCTGGTGGGTTCTAAAGTGTTTCTGGTGGTCCTAAAGTTTTCCTAAAGTGTTCCAGGTGGTTCCTTAAAGTGTTCAAGGGTGGTTCCTAAAAGTGTTGTCCTAGGTGGTTCCTAAAGGTGTTTCCTGGTGGTTCCGTAAAGTTCCTAATGTGTTCCAGGTGGTTCCTAAAGTGTTCCAGGTGGTTCCTAAAGTGTTCCAGGGTGGTTCCTAAAGTGTTCCAGGTGGTTCCTAAAGTGTTCCGGTGGTTCCTAATGTGTTCCAGGGTGGTTCCTAAAGTGTTTGTTCCTAAAAGTGTTCCGGTGTTGTTTCCTAATGTGTTTCCGAGGTGGTTTCCTTAAAGTGTGGTTCCGGTGTGGTGGTTCCTAAAAGTGTTCCGCGTTCCTAAAGTGTTCCGCGTAGTTCCTAATGTGTCCCAGGTGGTTCCTAAAGTGTTCCAGGTGGTTCCTAAAGTGTTCCGGGTGGTTCCTAAAGTGTTCTGGTGGTTCCTAAATTGTTCCGGGTGGTTCTTAGGGCGCTGATGGGCAGTTCCTGGGGATTTACAGGGTTCTTTATGTCAAGATCATTTTGTCATCACTGTTCATTGGAATGGCACATTGACTTAGTGCTTTAGCATGTTCTCCTCTCAGCGCTAGGGGTTCCCGGTTCGAATCCCCATCTGGGTGAAGCTTTCATGTTCTCCCCGTGTCTGCGTGGGTTTCCTCCGGGTTCTCCGGTTCCCTCCCACAGTCCAAAAACATGGAGCAAGTCAATTGAATTCTCCAAATTGCCCCATATAGAGTGTGTTGTGTGTGAGTGAGTGTGTGTCCAGCGATAGATTGCCCCCCTGTCCTGGGTCTATCTGCCCAGCGCCCGAGACGTTCTCCCCTGGATGGGCATGGGGAACCCCACCGTGACCCTAATAGAGGATAAAGCGGAGATAATGAATGAATGATTGAATATTAATGAATTGAAATGGATTTTATTGATATTATATAAACAGAGTAGCGTCCCGTGGGGTCAGTGTTGGTTTTTCAGGTTCTATCATCTGCAGAACGGCCTTGGCCGCGGCGATAAACGTGAGATCGCTCGCACATGCTGTGGAACGTATCTGCGCGGGTTTTTCCGCCCGCCGCCGCCGCCGCGTCCACCCTATATAAAGGCGAGGGAACGGCGGCGTTGGCATTGTGGAGTGCAGACGTACGGCGCCATGCTGAGGTTTGTTCTGCTGAGCGTCTTCGCGGTTCTGGGTGAGTGCGGCGGGTGAAACGCAAACATTCGGGGGGAGAACGAGCTAAATTTGACCTTAAGATAATTATTTTTCTCATATCGAGCTGAACGCTGCTTCAGGCGACATTACAGCATCTCATTAACGTATAATGGATGTGCAGTGAAGTGTGCGGCGGACTGCCATGACGGGAACGTGTGTGTGTGTGTGTGTGTGTGTGTGTGTGTGTGTGTGTGTAGCCCTGGCTTCGGACAGGCCCGAACCCCGATTCCTGGAGAACGTGGAGCGAGTGGTTGGTGGAGAAGTGACAAACGCTAACACGTGGCGCTGGCAGGTGGTTGATTACTGTTGTTTTCCTCATTATTGTCCGCTTTATCCTCTATTAGGGTCGCGGGGGGGGGGGGTTCCCCATGCCCTTCCAAAGGAGAACGTTTCAGGCACAGGGCAGATACACCCAGGACAGGACGCCAATCTAGGCACACTCTATAGGGGCAATTTCCATCCATCCATCCATTATCTTCAGCTTTGTCCTCTATTAGGGTCGCAAAGGGGGGGGGGGGGGGGTTCCCCATGCCCATCCAGGGGAGAACATTTCGGGCACTGGGCAGATACACCCAGGACAGGGCGCCAATCTATCACTCGACACACACTCACTCACACACACACACTCTATATGGGGCAATTTGGAGAATTCAGTTGACTTGATCCATATTTTTTTGGACTGTGGGAGGAAACCAGAGAACCCGGAGGAAACCCACGCGGACACGGGGAGAACATGAAAACTCCACCCAGATTGGGATTCGAACCGGGAATCCCCAGCGCTGAGAGGAGAACATGCTAAACCACTAAGCCACCATGCTGTCTTAGGGGCAATTTGAAGCTGCCAATTCACCTTGAATTGAATTCATGTTTTTACACTGTGGGAGGAAACCGGAGAACCCGGAGAAAACCCATGTGGACACGGGGAGAACATGGAAACTCCACCCAGATTGGGATTCGAACCGGGAATCCCTAGAGCTTAGATGCAGATGTGCTGAGCACTACACCACCATGACGTTCCGTCGTTCCGTCCGTCATACAGATGTTCTGTTCTCTCTCTCTCTCTGTCTCTCTCTCTCAGATCTCGCTGCAGTACCTGAGTGGTGGATCATACTATCACACATGTGGTGGAACCCTCATCAGGAGGAACTTTGTGCTGACCGCCGCTCACTGCGTCGACACGTGAGTGATGCTGTCCTCTGATTGGTCTGTCTGTACTCCATCTACACAATACAGATCAACAACATATATAACACGGAACACGTGTGTGTGTGTGTGTGTGTGTGAGTGTGTTTGTGTGTGTGTGTGTGTGTGTGTGTGTGTGAGGGTGTGTGTCCGTGTTTCCACCTCCCACAGTCCAAAAAGAAAAAAAAAAGTGGATCAAGTCAATGTGTGTTGTGTGTGTGTGTGTTGTGTGTGATTGAGAGGTGTGGCGCCCTGTCCTTGGTGGTAGAGTGTGAAACGTGTGTGTGTGTGTGTGTTGTGTGTGTGTGTGTGTGTGTGTGTGTGTGTGAGGGTTTCCTCCGGGTTCTCTGGTTTCCTCCCACAGTCCAAAAAAATATGGATCAAGTCAATTGAATTTTCCAAATTGCCCCATATAGAGTGTGTGAGTGAGTGTGTGTCCAGTGATAGATTGGCGCCCTGTCCTGGGTGTATCTGCCCAGCGCCCGAAACGTGTGTGTGTGTGTGTGTGTGTGTTGTGTGTGTGTGTGTGTGTGAGTGTGTGTGAGTGTGTGTGAGTGTGTGTGTGTGTGTGTGTGTGAGTGAGTGTTGTGTGTGTGTGTGAGTGTGTGTGTGTGAGTGTGTGTGTGTGTGAGTGTGTGTGTGTTTGTGTGTGTTCCCTATACAAATCCACATAATAATAATAATAATAATAATAATAAACAAGGTTCGAATCATAAACACCTTAATTAAAAAACTAAATCATTAATAGAGTGGCTTAGTGGTTTAGCATGTTCTCCTCTCAGCGCTGGGGATTCCCAGTTCCCACAGTCCAAAAAAAAAAAATGGATTCAAGGTGAACTGGCTGTTTTAAATTGCCCCTATATGTATAGTGTGTACGGGCGGCACGGTGGATGAGTGTGAGTGTCCAGTGATAGATTGGCGCCCTGTTTTGGGTGTATCTGCCCAGCGCCCGAGACGTTCTCCCCTGGATGGGCATGGGGAACCCCCCCCCCCCGACCCTAGTAGAGGATAAAGCGGAGGATGATGGATGAAATCGTTAATAATCTGGTTCCGTGACGTAATCTAGTCCAGTTTGCCAACGCTGATCACTGAGCAACATTTTCTCTATCGCTCAAACACTGCCCTCTGGTGGCCAAATTACAGAACACAGTTTATAAAAACAGCGTCACAGGTTTAGTTTAATGTGAAGCGCTCAGAGGGGTGTGTGTGTGTGTGTGTGTGTGTGTGTGTGTGTGTTGTGTGTGTGTGTGTGTTATTGTTAATGACGTCACGTAAACGTTTTATGAACCCATAGCAACAACGTTCTCTCTTTTGTCTGTTGATGTCTGTAGTCAGAGAACGTGGCGCGTCGTGCTGGGAGACCATGACATCTACAACCACGAGGGATCCGAGCAGTACGTGAGCGTCAGCGCCGTCCACATCCACCCTCAGTGGAACCCCAACAACGTGGCTGGCGGGTACGAGAACCCACACACGCTCACGTCCGTATGAGCGACACATGATCCACCACCTCACAGTTCACGCCTTGCAGCTCCACCGCCATCCTGCGCCCCGTTTTTTAAAGGTTCTAGATCACGTTCTAGTCCTTCTCACAATAGATCTTTACAATGTTCTAAAGCCAAACCCTTAAAGAACAAGTCGAGAATGTCCTGGTGTGGTTGTGTTGAAAGGAGGAAGCCTTGTGAGGACCGAGGCTCAATGGTGGTGGTGGGGGGCGCAATGGGGGGGCAATGGAGGGGGCAAGGGGGGGGGGCATATGGGGGGGGGCAGGGGGGGGGGCAGGACCCCAAAAGTACCACCACTGAGAAGCTATGAATTGTGGGGTAAAAAAGTGGTGGTGGTGGGGGGGGCAATGGGGGGGCAGTACTGTGCTGTCAATGGAGGGTTATGGTTTCGGGGCAATGGGGGGGGCAGGACCCCTGAGAACGTCCCCTGAAAGCTATGATTGCTTCTTGGACCATTGTGTGCTCTGGGGGGAATACTGTGGGTCAGTCTGAAGGTTGGGCGAATCCAGGGGGAGAACATCAATTATTGCTCTGGGGTGTGTTGGGCGGGGGCAAGTGGGGGGGCAATGGGGGGGGCAGTGGGGGGGCAATGGGGGGGGCAGGACCCCAAAAGTACCACCACTGAGAAGCTATGAATTGTGGGGTAAATTCTTGGACATTGTGGTTGCTCTGGGGTTAGAATACTGTGCTGTCAGTCTGAAGGTTGTGGGTTCGAATCCCAGGTTCCTGAGAACATCCCCTAACGCTTATTGCTCTGGGGTGTGTGTGTGTGGGGGGGGGGGGTATCATGGCTGACCCTGTATTCTGACCCAAACCCAGGTGGGGATATTTTGGGTAACAGCTGAATGACCCGATGTTCTGCAGTGACCCTGTCGGACGTGGTGGTGTGTTAGTGTGTTGAGGTTAACCACCTCAGTAAGGTGGAGCAATGAGGTGGAGGTGTGTAAGTGAGTGGGCAGTGAGTGGACACTCCACCATTACCAGCGCAACACTCTAGTCACCCTGACCATGACGCCACCTCACTGCAGTTCTGCCACCCTAATGATCCCTGCTCCGTCCATGAGTCCTGATCGCCAGAGAACCGACTAAAAAGGACTAACGGTGTGTAGAGGAACCGATGGACTACAAAATGGAACTGTAGGACTACAAAGTCCATCTGTCCTCGGCGGGTTTTCCGGTTGAGGTCAGCACTGCGTTCCTGGGTTCCTGGGTTCCTGACCCCGACTGGGCCGGTTAGATTCGGAGCCCGGAGTCCGATTGAGAGTGGATTGGGGATCCAGTGGCGACGTTGCGTCCGGAGATCAATTGCCCCATTGCGTTCGGACTCATAAATCTCTGTTGCAGGTACGACATCGCGCTGCTGCGCCTTTCCTCCGACGCCACCCTCAACTCCTACGTGCAGCTGGCAAAGCTGCCCCCCTCGGGCCAGGTCCTGCCCAACAACAACCCCTGTTACATCACCGGCTGGGGTCGCACCCAGAGTCAGTGAGAGTCCTTTATATTCTCCAATATTCCTAAAGTATGTGCGCACCTCTGAATTTGAAACACGTGTCGGGGGCTGAGAAGGTCATTTAGAGCATGACTGTGGGCTGGGTGGACACAAGGTTCCCCATGCCATCCAGGGGAGAACGTTTCGGGAACATCTCTCGCTGGACACACACTCTATACATCCATCCATCCATCCATTATCTTCCGCTTTATCCTCTATTAGGGTCGCGGGGGGGGTTCCCCATGCCCATCCAGGGGAGAACGTTTCGGGCGCTGCGCAGATAGACCCAGGACAGGGGGGCAATCTATCGCTGGACACACATTCACTCACACAGCCACACTCTATATGGGGCAAATTGGAGAACTCAATTGAACTTGATCCATGTTTTTGGACTGTGGGAGGAAACCGGAGAACCCGGAGGAAGCCCACACGGACACGGGGAGGACATGGAAACTCCACCCAGATGGGGATTCGAACTGGGAATCCCCAGTGCTGAGAGGAGAACATGCCAATGATTAATAATTAAAACAGCCAGTTCACCTTGAATCCATTTTTTTGGACTGTGGGAGGAAACCGGAGAACCCAGAGGAAACCCACAAGGACACGGGGAGAACATGGAAACTCCACCCAGACTGGGATTCGAACCGGGAATCCCTAGCGCTGAGAGGAGAACATACAAAACCACTATTCCACCGTGCCGCCCGTACACACTATACATATAGGGGCCATTTAAAACAGCCAGTTCACCTCGAATCCATGTTTTTTCTTACTGTGGGAGGAAACCAGAGAACCCAGAGGGAACCCACAAGGACACGGGGAGAACATGCAAACTCCACCCAGATGGGGATTCGAACCTGGATCCCCAGCTGAGAGGAGAACATGCCAAACAACTGAGCCCCCAGTTCGGATTATACAAAGCTTTATTACTTAAAAGTACTTTGTATTTCATATGCTGTGTGTGTGGTTTGGTATGTTCTCCACACTTCGTTATCGCAATTTAAAACAGCCAGTTCACCTCGAATCCATTTTTTTGGACTGTGGGAGGAAACCGGAGAACCCAGAGGGAGCCCACGCGGACACGGGGAGAACATGCAAACTCCACCCAGATCGGGATTCGAACCTGGAATCCCTAGCGCTGAGAGGAGAACATACTAAACCACTATTCCACCGTGCCGCCCGTACACACTATACATATAGGGGTCATTTAAAACAGCCAGTTCACCTTGAATCCATGTTTTTTCTTACTGTGGGAAGAAACCAGAGAACCCAGAGGGAACCCACAAGGACACGGGGAGAACATGCAAACTCCACCCAGATGGGGATTCGAACCTGGATCCCCAGCTGAGAGGAGAACATGCCAAACAACTGAGCCCCCAGTTCGGATTATACAAAGCTTTATTACTTAAAAGTACTTTGTATTTCATATGCTGTGTGCGTGGTTTGGTATGTTCTCCACACTTCGTTATCGCAATTTAAAACAGCCAGTTCACCTTGAATCCATGTTTTTGGACTGTGGGAGACTGGAGAACCCAGAGGGAACCCACAAGGACACGGGGAGAACATGGAAACTCCACCCAGATCGGGATTCGAACCGGGAATCCCTAGCACTGAGAGGAGAACATGCCAAACCACTAAGCCACCATGCCACCCGTACACACTATACATATAGGGGCAATTTAAAACAGCCAGTTCACCTTGAATCCATTTTTTTGGACTGTGGGAGGAAACCGGAGAACCCAGAGGGAACCCACAAGGACACGGGGAGAACATGCAAACTCCACCCAGATGGGGATTCGAACCTGGAATCCCCAGCTGAGAGGAGAACATGCCAAACAACTGAGCCCCCAGTTCGGATTATACAAAGCTTTATTACTTAAAAGTACTTTGTATTTCATATGCTGTGTGTGTGGTTTGGTATGTTCTCCACACTTCGTTGAGCTGATTGGGTGGTCGATGCGTGCTTTGCAGCGGGCGGTCAGCTGTCCCCTAAGCTGAAGCAGGCGTACCTGCCGGTGGTGGACCATCAGACGTGCTCCAGCGGCAGCTGGTGGGGGGGAACCGTCAAGACGTCCATGGTGTGCGCGGGTGGAGACAGCTTATCCGGTTGCCAGGTCTGTGCTTAACGATGTTTACAGAACGCGGCTTTGGGGACGAGCGCTATGACTAACGGCCCTCTCGTGGACGCAGGGCGACTCGGGCGGTCCTCTGAACTGCCAGGTGGGGGGACAGTATGTGGTTCACGGCGTCACCAGCTTCGTGTCCTCGTCCGGCTGCAACACGCAGAGGAAACCCACCGTCTTCACCCGCGTCTCCGCCTACTCCAGCTGGATCAGCGGCGTAAGTTCAGACAGGCTAACCTCATGTCCCCATGTCCTCGTGTCCTTTTTTTCTCTCTTGTCAGGTTCTCCTCATGTCCCCATGTCTTCATTTCCTCATGTCCTGTTGTCCTCATATCCTGTTGTCCTCATCTCCTCTTGTCCTCATAACATTTTGTCCTCATCTCCTCTTGTCCTCATAACATTTTGTCCCACGTCCATCTTGTCCTTGTCCTCTGTTCTCATAACTTTTTTGTCCTGTTGTCCTCATCATTTTGTCCCTCATGTCCTCTTGTCCTCATAACATTTGTCCTCATAACATTTATGTCCTCATCTCCTCTTGTCCTCGTAACATTTTCTCTCTCATGTCTTTGTCCTCAATAACATAAACATTTTCTTCAAGTCCTCATCTCCTCTTGTCCTCATAACATTTTGTCCTCATGTCCTCTTGTCCTCGTAACATCTTGTCCTCATAACATTTTGTCCTCATAACATTTTGTCCTCATCTCCTCTTGTCCTCATAACATTTTGTCCTCATCTCCTCTTGTCCTCATAACATTTTCTCCTCATGTCCTCTTGTCCTCATAACATCTTGTCCTCATAACATTTTGTCCTCGTGTCCTCATCTCCTCTTGTCTTCATAACATTTTTATCCTCTTGTCCTCGTGTCCTCTTGTCATCATCTCCTCTTTTCCTCATTACATTTTGTCCTCATGTTCTCATGTGCTCATGTACTCTTGTACTCATAACATTTTGTCCTCATAACATTTTGTCCTCATCTCCTCTTGTCCTCATAACATTTTGTCCTCATCTCCTCTTGTCCTCATAATATTTTGTCCTCATGTCCTCTTGTCCTCATAACATTTTGTCCTCGTGTCCTCATCTCCTCTTGTCTTCATAACATTTTTATCCTCTTGTCCTCGTGTCCTCTTGTCCTCATCTCCTCTTTTCCTCATTACATTTTGTCCTCATGTTCTCATGTGCTCATGTACTCTTGTACTCATAACATTTTGTCCTCATCTCCTCTTGTCCTCATAACATTTTGTCCTCATCTCCTCTTGTCCTCATCTCCTCTTGTCCTCATAACATTTTGTCCTCATGTCCTCTTGTCCTCATAACATTTTGTCCTCATGTCCTTTTGTCCTCATAACATCTTGTCCTCATAACATTTTGTCCTCATCTCCTCTTGTCCTCATAACATTTTGTCCTCATCTCCTCTTGTCCTCATAACATTTTGTCCTCATGTCCTCTTGTCCTCATAACATTTTGTCCTCATGTCCTCTTGTCCTCATAACATCTTGTCCTCATAACATTTTGTCCTCATGTCCTCTTGTCCTCATAACATCTTGTCCTCATAACATTTTGTCCTCATGTCCTCTTGTCCTCATAACATCTTGTCTTCATAACATATTATCCTCTTGTCCTCGTGTCCTCTTTTCCTCATAACATTTTGTCCTCATGTCCTCTTGTCCTCATAACATTTTGTCCTCATGTCCTCTTGTCCTCATAACATCTTGTCTTCATAACATATTATCCTCTTGTCCTCGTGTCCTCTTTTCCTCATAACATTTTGTCCTCATGTTCTCATGTGCTCATGTACTCTTGTACTCATAACATTTTGTCCTCATAACATTTTGTCCTCATGTCCTCATAACATTTTGTCCTCATCTCCTCTTGTCCTCGTGTCCTTTTGTCCTCGTGCCCGGTGTTCTTGCATCGTGGTTGTCTGTTTGCTGATGTCCTGACGGCGTCCCTCGTCCTGTGTTTTTCAGATCGCAGGGTAAACAGGATGTAGACGAGACGTCTGTGCTGACTGTAACGTTCTCTGTATTAAGAACCCGGTGGAGGAACATGAACGGAACAGAAACGTTAAAATGATGTATGAAATAAAGTGTTTAGCGTCAGCGCTGGTCGTGATGTTTGATGTTCAGAGACAGTTTATTATAATAACGAACACAGAGCAGCGGAGACCAGGCTTAAGAGTCAAGTACCGAGCAGCGGATCAACAAACCACAACCTTTAGACCAGAGTGTACGCCCCGAAACGCACGCCCGCCCGCCGACCTACTGACCAATCAGAGTCCTACAACATCTACCTACAAACCCCCAATTAAAAACCCCTTAATTAAAACTTAAACCTTATAATTAAAATGAAACCCATTAATTAAAACTAAACCCCTTAATTAAAAATAAACCTTACAATTAAAAATAAACCCCTCAATTAAAATTAAACCTTATAATTAAAATGAAACCCATTAATTAAAACTAAACCCCATAATTAAAACTAAACCCCATCATTAAAACTAAACCCCTTAATTAAAATTAATCCTTATAATTAAAATGAAACCCCTTAATTAAAACTAAACCCCATAATTGAAACTAAACCCCTTAATTAAAATTAAACCCCATCATTAAAACTAAACCCCTTAATTAAAATTAAACCTTATAATTAAAACTAAACCACTTAATTAAAACAAAACCCCATAATTAAAATTAAACCTTATAATTAAAACCCGTGCCCATAATAGAACATAATAGATAATAGAATTTTCATAATAGAAAAGGAGGTGGCACGGTGGCTTAGTGGTTTAGCATGTTCTCCTCTCACCTCTAGGGATTCCCGGTTCGAATCCCCATCTGGGTGGAGTTTCCATGTTCTCCCCGTGTCTGCGTGGGTTTCCTCCGGGTTCTCCGGTTTCCTCCCACAGTCCAAAAACATGGATCAAGTCAACTGAATTCTCCAAATTGCCCCATATAGAGTGTGTCTGTGTGAGTGAGTGTGTGCCCAGCGATGGATTGGTGCCCTGTCCTGGGTGTATCTGCCCAGCGCCTGAAACGTTCTCTCCTGGATGGGCATGGGGAACCCCCCCCCCGACCTTAATAGAGGATAAAGCGGGGGATAATGAATGAATGAATATAGAAAAGGTTTCTTTTTAAAAAGCAGGCCTTTCGGAGCTGAATCGCGTTCATTGTGTTGCTCCGCCGCCCTCCTCGGGTCGGGCCCCGGCCGGCGTCCACCCCCGCTACGTCCGCGGCCGAGGCTGAAGTCGGCGGCGCGCAGGGCTGATGACCTCAGCTGCCTGCCAGAAATGTTGTGACCTACTTTAAAGTCCCGGCGGTTTTGCGCTTAAAGCAAAGCTTTTCTGTTTTTAACTTTTTATTTTGCGTTTAGGACTCGCCGAATCGTTCCGCTGAACGGCGGACCAAATTAAAGTGCTTCTTCGGCATCTCGTTTTCACGTCTCGGCTCAGGTGGCCGGTACTTGCTCGCTGCGTTCCCGCCGTCAGGGGCATCCCCGAGCGTGGAACGGGTCCTCGGGGGGGAACCATTAACATCAGTGTGATTAATGTTACTTATTACGGAGATAAATACACGATGTAGTGCTAACTGTGAAATAAAGGAGATTAACGGCGTCGGCGGGGGGTGGGGGGGGGGTTGTTTAAGGTTCTTATCTTAAGGATGTTTCTATTTAGGTGGAAGAACTCTGGTGTTCTGTTACCATGGAACTGGAACCTTCCCACCATCCATCCATTATCTTCCGCTTATCCTCTACTGGGGGGGGGGGGGTTCCTCATGCTCATCTAGGGGAGAACGTTTCGGGCGCTGGGCAGTCACACCAAGGACAGGGTGCCAACCTATCGCTGAACACACACTCACTCACACAGACACACTCTATATGGGGCAATTTGGAGAACTCAATTGACTTGATCCATGTTTTTTGGACTATGGGAGGAAACCGGAGAACCCGGAGGAAAGCCACGCAGACACGGGGAGAACATGGAAACTCCACCCAGATGGGGATTCGAACCGGGAATCCCTAGCGCTGAGAGGAGAACATGCTAAACCACTAAGCCACCGTGCTGTCATGGACATATCATTCATTCATTCATTATCTTCCGCTTTATCCTCTATTAGGTTCGCGGGGGGGGGTTCCCCATGCCCAACCAGGGGAGAACGTTTCGGGCGCTGGGCAGTCACACCCAGGACAGGGTGCCAACCTATCGCTGAACACACACACACTCACACATACACACTCTATATGGGGCAATTTGGAGAACTCAATTGACTTGATCCATGTTTTTTGGACTGTGGGAGGAAACCGGAGAACCCGGAGGAAACCCACGCGGACACGGGGAGAACATGGAAACTCCACCCAGATGGGGATTCCACTAAGGGGATTCCGCTAAACCACTAAGCCACCGTGCCGTCATGGACATAACAAGGACTACAAAACGACGACTGTGGGCTACAGATGACGTGTTATCATACCACCATTAATTATATATATTTTATTCTGCATAACTTCACCTTTAAAACATATAATTGGTAGCGCTTCGGTGCAACACTTGCGTGAGGCACTGCGGTGTTTGTACACGTACTGCCCCCCCCCACCCCAGATCACAGATGTGTATAGAGACGACCCTGAGGTGAGGGCAAAGTGTGTTTACGGGGTTCTATGTGAGATTTGTTTTGGAATCGTTTCTGCCAGAGTAATGACGCGGGAGCTGGCTGACCCCTCACCCCAATTTAGCTCGGACTCGGCTCCACGCGGATTCCACAAGTGGCCCCCGATGACGAGAGCCGTCGTTTCAGGCGGCAGAACCTAAAACGGCCCTTAATTGCTGCGCTGATGAGTCGGGAGCGTGTGATGGGGGGGGGGGTGTCACTCCGCCGCGTCGCAGGTTCGCTGGTAATCCTGCAGGATCTTCACCACCTCGTCATGTCCGAACTGCAGCGCATCGTCCATGGCGATGTTACCCCACCTAACAGTCATCATCATCATCATCATCATCATCATCAGCATCATCATCAGCATCATCATCATCATCATCATCATCATCATCAGCATCATCATCATCATCAGCATCATCATCATCATCATCATCATCATCATCAGCATCATCATCATCATCATCATCATCATCATCATCATCAGCATCATCAGCATCATCATCATCATCATCAGCATCATCATCATCAGCATCATCAGCATCATCATCATCATCAGCATCATCATCATCATCATCATCAGCATCATCATCAGCATCATCATCATCATCATCATCATCATCATCATCAGCATCATCATCAGCATCATCATCATCATCATCATCAGCATCATCAGCATCATCATCATCATCAGCATCATCATCATCAGCATCATCAGCATCATCATCATCATCAGCATCATCATCATCATCATCATCAGCATCATCATCATCATCAGCATCCATCCATCCATCCATTATCTTCCGCTTTATCCTCTATTAGGGTCGCGGGGGGGGGGGGGGGGGTGGGGGGTTCCCCATGCCCATCCAGGGGAGAACGTCTTGGGCGCTGGGCAGATACACCCAGGAAAGGGGGGCAATCTATCACTGGGCACACACTCACTCACACACACACACTCTATATGGGGCAATGTGGAGAACTCAATTGACTTGATCCATGTTCTTTTGTACTGTGGGAGGAAACCGGAGAACCCGGAGGAAACCCACGCGGACACGGGGAGAACATGGAAACTCCGCCCAGATGGCGATGCGAACCGGGAATTCCTAGCGCTGAGAGGAGAACATGATAAACCACTGGCCAGTTAGTGTGCCAATTAGGAAGTTTACCCCTGATACCCCCCCCCCCCCCCCCCCCATAATAGATAGTCCGGGTTGGAATCCCAATCTTGGTGGAGTTTCCATGTTCTCCCCGTGTCCGTGTGGGTTTCCTCCGGGTTCTCCGGTTTCCTCCCACAGTCCAAAAACATGGATCAATGTCAATTGAATTCTCCAAATTGCCCCATATAGAGTGTGTCTGTGAGAGTGAGTGTGTGCCCAGCGATAGATTGGCGTCCTGTCCTGGGTGTATCCGCCCAGCGCCCGAGACGTTCTTCCCTGGATGGGCATGGAGACCCCTTCCCCCCCCCCCCCCCCCCCCCCCCCCCCCCCCCCTCCCCGCGACCCTAATAGAGGATAAAGCAGAAGATAATGAATGAATGGATATATTTAAAAGTTTAAAAAAGCCTTTAATGATTTGTTTGCAGTAACTCGTGGGTGGAGTGTTGAGGTAAACAGACGCTAGCGAACGTCATCGTATGTTTGAAATGCTTTAAACAACTTTACTGTAGTAAACATTTAAAAGCTTTGAACGCTGTTTTTAAACTTTTAAATGCTTAAAAAGGCGAATGTTTTAGTTTTATATTCCGATGTGCGTTGTTTTGAGTGACGTCACGTCCGCACCATGGTTATAAAGCGCTCCGGTGCAATTCCACTGTTTGAACGCAAGAGGGCGAACTAGATTTGTTTATGTGCCGAGACCGTAAGTGCTCAAAAAGAGCTGCCTAAAGTTTTTAAACCGTGGCGTTTTGTAACGACGTTCATTAAATACGGTCTGCATTCACTGTAGTATAAAGTAAAGCAATGTTTTTATTGTTCGGCTGTTTTAACATTAAGGAGTTAATAAGGTTTGTTATTTAATTAGTTGTAGTGACGCGTTGATAGTGTGACGTATCAGTCTAATACGATGCTCATGTACTCGTACGCGTACCAATATAATATAATATTATATCCTGTACATTTCTGAATTCACTAATTTACAAAGGAGTTTTATACTAATTATAAAATACTAATTATTTTATTGAGAAAAGCATCAGAGTATTAAAGAGTAATGCAACTTTACAACAACTAAGTGACGTGCAGCAAGTTAGGACACGCCCCCTTTTTGCTCTATGTTCTCATTTCCACTTTCTGTAAAGATGGACTTTGTAGTTCTGACATGTCCATTCTGTAGTCCATCTGTGTGTGTGCTACAGTACATTCTATGTTCTCTCTTCTAATGGTCAGAACCCCAATAGTACCACCACAGAGCAGGGGTTATTGGGTGGGGGCATTAGTCCTACCCCAGCAGTGTGACTGAGGTGTTTAAATGAAACTCCACCCCCTCAGCACATCAGTGTCACTGCAGAACCGACAATCAACAATCCACCACCCAAATGATACCTGTTCTGTGATGCTCCTGATCAACAGAGAACCAACAACACAGAACACAGATGGACTACAGTCTGGAATTATAAAACTACAAAGTCCATCTGTATGATAAGTGTAGGAGGTGGATGACGGAGTGAGAAGATGGTGTGGTGGTGCATCACCATGATGGTGGTGGCCCTGACCAATAGAGATGTTCTGTGATGCTTCTGACCAACAGGGAACCAACAGGGGACTACAGTCTGGAATTATAAAACTACAAACTCCATCTGTATGGTAAGTGGAGGAGGTGGATGACGGAGTGAGAAGATGGTGTGGTGGTGCATCACCCTGATGGTGGTGGTCCTGACCAATAGAGAACAGAGAACCAAGAGGGAACTAACAACAACACAGAACACAGATGGACTACAGTCTGGAATTATAAAACTACAAAGTCCATCTGTATGATAAGTGGAGGAGGTGGATGACGGAGTGAGAAGATGGTGTGGTGGTGCATCACCCTGATGGTGGTGGCCCATGAGAACACCATTCTGATCTATGAGGTCTCACCTGTCCTTCACAAAGGGATTGACTCTGCAGGTCTGTGTTAGGAACCTCACAGCTTCAGTGTGCCCTGAAACAAACCCCGCCCCTTTCATTCCAGGTTCCATCGCATCGTTAGGAATCAATTACAAACAAAAACAAAGTCCGACCTTCTGCAGCGGCGACGTGCAGCGCCGTCCGACTGTCGTAGTCCTTCTGGTCCAAGTTCATGGACGATAGAGCAAACCTGCGGAGAACAATAATGATATAAATAATAATAAAATAATTAAAAAATATATATATATAATAATAATAATAATAATAAAAATCAAATTCGTCGGCCGGAAACAAATCCAACTTAATTAAAAATCACGGCCGGGTTCCGGAGTTACCTCCTGAGAGCAGAGACGTCTCCACTGTGAGCCGCAAACATCAGATTCACCACCGACTTGTTCTAAACAGAGAGAATCAAACCCACGCTGAAGGTGGTGGTGAATCAGACACCCACCCAATAACCCCTGCTCTGTGGTGGAACTATTGGGGTTCTGACCATTAGAACAGAGAACACAGTATGTACTGTAGAACACAAACAGGTGGACTACAGAATGGAATTGTTAGAACTACAAAGTCCATCTATACAATAAGTGGACCTGAGAACAGGTGGCTTAGTGGTTTAGCATGTTCTCCTCTCAGCGCTGGGGATTCCCGGTTCGAATCCCAATCTGGGTGGAGTTTTCATGTCCTCCCCGTGTCCGTGTGGGTATCCTCCGGGTTCTCCGGTTTCCTCCCACAGTCCAAAAACATGGATCAAGGTTAATTGAGTTCTCCAAATTGCCCCATATAGAGTGTGTCTGTGTGAGTGAGTGTGTGTCCAGTGATAGATTGCCCCCCCTGTCCTGGGTGTATCTGCCCAGCGCCCGAAACGTTCTCCCCTGGATGGACATGGGGAACCCCCCCCCCCCCGCGACCCTAATAGAGGGTCCCAGTTCGAATCCCAATCTGGGTGGAGTTTGCATGTCCTCCCCGTGTCCACGTGGGTTTCCTCCGGGTTCTCCGGTTTCCTCCCACAGTCCAAAAACATGGATCAAGGTCAATTGAGTTTTCCAAAATTGCCCCATATAGAGTGTGTGTGTGTGAGTGAGTGTGTGTGTGGCCAGTGATCGATTGCCCCCCCTGTCCTGAATGTATCTGCCCAGCGCCCAAAACGTTCTCCCCTGGATGGGCATGGGGAAACCCCCCCAACCCTAATAGAGGATAAAGCGGAAGATAATGGATGGATGGCAGGATCCGAGAACATGGAGTAAAAAAAAGGGGCGTGTCCAAACACAGGTAATGTATATTTGGCGGCTGCTGTAGATTATTAATATTTCATTAATTATAAGTGGAAATTAAAGCTGTTAATTAAGAGTTGGTTGTTCCTGCTGAGCCGAGTCCTCGAGATCGTTTTAATGCTCTTCACTGTTTTTAGTAACTCTGGCGCCCTCTGCTGGACGCACACTGCAGTCATCTCCTGCTTGGCTCACCCTGTCCTCCCCGGAGTGACGCCGCGGGTCCTGCTTTTTCACAAAGTGCTTCAGGTTGTCGTAGTTGTGGAAGTTGAAGGTGGAGACCAGTTCCTAAAAAAGACACAACAACACCTCAGTGGTCCCTCATGCCACCCCCAAACACCCCCACCCCCCCAGACCGAGAGCGGCCAATGAAAAGCCCCAAAACAGAGATGAGAGTCCTAACCTGACAGAAGCTGATGCCCCTCACGCTGTTCCCCAGTTTGTCCAAAGGCGGCGACCAACACATGACCCCCATCACGTTGGGCACCACCAACAGGACGGCCCCCGACACCCCGGATTTGGCCGGCAGCCCCACCTGCCGCACAGCGAGGCGCCGAGTTACGTATCGCGAGGTCACGCGTTCTTACAGAAGGCTCTCCGGCTCGACCCGGGACCTACGTGGAAGGCGAAGTGGCCGGAGTAGTCGTACATGCCGCAGGAGTGCATCAGGCTGAGGGTGTTCCGCACGGCCTCTGAGCTCAGCACCCGCTCACCCGTGATGGGGCAGATCCCGCCGTTGGCCAGCGTAGCCGCGATCACGCCACCGGACTCGCACGTCACCTCGATGGAGCACAGCTGTGACGACAGAACACTGTGGGGTTTGTTTCCCTTACAACGGCACAGGGTGGTGGTACATACCGAGTAAGTACCTGGTAATTACCTGGTAAGTACACAACTGCACTAGTTCCACAGAATGAACAGCGTTCTGTAGATTTTACGTCAACAGGACGTTTACGTTTAGAGACGCGAACTAAATATATTCATTTCAGAGGGCGGCACGGTGGCTTAGTGGTTTAGCATGTTCTCTCTGTGCTGGAGATTCCCGGTTCGAATCCCCATCTGGGTGGAGTTTCCATGTTCTCCCCGTGTCTATGTGGGTGTCCTCCGGGTTCTCCGGTTTCCTCCCACAGTCCAAAAACATGGATCAAGTCAATTGAATTCTCCAAGTTGCCCCATATAGAGTGTGTTTGTGTGAGTGTGTGTGTGCCTAGCGATAGATTGCCCCCCTGTCCTGGGTGTATCTGCCCAGCGCCCAAAACGTTCTCCCCTGGATGGGCATGGGGAACCTCGCCGCGACCCTAATAGAGGTTAAAGAGGAAGATAATGAATGAATGAATGAATGAATATTCATTTTAGAGGGCGGCACGCTGGCTTAGTGGTTTAGCATGTTCTCCTCTCAGTGCTGGGGATTCCCGGTTCGAATCCCAATCTGGGTGGAGTTTCCATGTTCTCCCCGTGTCTGCATGGGTTTCTTCCGGGTTCTCCGGTTTCCTCACACAGTCCAAAAACATGGCTCAAGGTGAATACAATTCTCCAAATTGCCCCATATGGAGTGTGTGTCTGTGTGAGTGAGTGTGTGCCCAGCGATAGATTGGCGCCCTGTCCTGGGTGTATCTGCCCAGCGCCCGAGACGTTCTCCCCTGGATGGGCATGTGGAATCAGGAATGGTGGTGTAGATACAGGTTTGAATCCCACGCTGGGTGGAGTTGGCATGTTCTCCACGTGTCTGTGTGGGGTTCCTCTGTCTTCTCTGATTTCCTTCCACAGTCCAAAAAACATGGATTCGAGGTGAATTGGCTGCTGTAAATTGGCCCCATATGATGTGTGTGAGTGAGTGTGTGGCCAGCGATGGATTGGCGCCCCTGGGTGGACATGGGGGAACCCCCCCCCCCCCCCTCAGCTTGTTTAAAGGGGTAACAGGTCGAGATGCACAACACATGTACTCCACACCTGAAAGTAGAAGTCCAGCGCATCGATCATGTCTGTGCTGTGAGGGAAGCACTACACACACACACACACACACACACACACACACACACACACTACATAAGCATTTCAGGTTCTAGTGAGTGATTGGAACGGAATGAAGCGACCGGTTGCAGAAACACCTTTTTCTCTTTCAGGTAGTAGCCGATTGCATAGTTCCGATCTCCCGTCTCTTTCTCGGATTGAAACCTGTTACGCAAAAAAAGGAAGTGACATCACAGGCTGCGTCTTCGTCTTCAAAGCCGAACGTCGGAACGTCGGAACGTCGGAACGTCGGATGAAGGTGAGGACTCACGTGGCGTTGCTGAAGCCTGTATATTCAGTTCCCGCCATTTTCTTCACAAAGTCGATGATCTGGAACAGAACGTCGGTACAGCGTTGCGTTAACTTATTCACACGCAGGGCTGCTATTTAAACGGCGCAGACAGAAGGCGTGAGGACAGATGGCTGGCTCTCCTCTGATGGGCGTGGCTGTCTCGTAATGAGGCGTGTTCAGTAGCGTATGGCTACCATGGCGACGCCCTCTCCAGACGTGGACGGTCAGACGTCGGTCTCTATCTGGTTGGGTGGTGGATCGTCAACACAGCGCCACCGTGTGTCCAACGCCACGGAACACTGAAACCATCCATTATCTTTCGCTTTATCCTCTACTAGGGTTGCGGGTGGGTGGGTGGGGGTTCCACATGCCCATTCAGGGGAGAACGTTTCGGGCGCTGGGCAGATACACCCAGGACAGGACGCCAATCTATCGCTGGACACACACTCTCTCACACACACACACTCTATATGGGGCAATTTTGAGAACTCAATTGACCTTGATCCATGTTTTTGGACTGTGGGAGGAAACCGGAGAACCCGGAGGAAACCCACGGGGAGAACATGGAAACTCCACCCAGATTGGGATTCGAACCGGGAACCCCCAGCGCTGAGAGAAGAACATGCCAACTACTAAGCCATGGTGCCGCCCTCCCTTATCCATCCATTATCTTCCGCTTTATCCTATTAGGGTCGCAGGGGGGGGGTTCCCCATGCCCATCCAGGGGACAATGTTTCGGGCGCTGGGCAGATAGACCCAGGACAGGGGGGCAATCTATCACTGGATACACACTCACTCACACAGACATACACACTCTATATGGGGCAATTTGAAGAATTTAATTGACCTTGATCCATGTTTTTGGACTGTGGGAGGAAACCGGAGAACCCGGAGGAAACCCACGCGGATTCGAACCGGGAATCCCCAGCGCTGAGAGGAGAACATGCTAACCACTAAGCCACCTTACAGAGAACGCACATCCATAGAACACACCATACTGTGGGTTCTCCATTCACAGGAACATGGAGAACCTCATGGAGTCCAGGTAGCTGCACCGCTCAAATAGCAACCCGCCAAAGTCAGAGCGCCACCTGGTGATTGGTTTATTGTATGTTACGCCCAAATCACACTTTTAGCGAAGACACGCCCCAAATCGAGCTGCGCAGTTCACTGCTCAACTAAAACTCGTTACAATAGAACGTGTACGGTGGAGCTCGTTAGTGCTGATGTACTTACGTAGTCAAATTTTTCTGCTTTGTTGGCTCCAGGCTGAAAAGAGAACGCAGAGAACGCCGACCAATCAGAAAACACTTTCATTTTTAAAACATTAATAAATAATACACAGTATTAGAGACACTAATAATAACATCGTTGAATTTATTGCACAATATAGTAATAATCAGGGGCGGCACGGTGGCTTAGTGGTTTTGCATGTTCTCCTCTCAGCGCTAGGGATTCCCGGTTCGAATCCCAATCTGGGTGGAGTCTCCATGTTCTCCCCGTGTCCACGTGGGTTTCCTCCGGGTTCTCTGGTTTCCTCCCACAGTCCAAAAACATGGATCAAGGTCAATTGAATTCTCCAAATTGCCCCATATAGAGTGTGTTTGTGTGAGTGAGTGTGTGCCCAGTGATAGATTGCCCCCCTGTCCTGGGTCTATCTGCCCAGCGCCCGAAACGTTCTCCCCTGGATGGGCATGGAGAACCCCCCCCCGACAACCAGACGTGTCCAAGTGAGGTGATTCAGCACCAATTACCTTCTTTATCTCGTTAGCTCCGCCTCCCACTTACACGATTTGTTGCCACGGTCACAGATGATTATCTCTGCTGGGTTCGGTTCCTTACCATCTACAAGGTCCTGTGAGGAGTTTGCATGTTCTCCCTGTGTCTGTGTGGGCTTCCTCTACTAGTTCTAGGGGTTAGGGTAATAACTCAAGACCTGGTAACCCAGTGGGGTCGCTTCTGTAACCCCGCCCTGCGTAACCGCGGCGACGTCGACGACTCAAACCGAGGACGCGCCGGTGTTTACCTTAATCAGAGAGCTGATGACGATGGCTCCTGCGTTAACCATCGGATTATGAGGTTTATCTACAAACAACAACAAAACATCATCACCCAGTGTTCTCTGTTCTAATGGTCAGCACCCCAATAGTACCACCACAGAGCAGGGGTTATTGGGGGGGTGCATTAGTCCTATCCCGTCAGTGTGACTGCTGGAGGTGTTTAAATGAAACTACAGCAGCACTGCTGCACTAACCCCCCCCCCCCCACCACATCAGTGTCACTGCAGAACTGACAATCAATAATCCACCACCCAAATGATACCTGTTCTGTGATGCTCCTGACCAACAGAGAACAGAGAACCAACAGGGGGACTAACAACAACACAGAACACAGATGGACTACAGTCTAGAATTATAAAACTACAAACTCCATCTATATGATCAGTGGAGGAGATGGAGGATGGAGCGAGAAGGTGGTGTGGTGGTGCATCACCCTGATGGTGGTGGCCCTGACCAATAGAGATGTTCTGTGATGGACCTGACCAACAGAGAACAGAGAACCAACAGGGGACTAACAACAACAAAGAACACAGATGGACTACAGTCTGGAATTATAAAACTACAAACTCCATCTATATGATCAGTGGAGGAGATGGAGGATGGAGCGAGAAGGTGGTGTGGTGGTGCATCACCCTGATGGTGGTGGCCCTGACCAATAGAGATGTTCTGTGATGGACCTGACCAACAGAGAACAGAGAACCAACAGGGGACTAACAACAACAAAGAACACAGATGGACTACAGTCTGGAATTATAAAACTACAAAATCCATCTATATGATCAGTGGAGGAGATGGAGGATGGAGCGAGAAGGTGGTGTGGTGGTGCATCACCCTGATGGTGGTGGCCCTGACCAATAGAGATGTTCTGTGATGGACCTGACCAACAGAGAACCAACAACAAAGAACACAGATGATGGACTACAGTCTGCAATTATAAAACTACAAACTCCATCTGTATGCTAAGTGTAGGAAATAGAGGATGGAGCGAGAAGGTGGTGTGGTGGTTCATCACCCTGATGGTGGTGGCCCTGACCAATAGAGATGTTCTGTGATGGTCCTGACCAACAGAGAACAGAGAACCAACAACAAAGAACACAGATGGACTACAGTCTGGAATTATAAAACTACAAACTCCATCTGTATGGTAAGTGGAGGAGATGGATGATGGAGTGAGAAGGTGGTGTGGTGGTTCATCACCCTGATGGTGGTGGCCCTGACCAATAGAGATGTTCTGTGATGGACCTGACCAACAGAGAACCAACAGGGGACTAACAACAACAAAGAACACAGATGGACTACAGTCTGGAATTATAAAACTACAAACTCCATCTGTGGAGGAAATCGATAAAGGAGTAAAAAAAGGGGGCGTGGCCTAACTTTGGCCCGATAGTGGACTGCAGTCACGGTGACCCTCTGACCCAGTTCCCTGCGTGGCGGCGTATTGATCCGCAGGTTTGGTTTGTTTGGATGTGGGCCGTGACGTAGGAACGCAGCGAATGTCAATAAGCTGGCTCTGAATGTTTGTTGATGTGTAAACGTTCTGAAGGTCACTCTGGAACGTCGTCGGGAGGTGACCGGCTCGATGGTCGGCGTCCTGCCGCTTACCGTCGTCGTTGAGGGACAGCTTGTTGAACTTTAACCCGCTTGGTTCTTTGCCTACGAAGTGGTGGATGTGTTCGGTTCCGTGCTCGTGCACCGCCACGGCGTATTCCAGCGGCTTCACACACGACTGCAGGCAGAACGGTACCTTGGTGTCGCCCACGGAGTGCCTTCAACCAATCAGAACACACACCGGGCACTGCGTCAGAACGTGAGGACGAGGACGAGGACGGCTTCACTACGGGTTCCTGCGATCGTTTATAAAATCCACGTTGTTTTCTAAGTTAAACTGAGTAGCATTACGTTTAGTGATTTTTTTTTTGTGTGTGCAGGTGCGCCTCCACCTGGCGACAGTTATGTACGGATTATAGCTTTAAGCCCGGCTTGGGGCCCCTTGGCAATAAATTTAGCGACTTACTGCACAGCGTCCGCTTATGTTTATTTAGCGGCGAATTTTCTGGCTTATTGTTTGTGCAGCTGCGCCTCCACCTGGCGACAGTTATGTACGGATCATAGCTTTAAGCCCGGCTTGGGGCCCCTTGGCAGTAAATTTAGCGACTTACTGCACACCGGCCGCTTATGTTTATTTAGCGGCGAATTTTCCGGCTTATTGTTTGTGCAGCTGCGCCTCCACCTGGCGACAGTTATGTACGGATTATAGCTTTAAGCCCGGCTTGGGGCCCCTTGGCAGTAAATTTTGCGACTTACTGCACGCCGGCCGCTTATGTTTATTTAGCGGCGGATTTTCCAGCTTATTGTTTGTGCAGCTGCGCCTCCACCTGGCGACAGTTATGTACGGATTATAGCTTTAAGCTCCGCTTGCGGCCCCTTGGCAGTAAATTTTGCGACTTACTGCACAGCATCCGCTTATGTTTATTTAGCGGCAAATTTTCCGGCTTATTGTTTGTGCAGCTGCGCCTCCACGTGGCGACAGTTATGTACGGATTATAGCTTTAAGCTCCGCTTGCGGCCCCTTGGCAGTAAATTTAGCGACTTACTGCACAGCTTCCGCTTATGTTTATTTAGCGGCTAATTTTCCGGCTTATTGTTTGTGCAGCTGCGCCTCCACTTTGCGACAGTTACGTACAGATTATAGCTTTAAGCCCGGCTTGCGGCCCCTTGGCAGTAAATTTAGCGACTTACTGCACACCGGCCGCTTATGTTTATTTAGCGGCGGATTTTCCAGCTTATTGTTTGTGCAGCTGCGCCTCCACCTGGCGACAGTTACGTATGGATTATAGCTTTAAGCCTGGCTTGGGGCCCCTTGGCAGTAAATTTTGCGACTTACTGCACACCGGCCGCTTATGTTTATTTAGCGGCGAATTTTCCGGCTTATTGTTTGTGCAGCTGCGCCTCCACCTGGCGACAGTTATGTACGGATTATAGCTTTAAGCCCGGCTTGGGGCCCCTTGGCAGTAAATTTAGCGACTTACTGCACACCGGCCGCTTATGTTTATTTAGCGGCGGATTTTCCAGCTTATTGTTTGTGCAGCTGCGCCTCCACCTGGCGACAGTTATGTACGGATTATAGCTTTAAGCCCAGCTTGCGACCCCTTGGCAATAAATTTAGCGACTTACTGCACAGCGTCCGCTTATGTTTATTTAGCGGCGAATTTTCTGGCTTATTGTTTGTGCAGCTGCGCCTCCACCTGGCGACAGTTATGTACGGATTATAGCTTTAAGCTCCGCTTGCGGCCCCTTGGCAGTAAATTTAGCGACTTACTGCACGCCGGCCGCTTATGTTTATTTAGCGGCAAATTTTCCGGCTTATTGTTTGTGCAGCAGCGCCTCCACCTGGCGACAGTTATGTACGGATTATAGCTTTAAGCCCGGCTTGCGACCCCTTGGCAATAAATTTAGCGACTTACTGCACAGCGTCCGCTTATGTTTATTTAGCGGCGAATTTTCTGGCTTATTGTTTGTGCAGCTGCGCCTCCACCTGGCGACAGTTACGTACAGATTATAGCTTTAAGTGCCGGGACATTTTCAGTGCACACTATAATGGGAGTGGAGCGACTGCGTCCACAATTGTGAACACTAGAGGGAGTCCCTGCCCACCCTAGTCACCTGGAGTGAGCACCGCCTGCTGTTACTCAGCCACTAAATTTATAGTAAATTTAGCGACTTACTGCACGCTGCTTATCGTTTGTGCTGGTGCGCCTCCACCTGGTGAAAATTATGTACTGATTGTATCTTGTGCCTGGACATTTTCAGTGCACGTTGTAATGGGAGTGGAGTGTCTGCGTCCACAATTGTGAACACTAGGGGGAGTCCCTGTCCACCCTAGTCATTTGGAATGAGCACCGCCTGCTGTTACTCAGCCGCTACAGCAGTGGGAGGGAGCTCAGCTTGCGGCAGTAAATCGGCAGTAAATTTAGCGACTTACTGCACGCCGGCCGCTTATTTTTTTTTTTTTGTGGCAAATTTCCAGCTTATTATTTGTGCAGGTGCGCCTCCACCTGGTGATAATTATGTACTGATTTTATCTTTCAGTGCTGGGACATTTTCAACAGCAGGAGGGAGCTCGGCTTGCGGCCCCTCGGCAGTAAATTTAGCGACTTACTGCACGCCGCCCGCTTATGTTTTTTTTTATGATGGGGAATTTCCAGTTTGTGGCGCTTTGCTGCATATTCAGGAAGTTGTAAAACATGGAGGGGGTATGTGGTGGGACCAGGACGCCGTCCTCACCCTGTCCCAGCGTCCTCACCCTGCCCCCCCCCCCCCCCCCCCCGTCGTTTTTTCCTTACCTCTGCCCATCCACTGTGCACAGCGACATCCCCCACAGCCTGGGACTGAACTTGGCGAGGTGAGGAATGTAGTCAGCCACCTGAAACCAGAACCACTCAGTTAGAACGTCACCCAGCCGTGCGAGAACGTCGCCGATCGGACCTGTCCTCACCCGTCCATCGTCCTGCTCTTTGGCTCGGTTGTAGATCTGATTGATCACGGTGACGAACTCCTCGAACTCGGGGATGATGAATTTCTTTCTGAAGGCCTTGGAGAGCAGGACGATGTTTCCACCCACGCATCTGACACACAGAGAAAGGATTTATTCACCTCCACACCGGAGAACGGGGGTTCTCAAACGGTCTCCGCCCCGGAACCCATGGGTTCTCATCGTCATGAAGTCACGACCCACTTTTATAAACCAAACAAATGTCCATCCATCCATCATCTTCAGCTTTATCCTCTATTAGGGTCGCGAGGGGGGGGGTCCCCATGTCCATTCAGGGGAGAACGCCTTTTCGGGCGCTGGGCAGATACACCCAGGACAGGGGGGCAATCTATCGCTGGACACACACTCACTCACACAAACCCACACATTCTATATAGGGCCTTGATCCATGTTTTTGGACTGTGGGAGGAAACCGGGGAACCCGGAGGAAACCCACGCGGACACGGGGAGGACATGGAAACTCCACCCAGATGGGGATGCGAACCAGGGAATCCCCAGCGCTGAGAGGAGAACATGCTAAACCACTAAGTCACCGTGCTGCCCCACCAAACGAATGTATTTTTTGAATATACGAACAAATTTAATCATATATAAGTTTCAAATTAAAAGTACATCATTGCAAATTTAAAGAGACGGTCAACTGCTAAACAAATAGTGGTTACCATGGCAACAAGAATGCTGTATGCGTCTGACATGTTCCTCTCTCTGTGTCTTAAAATATAAATAAATAGATTAAAAATATCTATATATATTTACAAATATATAAAAAAAGATAAAAACATTTTAATTTTTTTATTTCTTCACATCATTTTTAAATATATTTTTTTCAGAACAAATACGGCATACGGCGGAAATGTACTTCATTTTGAGATGGCCACGCCCATCGGTGGAGCGATATCCACTCGCACGGTTGCTATTTAAACCATGGTTTTGAACGATGCTAATTGCAGGGTATGAGGGAGCAATGAGCATCGTGATGCACCATGCCGGGTGGGGGGGGGGGGGGGAGGGGTCATTTAGGACGTAACACACCTGTGGAAAAGTTGTCGGTCCATCATGATGTCACCGGGGGATTCCCTCACGGCCTGGCGGAGCTTTTCCATGCAGTACTTCAGACGCGGGTCGGACGTCAGGAGTCCCGTTCTCTTAACCGCCTGAGACACAGGAGACCCGAGTCAGCAGGACGTTCAGATACGAACGCTCACACAACCTCCAACCGCAGGGATGAATTAGAACATCAACTGCTTTGAAAGCCTTATTCAAGACTCCGACTTTTTACGACGGCTTTTTTTAGTCGTTTCCACTAGGGTGCGCCACGGCGGATCATTATTCTTCACCTTAATCCGTCCTAAATTTCCTCCTCCATCACCCCAACCACCTGCACCCTGCACCCCTCCTCTTTGCCCCTCCTCTCCTCCATCCTCAGCATCCATCCATTATCTTCCACTTTATCCTCTATTAGGGTTGCGGGGGGGGGGGGGGGTTCCTCATGCCCATCCAGATGAGAACATTTCAGGCGCTGGGCAGGCAGATACACCCAGGACTGGGGGGCAATCTATCGCTGGGCACACACTCACTCACACACACACTTTATATGGGGCAATTTGGAGAACTCAATTGACTTGAACATGCAAACTCCACCCATTGAACATTGAGCATGCAAACTCCACCCGGATGGGGATTCGAACCGGGATTCCCTCGAGCTGAGAGGAGAACATGCTAAACCACTAAGCCATTCATTCATTCATTCATTCATTATCTCCCGCTTTATCCTCTATTAGGGCCGCGGTGGGGTTCCCCATGCCCATCCAGGGGAGAACATTTCGGGCGCTGGGCAGATACACCCAGGACAGGGCGCCAATCCATCGCTGGGCACACACTCCCTCACACACACACACACTCTATATGGGGCAATTTAGAGAACTCAATTGACTTGATCCATGTTTTTGGACTGTGGGAGGACACCGGAGAACCCGGAGGAAACCCATATGGACACGGGGAGGACATGGAAACTCCACCCAGATGGGGATTCAAACGGGGATTCCCTCGAGCTGAGAGGAGAACATGCTAAACCACTAAGCCAACCTCCCTAAATTTCCCTCTAAAGCGTCCCACCTATCCCGTCCCTCGTCTGCCTCCCGGACACTCCTGCCCCCCCCCCCCCCCCCCCCGTGACCTCAGTGTGTTAATGACAGACTCACGCTGGTGAAGTGAGAGACGGGAATCCGGTCCTGTCCCTCCGTTATAGTGTGGAACAGATGGTCCTCCAGTCCTGAGAACAGACCCACACCTGTATGACCGCTGGGGGGGGGGGGGGCAGAGACGGAACGTTATCTAAATAACATCATCAGCATGTCATCATCACAAGAGGCGTGGCAGGAACACAGCGATGTTGCGGGGGGGGGAGATTATCCTCTTTATCCTCTATTAGGGTCGCGGGGGGGAAGGGGTTCCCCATGCCCATCCAGGGGAGAACGTTTCGGGCGCTGGGCAGATACATCCAGGACAGGGGGGCAATCTATCGCTGGACACACACTCACTCACACACACACACACTCTATATGGGGCAATTTGGAGAATTCAATTGAGTTGATCCATGTTTTTGGACTGTGGGAGGAAACCGGAGAACCCGGAGGAAACCCACGCGGACACGGGGAGGACATGGAAACTCCACCCGGATTGGGATTCGAACCGGGAATCCCTAACGCTGAGAGGAGAACATGCTAAACCACTCAGCCACTGTGTCGCCCTTTTTTGAACCCATCCATCCATTATCTTCCGCTTTGTCCTCTACTAGGGTCGCGGGGGGGGGTTCCCCATGTCCATCCAGGGGAGAACGTTTCGGGCGCTGGGCAGATACACCCAGGACAGGGGGGCAACCCATCGCTGGACACACACTCACTCACACACACACACACACTCTATATGGGGCAATTTGGAGAATCCAATTGACATTGATCCATGTTTTTGGAGTGTGGGAGGAAACCGGAGAACCGGGAGGAAACCCACGCGGACACGGGGAGAACATGGAAACTCCACCCGGATTGGGATTCGAACCGGGAAGCCCTAGCGCTGAGAAGAGAACATGCTAAACCACTACTGTGCCGCCCTTTTTTGAACCCATCCATCCATTATCTCCCGCTTTATCCTCTATTAGGGTCGCGGGGGGGAAGGGGTTCCCCATGTCCATCCAGGGGAGAACGTTTCGGGCGCTGGGCAAACACACCCAGGACAGGACGCCAACCCATTGCTGGACACACACTCACTCACACACACACACACACACACACACACACACACACACACTCTATATGGGGCAATTTGGAGAATCCAATTGACTTGATCCATGTTTTTGGAGTGTGGGAGGAAACCGGAGAACCGGGAGGAAACCCACGCAGACACGGGGAGAACATGGAAACTCCACCCGGATTGGGATTCGAACCGGGAATCCCTAACGCTAAGAGGAGAACATGCTAAACCACTAAGCCACTGTGCCGCCCTTTTTTGAACCCATCCATCCATTATCTCCCGCTTTGTCCTCTACTAGGGTCGCGGGGGGGGGTTCCCCATGTCCATCCAGGGGAGAACGTTTCGGGCGCTGGGCAAACACACCCAGGACAGGGGGGCAACCCATCGCTGGACACACTCACACACACACACACACTCTATATGGGGCAATTGGGAGAATCCAATTGACATTGATCCATGATTTTGGAGTGTGGGAGGAAACCGGAGAACCGGGAGGAAACCCACGCAGACACGGGGAGAACATGGAAACTCCACCCGGATTGGGATTCGAACCGGGAATCCCCAGCACTGAGAGGAGAACATGCCAACCACTAAGCCACCGCGCCGTCCGTATTAAAGGAGTTGAATTTGTAGGTGGTGGACTCACCCCTCTGGTGCCGGGTGGTCGGCGCTCGTCGCTCGGTTGGAGGAATAACTCAGAACCGCCGTTCGTCCTGAATCTCTGACCCCGGGACGGTTCTTCTGTCGCAGACGGAACGTCGCCCGCCGTAATCTGTGTAATCGGAGCATTATGGTTCCCACGGCCGGCGCCGGCTGATCCTCGGGAGAGTGAGACGATCCGGGGAGTGTGTGTCCACACGGTGAGGACAGTGTCTTATTAATGAATAACCAGCTTCAATCCAATCTGCCAGCTGCAGTCCAACAACACGTTCCGTCGTTCTAACCCTGCCCTAAACCGTTCTAAACCGTTCTAACCGTTCTAAACCCTTAGTTTCATTTAATTGTTTAATAAACCACAACAGGGCGGCACGGTGGCTTAGTGGTTTGGCATGTTCTCCTCTCAGCGCTGGGGATTCCCGGTTCGAATCCCCATCTGGGTGGAGTTTCCGTGTCCTCCCCGTGTCCGCGTGGGTTTCCTCCGGGTTCTCCGGTTTCCTCCCACAGTCCAAAAAAACATGGATCAAGGTCAATTGAGTTCTCCAAATTGCCCCATATAGAGTGTGTCTGTTTGAGTGAGTGTGTGCCCAGTGATAGATTGCCCCCTGTCCTGGGTGTATCTGCCCAGCGTCTGAGACGTTATACCCTGGATGGACATGAGGAACCCCCCCCCCCCCCCCCCCCCCCCGAGCCCCCCCCCCCGATTGTAGTACAAGATTAGGACAAAGATATTGGATTTATGGGTTCGAAAACGGGCAACTTAGTGGTTTGGCATGTTCTCCTCTCAGCACTAGGGATTCCCGGTTCGAATCCCCATCTGGGTGGAGTCTCCATGTTCTCCCCGTGTCCGCGTGGGTTTCCTCCCACAGACCAAAAAGATGGATCAAGGTAAATTGAATTATCCAAATTGCCCCATATAGAGTGTGTGTGTATGAGTGAGTGTGTGTCCAGCGATAGATTGCCCCCTGTCCTGGGTGTATCTGCCCAGCGCCTGAGACGTTCTCCCCTGGATGGGCATGAGGAACCCCCCCCCCCCCGATCGTAGTACAGGATTAGGACAAAGATATTGGATTTATGGGTTTGAAAACGGGCAGCATAGTGGCTTAGTGGTTTGGCATGTTCTCCTCTCAGCGCTAGGGATTCCCGGTTCGAATCCCCATCTGGGTGGAGTTTGCATGTTCTCCCCGTGTCCGCGTGGGTTTCCTCCCACTGACCAAAAAGATGGATCAAGGTAAATGAATTATATTCTTTTTAAGGGGTTTAAAAAAACAGGCTTATTTTTTTTGGGGCTTTTTTCCCCTTTCTCAGCGCTGGGGTTTCCCCGGGGTTCAAATTTTCCCCAAATCTGGGGGGGGGATTTGGGAAATTGTTCCCCCTTTGCCCCGCGGGGGTTTCCTCCGGGGTTTTCCCGGTTTCCTCCCATTTCCCAAAAAACAGGATGGGGGAAATTTGGAATTTTTCCCAATTTTCCCCATATAGAGGTGCCCTGTTTTAGGAGGGGTGTGTCCAGCGAAGTTTGGGCTTTCCCCTGTCCCTGGGTGTATCTTCTCCCTGGAGGGGGAACCCCCCCCCCCCCCCCCCAACCCTAATAGGGTCAACAAAAAATTTTTTGGGTTTTGGGGATACCAAAACATTCGACGGCTCTTTGGGCCCTTTTGGAGGTTTATACACTCTTTCCAAAACCCGACCCCGCAAGGGGGGGGGTTTGGGCGTGTCCTTGGCGCTGTGTCAGGGACACGTAATTCCCGGGGTGTTTTTTTGGCCTTTAAACCCAATCAGGGGGGTTCCTTGCCTTTCCCCTTTTTTAAGGGGCCCCGGGTGCTCTGTTGGGGTTGTTTCGCCAACGACGCAGAAAGACAAGGAGGGCGTTAAGGTCCCAAACCCGGGTCACCCCGCCAAAGCGAAATAAAAAAACTGCAATGAGGGGGGGGAAATTTTTATTATTCAGTCCTGTGTAAAAAGCTTTTATAATCGCAAAATTACAGAACACCCAACGTAATAAGATGCCCCCACCAATCAAGGGATCTTTCACAACATGTGCTTTTTTTTTTAAAGCCAAAATCAATCAAAAAAAATAAAAATAACAATAAAATGATAACAATTATAATAAATAAAAAAATAATAATGTTAAAATAATATAAAATATAACAATATAATAAAACAAAAAGATAATAAAAAAATAATAATAATAAAATAAGGGGCACGGGGGGTTTTAGTGGTCAAGTTCCCCTCTCAGCAAAAAGGGACCCCCGGTTCGAATCCCCATTGGTGGAGTTTCCATGTTCTCCCCGTGTCTGCGTGGGTTTTCCCCCGGGTTCTCCGGTTTCCTCCACTTCCAAAAACAAGGATTAATAATTTGAAATTCTCAAAAAAAGCCCCATATAGATGTGTCTGTGTGAGTGAGTGTGTGCCCGCGATGGGTTGGCGTCGTCTGGGTCTATTAATAAAGGGAAAAATGGGGGATAAGAAAGAATGAAAATGAATAAATAATTTTTTTTTGTAGGATGGGATGATAAATAAATAATGTTAAAAAAAGAAATAATAATATTAAATTTTAAAAGTCTTTGCAGGCAGCAGCACCAGTTGACCAAATCCCACCACCCCAAAAGGGGATGAAGATGGGACCCGAGCCTTTGGCGTCCCCGCCGGGGCTGTGGGGGTTCTCGGGGGAGCGGGGGTCAGGGTGTCCCGCAGGGCACTTTTTCTAGATCTGCGGCAAGGGTTTATATCAAACCCCCTGGCCTTAAAGTCTGAAATGAGGAAACACAGAACGGAGGTTTGAAGGAGGGGGCGCGGTCCCCCCTTTACAAGTTTTAGCAGCAAAAATGACCGATGCAGGGGCCCTTTTTTGACGTCCTGAACCCTCATTGCCCAAGAAAGGGGGGGGGGGTAGGGGGGCATAGGCCCCACCCTGTGTTCTGACCCCCTAACGTTACATCCCCAACCCCCGATCACGCCCTAACACACCCAATTGATCCCTTTAAACATCCCCCACCTTTTTATCTTTGCTTTATCCCTATTAGGGCGTGGGGGGGGGGTTTTTCCCCTGTCCCCCCAGGGGAGAACATTTTGGGGGGGGTGGGCAGATGACCCAAAAGGGGGCAATCTATCACTCCACACCACCCACAGACACACTCTATAGGGGCAATTTTTAGTTTAATTGACCTTTATCCATGTTTTTTGGGTGTGGGAGGGAAACCAGAACCCGGAGAAAAACCAACGTGGGCACGGGGGGAAATGGAAACTCCACCCAAGGGGATTCGAACCGGGAATCCCCAGCACTGAGAGGAAACAGCTAAACCCCTAACCACCGTGCCCGCCCCCCCCCCCATCCCTTCTCATATAAAACCTTAAATTTTTTTTTGGGTTTTTTTCCCAAAAATTAAATAAATTTCGGGGAGTTTTTTTAAATTTTTAAAGGGTGGAGGGGTGCAGAAATGGAGTGGGGTAATTCCCCAGGGGTACCCACCTATCCAGGTACTGCTCCCGTTTCTCCCCGGGCTCGGGGGTGAGGGGTTTTCCAAAAGGGGCGATGGAAGGGGTTCCCGGGGGGCCCTCGGGGGGGCATTTCCAGGGTGGTCACTTGAGCCCTTAAGAACCCCCGGGTTCCCGGATGTGCCACCCCCGACCCAAAAAGGGGCTAAATTTATCCCTCCGGAAAAACATTAAAAATGAAATTTGTGTGGTGTGTTTGTGTTTTTGTGGTGTGTGGTGTGTTTTGTTTTCTATATAATTTCCCCGCGTTGCTTCTATTCCCTTTCCACATTTTAAATTCTTTTTTTGGAAAAACCCAAAGGGGGTTTTAGGTACTCCTTAAAAACTCACCACAGGGCGGCTCGAGGGGCTTATTTTTAGCGATTTTAGCGGGCCGTCGCCCGGGCACCCCGGGAAAGTTTGATTTGGGTTTGGGTTTCATTGTGTCGTGCTTTTATGACGACGAGTTTCCCATGGTTTTTTTTTTTTGGGCGTCACATCCCAAAAACCAATCAGCGTTTCCCCTTTAAAGGGGCCAAGGTGCACTCGATTTTTAAGCCGTTTGTTTTTTAAAACGGGCGTGCGACTGTTTTATGCTTAAAAAATTAACTTTAAAATTAAAAAAAAAACACATGTTTGTGTCCCGGGTTTTTGGGCCCTTTGGGGTACATTATTTCATTCATTCTTCATTATCTCCCATTTTATTCTCTATTAGGGTCGGCGGGGGGGTTTCCCCGGCCCACCAGGGGAGCGGCTCTGGGCGCGGGGGAAATTACACCCAGGACAGGGCGCCAACCCATCAGGGGCACCCACTCACTCACACAGCACCCCTCTATATGGGGCATTGGGGAAGAAAAAAAAATTTGACGGGTCCTTTTTTTGGGACTTTGGGGGGGAAAACCGGGAAAACCGGGGGGAAAACCCCGGGGGCAGACACGGGGGAAAACCCCGGGGAAAAACTCCACCCAGAGGGGGGTTCGAACTGGGGAATCCCTATGCGGAAGGAAAACGTGCTAACCACAAACCCCCCCGGGGCCCCCGGGTACTTTATGTAATATATTGTAAGGGGTTTAGTTCCGATTTTTAAAATCTGATTGGCTGAGCTTTTTGTCCACTGTGGCCTCATTGACAATTAAACTAAACATTAAACTTTAAACCTAAATCTTTTACCCACTTTTTTGTGCCCGTTTTTTTGGGTGATTTGGGGAAATAAAAGGGCAGTGATTGTTAATCGTTAGAAAAAACTAGAATCCTTTTAAATCAGCGATCAGTTTTTCGTTTTAAAAAAGGGGGGACAAATTTTAACTCACGAAAAACAGTTTATTAACTTTTTTTGCTTTAAAAAACGTTTTTTTGGACCCAAACTTGTTTTTTCCCTTTATGGGGTGAGTTTGTAAGCGTTTTTTAAAAGCAAAAAGACCTCGGGGGGTTTATTTTTAAAAAAAAAATTCACAAAAAGAGGTGAAACCCGTACTCACTGAACGTCGGGAAACTAAAACACCCCCCTTGGTTGGATTTTTTTCGAAATAATCCCACCCCCCTCTCGTACCGTATTTTATAATAAAGGCGTAATTTTTGGAAAAACCCTTTATAAATCTTTCTTTACTGGGGTTTACATCAACAATGGAAAAACCCTTCAAGGGGCAATTTGGGATGCGGGGGTACCACCCCCGTTGGCCGGCCACCCTCCCCAACCCGGGCCCCACGTTGAGGGACCCTGCCCCCCCCTTTCCCCTTCCCAAGGGGAAAAATGGGTGGTGGTTCGCTCAC
>JAFMOC010001147.1:0-63281 GCA_019802505.1 Corydoras sp. C115 | reverse complement strand
TGTCTAGACAAGGATTAGAACCTAATGTTTTGGGTTAGAACACGGGGTCGGTCATGATGCCTGAACTCATCATGCCTGAACAGTGAGGGTTTAAGAACCACAGGGTTCGACACCCCAAACACTTCTGACGGGCTCATTGCGGTTCTCTTGGACTGCCTGTGTCTACGTTTAGAACGTGTGTTTTTTTAAGCATCACTGTATTTTATGACATTCTGCTTTGATAAAGAACGTGTTGATGTTCCACTGAAGCGGTGCATCATGTGAAACTTTTTTGTGCACCTCACTTTTTACCTTAGGGAAACGTTCTTAATGTGTTCCAGAGCAAATTTACTTTCATCATCTTTGGAACATCAAACATTTTACCCATCGGTTCTCTGGCTGAGCATCAGATTGAACAAATTGGTTGATCACATGACCTCATTTTGCAGAAACAGAACACGAGGTTGGAGTCGGATCCCTGATAAAGTAACCCTGGAACATCAAGGGTTAGGGACTAGGGATTAGTGAGGATGGATTTCACTTCTTTCCCACAAGCCTGCGACGGCCCCGTCTCAAACTCAAAACGTTACCCTTTTAGGAACACTTGCTCACGGACACTTTTCAAAGAAGTCTCACAGCGACCTCGTCATTGCCGCATCGGAACATCGATTCCATGAACCAATAAAATAAAGCACGTTAATCAGAACACTGAATTGCTGCAGTAGAACCAGAACATCCACAGTGTGCAAAAGACTCCTGACCAATCAGAATCAAGAATAAAAAATAAACTCACATGGAACTGGACATACAAACACACATACACACACGCACTAACACACACACATACACACACTAACACACACACAAACATATATACACATAACACACATACACATATATACACACAAACACACACACACACACACACACACACACTCTCTATATTGGGCAATTTGGAGGATTAAATTTACGCGGAATCCATGTTTTTGGACTGTGGGATGAAACCGAAGAACCCGGAGGAAACCCACGTGGACACAGGGAGAACATGCAGACTCCACCCAGATTGGGATTCAAACCGTGAATCCCCAATGCTGAGAGGAGAACATGCTAATGTCACCGGTAATAGTGGTTAAGGGTGTAAATTGGGTGCCTTTCATTAAAGGGAAAACTGGTATATGAGGGGCAGCTGGACCTCGTAATTAGGGGAGCGCCGCGAATTAATTAAAGCGAGTTGGAAACTGGTTAGATGGAGAGAGGGAAGGGAAGCAGCAGACGTTGCGTGGTTTAAGGAGCAGCGGGTTGAATTCGTTCGGTGAGCAAAAGACTTGAACTTGAATGGACTGCCGTCGGACGTGCGGAGGAATGAAATGCTGAACTACTGCCTTGATCGTGGGACGAGTCGGCTCGGAAAGGCTTCATAATCTGGTGGAAGGGTGAGGAGTCGACTCACTCTTCCACAGAGTTAAGTACTCCCCGTTTCCTCTATTATATTGTGGTTCTTCCCAACTGTGTGAAGTGAGTCGCCTCTGCTGATGAGCGTTTGTCCCCGTATATATACAGCGGTGGTGTGAGTGGACCAGAGACGAGGCTGCGTGGAGACTGAATCGTTTGGTGTAGCGGAGCCGTTTGGTTGTGCGAGGCGAGCATCGGATGAGGGATGACTTCCCAAAGTTAAGTGCAGATCTGTCTCTCTCGTGAGGAGCGTTAAATTGTGTCCAGATATTTTTCCCCAATGCTGAAATAGTAGCCATTTAAATTATAATTTGGTTATTGGTTAATTGTATTTTTAATTTTTCTTGCTTTGTGGTGGGTTTTGTGGTTTATTTTGATTAATATAGGTATATTTGAAGTGCGGTGTTTTGGAGTGCAGTGATTTTTGTTTGCTATTAACCAATACCGGGTGGAGCTAAAAGTTAGGCTGTTTGGGGTATAATTCTTTAGAGGGGATCTAGTCATTATTTAGTTGGTTTAGTTTAGTTTAGTTTAGTTTTATCGGTTGTAGTAATTTGTTTTGTGTTTTATATTTGTTTGTTTATTTTTGTGCTGTAATAGTGATTGCATGTTTTCTTTTGTACTCTTTTTGGTTGCTTTCTTTTGTTAGAAGTGATGAGATCCCCACTGTGGACCATACAATAACGTGGACCTTGGACAAATTTTCTTCCCTCTGTTTTGAACTGGACCTTGACACCGAAGGACATGGACTTGTGAAACTGAGCATGGACTTCTTTTAAATGGGGTTTTAATTTTGTGTTAAATAAATTGTGGTAAATTTTGATTCCTCTCCAGTGTCTTACTGTCAATTCAGCTGATCCACAAGAGTGTGTATTCTCCTTGAATAAAGGGGGTTTGCCCCTTGTCGAACCAGTCCATGACACTAAACCACCGTGCCTCCCGCATATATTTTTATTACTATTATTATTGGTGGCTTAGTGTTTAGCATGTTCTCCTCTCAGCGCTGGGGGAGTCAAGTCAAGTCAAGTCAAGTCAAGACACATGGTTTGTTTGTTCACGCCCTGTACTGTCACGGTTTGTTTTGGTCACATGGTGTGGGTTGGTCTGTGTTCACACCCCCGTAATTATGCACACCTGGGTTCCTGATCACTGTTCCCTATTTAAGCAGCTCACGCCCGTCACTCAGGGCTAGATGGTCCTGTTTGTGCACCTACCTTTGTCACGCCTCGTCCACTCTGGCCCACACCCCTAGTCTTGCATTGTTCCTAGTCTCGCCCTGATCCTAGTCTCGCCCTGTTCTCGCTTCGTCCTGTTCTCGCCACGTCCTGGTCACCACGCCCTGTTCTTGTGTTGCACCTCGTCCTGTTCTCGTCTCGTCCTGTTACACCTCGTCTGCTGTTGGTCCTGTGTTTATGCTCTGTCCCAGTTCTACGTCCCGCCTTGTGTTCACCTGGTATTCAACCACACTCCACGCCGCAGCCACTCGTGTCAACCTGTCAATGTTACGTTTAACTGTGTGTGGCTGAATAAACTTTGTTTGACATCTATCCCCGCCCCGACTTCGTCGTTCCGAGTAGCGGATCCACCCACTCCTCCTCATCATTTGTAATGATGATAAGCAGAACCGAATTGGAACCCTGATGTAGATTTAAATGTAGTGTTCTGTGTAGAACAAAAACCCACACATGGAGACAAATATGGATGCAGAAAGTTTTATTCAGATCATAAAGATCTTTAAGAACCAACACAGTGAGAACCCAATCATCAGAACCGCAGATCTTTAGAGAATCCTCAGTTTCAACTCAACCTGGATGTATAAGAAATGGATATGCACTGCACCTCTTCCTGGTCTGCGGATTACAGAGGTCGGTTCCACAGCAGTTCATACCTTTCATATAGGACGTTGCACGGATGCATCCAACATCAAGAGGTTCTAATTCAGTACATACAACAGAAAGTCAGTGAAATCCACCCAGTTCCACCAGGGAGAACATGCTCACCTGCTGTCAGGGTTGGGAGTGCAACCGGCTCCTTTAGCTTGGTGCTAGCCCTGCCATTTAATTTCTGCTGCAGTGCTCGCTCCCCGGAGGTTGGAGCGATGAGGGGAATCGACCGGGTCCCCGATTATGGGGATTATGGGGAGATTGTGCTCCCTCTCTCGGCCCACTCTCCCGACTCCTGGGACCTGCGCTGAGGTGGGCCGAGGGCCTAGTGGCCACAGGAGACATCAGTCTCACCTCAGCCAGCCGGTTTGAAACGGTGTTCCTCGCCAGGTTCGTCCCGGGCTCAGATGCCCGCTTCGTCGGCGAGCACCTGGACGCACACAGGATCGCGCTGAGGATCCTTGCCCTGCCCGCGGTGAATCTGCGCGTGTGCTTCCGTGCAATCCTCCCGGCTCCACGGATCAATCCTCCTGGCTCCGTGAGTTTTTCTCGCCGCCAGGTACCCGCCGCGCGATCCTGCGCACGATCCTCCGTGCGAGTCCCCCGACTACACGGATCACCCGCTCCGCGAGTTTTTTCTCGCCGCCAGGAATCCACCACGCGAACCTCGGCGCGTTTCTCCGCGCGATTCTCCGGGCATGCCTCCTGGCTCCACAGTTCACCCACTCCTCGAGCTATTCCTCGCCGCCAGGAGACCGCCTTGCGGACGCCGGACCGAGGTTCCGCCCTGCGAGTTACCCTGTGCTGGCAGAGAGCCGATTGCGAGCCTCCGCGGGCCGTCAGCGAGCCATGGCATGCCATCTGTGAGCCACTCTGCCCACGTATTGAGCCGCGCCGCGCCGCTAGCACGTCTCCGCTCGCCGTCAGCGAGTCCTCGCTCGCCACGAGCGTTTCCCCCTTCGTCGTCCGTAATCCGCCGGTCACCGCCAGTGCTTCGCCGCCCGTTGCTGGCCTGCGGCTCCGCGGGCCATCCTGCTCCGCCGGGAATCCGCCCCATAAGCAGCCATGCACCGTCAGCGTTCCGCCGCGTCCCACGAGCGTTTCCCTGCTCGCCGTCCGTAAGCAGCTCACAGTCCTCTCTCTTTGTGCCCAGGAGGTGGAGAGGAGGGAGGGAGGCTGGCAAACAAGGCGAGGTGTCCAGTCCATCACCTGGGGTGCAGTCCAGTGGTCCGATGGGGAGGCTGTGGATTTCAGTGGTCCCCGCACAGGACCAGTCAACCCCTGCTCTGGACCATACCACGCCCACTCTGGACTGTAATGTCTCCGTGCTGGACTATTTGTCCCTTTATCGGGACAACTCATTTCCCACTCTGGACAATGTGCCACCTGCTCCGGACAAGGTGCGCTCTGAACTGGAGGTGTTGAAGGCAACTCAGTTGACTCGGGACTCTGTGCCGGTTACCCAGCTTAAGGGCCAAGACTGTGTTCCACTCGCGTCCACTCGGTTCACCTCTGCGTCCACTTGGTTCACCTCTGCGTTCTCTTGGGTCACCTCTGCGTCCTCTCGGGTCACCTCTGCGTCCACTCGGGTCACATCTGCGTCCACTCGGGCCCCCACTGCGTCCAGTCGGGTCACCACTGCGTCCACTCGGTTCACCTCTGCGGTCGCGTGCACCCCGGTTGTCCCTAAGCACGTGTTAGTCCATCCGGTCTCAGAGCCCGCGTTAGTCCCTCCGGTCACGGAGCCTGCATTAGTCCCTCTGGTCCCTGAGCCCGCGTTTGTCCCTCTGGTCCCTGAGCTGGGATTGGGTCCTACCTGATCACATGCGGCCTGCTGACTACACTTAAAGCGCGCATGCGCCCTGAGCCAGCAGGCCAGCACTGTGTGTATACGTTTGTATGTGTATGCACATACATGTGTTACATTGGGTGTTTTGCATTGTGTGTTTTGCTCCCGACATGTCCCGCCGTGCCTTCAGCGTGCCTTCAACCAAATCTGGCACCCGATGGTTATGGTTCTGGTTAAAATGTTTGACGTTCCAAAGATAATGATCTAAAACCCAAATGAATAAAACCAGAAAGTCAATTTGCACTAGAACACATTAAGAACGTTCCCCGAGGTAAAAAGTCAGGCCTGCACGCTTTCCCACGATGCACTGATCGAGTGGAACATCAACATTTTCTTTAATCAAAGTCGATTGTCAAAGTACAGTGATGATTAAAGAACCCAGGTTCTAAAAGTAGTGTGGGGAACATAAGTATGAAACCCTAATGCAGCAGGGATTTTAAGTCTGTCTTAAAGAACCCAGGTTCTAAAAGTACAGTGGGGTACAGATGTATGGAACCCTAATGCAGCAGTTTTAGCTCCCTCCAAAAGACAGACCTCTAGGTTCCTGTCTGGAGACGGAACTAGGACCCTCTAGAACCTTAAAATGCGTCTGAGGGAACCACTCCTTCGTTGCCCTGGATGTGTGTTCTGGGTCGTTGTTCTGCTGGAGGTTCTAGCCACCACCATCTTCAATGTTCTAACTCAGGGGTACCTTACGATACATGACCGCATCCTCGTCCCTTCCATACATTCCGGTCGTTCTACCCCCTTTGCAGAAAATTTCCCCCGAAGTCTGATCACCCCCCATGCATCAGGGTCGGGACAGTGTTCTAAGTTCATCCAGGAGGATAACATGCTCTCTGACAGTCACAGAATGTTGGAGTTCTATTAGCAGGTGGACTGACCTCAAAGTACATAAAGTAAAATGTCTCCATAATTATCTGGTTTGTTCCGAGATCAGGATGTTTATTCTAAATGTAAACAGATGACGAGGTCACATGATTCTGAAGGTGGAGAGAGCTTTCAGGGTTCTATAAAAAACCGAGATGAAGTGGTGGAACTCAGAATTTCTGTGAGAGAGGAATCTTGACGACGGTGTGAGAGTCTAGAACTGAAGGTGAGTCTGATGATCTGGAACTTCTTAAATTGACGTAGGAACTGTTCTCTGGAGCTAATGTTCTTCACCCTGTATGTTCCAGAATGATGAAGGTTCTACTGCTGACCCTGGTTCTTGCCCTGATCCTGACGGAAGGTGAGTGATGCGGAGCTTTTTCTGATGATGTCATCACCAACCCCCGGCGGGTGATGTTGAGAATGTTCTGATGTTCCTCCATCTTCAGGTTCTGAGATAAGGTGTCTGCAGTGTGATGAGTACACTGGGAAATGTGATGTAGTGACGTGTGGATCCAGAGAGAACTCCTGTTATGGTTACAAGGCTTATGCAGTTGAGCATGTTCTCCCTGGGTGGAACTGGGTGGAGTCCACTGACGTTCTGGTGTATGTACTGAATTAGAACCTCTTGATGTTCTCAGGGTTTGATGCCAGATGCATCCGTGCAACGTCCTGTATGAAAGGTATGAACTGCTGCGGAACCGACCTCTGTAATCAGCAGAACGGGAAGAGGCGCAGTACAGGAGGGGGCGGCACAAAAGGAGGGTTCAGCGGCTCAAGCAATCCTCTGCAGTTCTGTTGATGTTCTCACTGTTCTACAGAATCCGTACTCTACAGTCTTGATACCTAAAGATCTCTCAATTAAACTGACTGCATCCATCTTTGTTTTGGTTTTTGGGTGGAGGACACGGCGTCGCGGGTTCACAGAACCGCAGAACGTCTCCAGAACGTCCCAACCTCAAGCTAACGTTCTCCATCATTTTAAAACCACTTTTAACAGTAAATCAATAAAAAAAAAACACAGAACATGGTTCTAATACTTTAGCGTGTTGACAACGTATGTGGTTTTTTCCGCAAGATACGATAACAACAACTGCACCTTAAACTAAATTAATAAATAATAACAATAATAATATTAATAACATTAACAACAGTAATAATAATAATAATAATAATAATGGGTGGCACAGTGGCTTAGTGGTTAGCACGTTCACCTCTCAGTGCTAGTGATTCCTGGTTCGAATCCCCATCTGGGTGGAGTTTCCATGTTCTCCCCGTATCCACATGGGTTTCCTCTGGGTTCTCTGGTTTCCTCCCACAGTCCAAACACATGGATCAAGTCAATTGAGTTCTCCAAATTGCCCCATATAGAGTGTGTATGTGTGCATGTCTGTGTGAGTGTCTGCCCAGTGATGGATTGGCGCCCTGTCCTGGGTGTATCTGTCCAGCGCCCGAAACGTTCTCCCCTGGATGGGCATGGGGAACCCTCACATTATTTTTTCTAATGTAAAAATTTTAAATTCTACCGCTGAGGGCAAACTGAGTCTGTAACACACAACTTCATTGACATTTCACGTTCTACATGTTACAATGTTACATGTTACATGTTACAATGTTCCAGAATGATGAAGGTTCTACTGCTGACCCTGGTTCTTGCCCTGATCCTGACGGAAGGTGAGTGATGCGGAGCTTTTTCTGATGATGTCATCACCAACCCCCGGCGGGTGATGTTGAGAACGTTCTGATGTTCCTCCATCTTCAGGTTCTGCGATACGGTGTCTGCAGTGTGATGAGTACACTGGGAAATGTGATGTAGTGACGTGTGGTTCCAGCGAGAACTCCTGTTACGGTTACAAGGCTTATGCAGGTGAGCATGTTCTCCCTGGTGGAACTGTCCACTGGAGTCCACTGACGTTCTGGTGTATGTACTGAATTAGAACCTCTTGATGTTCTCAGGGTTTGATGCCGGATGCATCGGTGCAATGTCCTGTATGAAGTGCTTCGGAACCGACCTCTGTAATCAGCAGACCAATAAGAGGCGCAGTTTAGTCGTCAGAACAAACGCAGTGCACTCTTAGTTCCAAAGTTCTGATGGTCAGCACTATTTACTGTTCTTTAAAGATCTTTATGATCTGAATTAAACTGAGAGCATCCATCTTTGTTCTGGTTTTTGGGTGGTGCCACGCGGAACAACAGAGAAGAACGTTACAATCAATCAAAAGTCCTCTGCTGTTCAATATTTAACATTATATTATTAAAAATAAAAACAAATCCCAGCCAACAGTACTGAACCTACAAGAAACAGTTTAGATAATAATAATAATAATAATAATAATAATAATAATAATAATAGAAAATAATAATAATAACAATATTATTATTATTATTAGTAATAATAATAATAATAATAATAATAATAATAATAATAAATATCATAAATATAACTGTTAGAAAGCTCGTTCTTCCCCGGAGGAATCGGCTACGCGGGGAAAGAATGCATACAAACGCTGCCACGGATATAACCTGCGCGGGAGTAATGCGCAGCGCCGCACCGTGGTTGAGCGCGGAAGGAGAGTTCGAGACACCGGGAAATAAAAACAAAACGGATTTATTATTAAAAATGGTGTAGGGACACCAACAGAAAGGGGGAACGAAACGAACAAACTAACATAGGGATCTTACCGCAAACAAAGACGTGCACCGGGAAAATGGAAGACAGAAACTAAATACAAAACACACCCAGTCACGTGCACAAACTAAACCAATCACCCAACGGAGTCCATGAATAACACAAATGACGGACAGGTGCCCCAGGCACCTGTGACAATAAAAATATTAATAATAAATAAATAACAATAAATAGTAACAATAATAATAATAATAATAATAATAATAATAATAACAATAATAATAATAATAATAATAATAATAAATAATAACAACAACAACAACAACAACAACAACAACAACAATAATAATAATAATAATAAGGCATGGTGGCTTAGTGGTTAGCACGTCTGCCTCTCAGCACTAGGGGTTCCTGGTTTGAATCCCCATCTGGGTGGAGTTTCCATGTTCTCGTTTCGGGCGCTAGGCCGATACACCCAGAACAGGGGTTAATCTATCGCTGGGCAAACACTCACTCACACAGACACACTCTATATTGGGCAATTTGAAGAATTCAATTTACCTTGAATCCAATTTTTGGACTGTGGGAGGAAACCGGAGAACCCGGAAGAAACCTACGGACACAGGGAGAACATGCAAACTCCAATCCCAAATTGGGATTCGAAATAGTAATGCCCTGCACTCCGAGGAAAACATGCTAAACACTAAGCTGTTTACAGCACGATGTTTACAGACCCTAGTAGAGGATAAAGTGGAAGATAATGAATGGATGGATAGTATATGAGAGTGGCATGGTGGTGTAGAGTTTAAAATGTTCTCCTCTCAGTGCTGGGGATCCAGGTTCTTGATGAAGTTTGTGTGTTCTCACCGTGTCTGTGTGGGTTTCCTCCGGGTTCTCTGGTTTCAAGGAAGAACAGGATTTCAAGGTAAATTGCCCCATATTATGTGTGAGTGAGTGAGTGTGTATCCAGTGATAGATTGCCCCCCTGTCCCGGGTGTATCTGCCCAGCTCCTGAAAAGTTCTCCATTGGCTGGGCATGGGGAACCCTCACATTATTTTTTCTAATGTAATATTTAAATGTAAAGATTTTAAATTCTACCGCTGAGGGCAAACTGAGTCTGTAACACACATATTCATTGACATTTCACGTTCTACATGTTACGTAAATGACAATAAAGTCTCCTTGAACCCTTGAGTTTGAACTTCATTAGCTGCATGAATGGATTGAAAGGTATAGAAACAGTAACCAAATCAATAAAAGAAGTCCAGCTATTTATTTTATAAATGACGCGAGAAGAAAGTGACAGATTAAGTGACAGAAACACTGAAGTGAAGTACAGAAACCAAAAAAAACTACTCACGTACAGTAACCACGTACATTTACTTCATCACACACGCATCTGATGATCACCAATCAATCATCTTTTGTTGGCCTCTGTCTCCCTCTAGTGGCTGCACTGGGTTTAACACTGCAGATCTGTCAGGTCACATGTGCCCCTCACTGCGTCTGGTCCTCTCAAGGTTTGTCCTTGTGGTTCTCCTTCACGCCTGCCTCCTGATTTCCATAGCATTGTAGCGAGGTTCGGGGAGGTTTGGCCCAGACGATGCCAGCTTTATTAACTGATGACCTCCCACAGTCTAAAGACTTGAATTAAAGGTGAATTGGCTGCTCCAAATTGCCCCCTGAGCGGCACGGTTGCATCTCAGCGCTGGGGTTTCTGGTTCGAATCCCAATCTCGGTGAAGTTTGCATGTTCTCCTCGTGTCTTTCTGGTTTCCTCTGGGTTCTCCGGTTTTCCACAGTCCAAAAACATGGATTCAAAGTGAATTGGCTGCTCTAAATTGCCCCTGGGTGGCACTGTTGCCTTTTAGTGCTGGGGATCCAGGTTCAAATACTAAATACCAATCTGGGTGGCGTTTGTATGTTCTCCACATGTCCTGGGTTTCTTACCCAGGTTCTCTGGTTTCCTCCCACAGTCTAAAAACTTGAAATAAAGCTGAATTGGCTGCTCCAAATTGCTCCTGAGTGGCACAGTTGCATCTCAGCGCTGGGGTTTCTGGTTTGAATCCCAATCTCGGTGAAGTTTGCATGTTCTCCTTGTGTCTTGCTGGTTTCCTCTTGGTTCTCCGGTTTTCCACAGTCGAAAAACATGGATTCAAGGTGAATTGGCTGCTCTATATTGCCCCTGGGTTGCACGGTTGCCTTTAAGTGCTGTGGATCCAGCTTCGAATACCAAATACCGATCTGCGTGGTGTTTGTATGTTCTCCACATGTCCTGGGTTTCTTACCCAAGTTCTCCGGTTTCCTCCCACAGTCCAAAAACTTATATTCAAGGTGAACTTGCTGCTTTAAATTGCCCCTGGGTGCTATAACAAAGTCAATATATTTATATTTATTTATATATATTTATATTGTTGGAATGAAAACTGAAACAAAGACTTGATTTGGGAACATATTTTCACTTCTGAATCATACTTTCTTAAGAGATCTTTACATTTTAGTTTCTGAATGATGTCATAATATTAGATGTGAATGTTGCAGAACCATCCATCCATCCATCCATTATCTTCCGCTTGTCCGGGATTCGGGTCGCGGGGGCAGCAACCGAAGTAGGGAGACCCAGACCTCCCTCGCCCCAGCCACCTCCACCAGCTCGACTGGGGGAACCCCGAGGCGTTCCCAGACCAGCTGAGAGATATAATCCCTCCAGCGTGTCCTGGGTCTTCCCCGGGGCCTCCTTCCAGCCGGACTTGCCTGGAACACCTCCCTAGGAAGGCGCCCAGGAGGCATCCTTACCAGATGCCCGAACCACCTCAACTGGCTCCTTTCGATGCGGAGGAGTAGCGGCTCCACTCCGAGTCTCTCCCGGATGACCGAGCTTCTCACCCTATCTCTAAGGGAGAGCCCTGCCACCCTGCGGAGAAAACCCATTTCGGCCGCTTGTATTCGCGATCTTGTTCTTTCGGTCATTACCCAAAGCTCATGACCATAGGTGAGGGTCGGAACGTAGATCGACTGGTAAATCGAGAGCCTGGCCTTGTGGCTCAGCTCCTTCTTTACCACAACAGACCAGTATAGGGTCCGCATCACTGCTGACCCCGCGCTGATCCGTCTGTCAATCTCACGCTCCATCTTACCATCACTCGTGAACAAGACCCCGAGATACTTAAACTCCTCCACTTGAGGCAAGATCTGATCCCTGACCCAGAGAGGACTCTCTACCCTTTTCCGGCTGAGAACCATGGCCTCAGATTTGGAGGTGCTGATTCTCATCCTGGCCGCTTCACACTCGGCTGCAAACCGATCCAGTAAGAGCTGAAGTCCACAGCCTGATGACGCTAACAGGACCACATCGTCTGCAAACAGCAGCGACGTGATCCTCAGATCACCAAACCGGACACCCTCCATCCCCTGGCTGTGCCTAGAAATTCTGTCCATGTAAATTATGAACAGAACCGGTGACAAAGGACAGCCCTGACGGAGTCCAACCCTCACTGGAAACCAGTCCGACTTACTGCCGGCCATGCGAACCAAGCTCCTGCTTCGCAAAAACGGTGACCACCACCGTGTTCGAGGGTTACCGCCACGACAGTCACCGACTACCTTTCGACCACAGCTCCTGTCCGCCGCCTCAACAATGGAGGAACGGAACATGGCCCATTCAGGCTCAATGTCCCCACCTCCCCCGGAATGTGGTTGAAGCTCTGACGGAGGTGAGAGTTGAACATCTGTCTGACGGGTTCTTCTGCCAGACGTTCCCAGCAAACCCTCACTATACGTTTAGGTCTGCCTGGTCTGACCGGCATCTTCCCCCGCCATCTGATCCAACTCACCACCAGGTGGTGATCAGTTGACAGCTCAGCTCCTCTCTTCACCCAAGTGTCCAAGACACATGGCCGCAAGTCCAATGACACCACTACAAAGTCGATCATTGAACTGCGGCCTAGGGCATCCAGGCGCCATGTGCACTTATGGACACCCTTGTGCTCGAACATGGTGTTCGTGATGGACAAACCGTGATTTGCACAGAAGTCCAACAACTGAACACCACTCGGGTTCAGATCAGAGAGGCCGTTCCTCCCAATCACACCTCTCCAGGTCTCACTGTCATTGCCCACGTGAGCGTTGAAGTCCCCCAGTAAGACTACAGAGTCTCCAGGGGGAGCATTTTCCAGTACCCAAATAAAACACAAAAATACCCAAAGCTCATGACCATAGGTGAGGGTCGGAACGTAGATCGACTGGTAAATCGAGAGCCTGGCCTTGTGGCTCAGCTCCTTCTTTACCACAACAGACCAGTATAGGGTCCGCATCACTGCTGACCCCGCGCTGATCCGTCTGTCAATCTCACGCTCCATCTTACCATCACTCGTGAACAAGACCCCGAGATACTTAAACTCCTCCACTTGAGGCAAGATCTGATCCCTGACCCAGAGAGGACTCTCTACCCTTTTCCGGCTGAGAACCATGGCCTCAGATTTGGAGGTGCTGATTCTCATCCTGGCCGCTTCACACTCGGCTGCAAACCGATCCAGTAAGAGCTGAAGTCCACAGCCTGATGACGCTAACAGGACCACATCGTCTGCAAACAGCAGCGACGTGATCCTCAGATCACCAAACCGGACACCCTCCATCCCCTGGCTGCGCCTAGAAATTCTGTCCATGTAAATTATGAACAGAACCGGTGACAAAGGACAGCCCTGACGGAGTCCAACCCTCACTGGAAACCAGTCCGACTTACTGCCGGCCATGCGAACCAAGCTCCTGCTTCGCAAAAACGGTGACCACCACCGTGTTCGAGGGTTGCCGCCACGACAGGCACCGACTACCTTTCGACCACAGCTCCTGTCCGCCGCCTCAACAATGGAGGAACGGAACATGGCCCATTCAGGCTCAATGTCCCCACCTCCCCCGGAATGTGGTTGAAGCTCTGACGGAGGTGAGAGTTGAACATCTGTCTGACGGGTTCTTCTGCCAGACGTTCCCAGCAAACCCTCACTATACGTTTAGGTCTGCCTGGTCTGACCGGCATCTTCCCCCGCCATCTGATCCAACTCACCACCAGGTGGTGATCAGTTGACAGCTCAGCTCCTCTCTTCACCCAAGTGTCCAAGACACATGGCCGCAAGTCCAATGACACCACTACAAAGTCGATCATTGAACTGCGGCCTAGGGCATCCTGGCGCCATGATGTGCACTTATGGACACCCTTGTGCTCGAACATGGTGTTCGTGATGGACAAACCGTGATTTGCACAGAAGTCCAACAACTGAACACCACTCGGGTTCAGATCAGAGAGGCCGTTCCTCCCAATCACACCTCTCCAGGTCTCACTGTCATTGCCCACGTGAGCGTTGAAGTCCCCCAGTAAGACTACAGAGTCTCCAGGGGGAGCATTTTCCAGTACCCCCCCCACGGACTCCAAGAAGGCTGGGTACTCTGAACTGCCGTTCGGCGCATAAGCGCAGACAACAGTCAGTACCCGTTCCCCAACCCGAAGGCGTAGGGAAGCTACCCTCTCGTCCACCGAAGAAAACTCCAACATGCACGCGTCAAGCCGGGGGGCCACGAGAAAGCCCACACCTGCCCGACGCCTCTCACCATGGGCAACTCCAGAAAAGAACAGAGTCTAGCCCCTCTCAAGGAGATTGGACCCAGAACCCAAGCTGTGCGTTGAGGTGAGCCCGACTATATCTAGCCGGTATCTCTCAACCTCCCGCACCAGCTCAGGCTCCTTCCCTGCCAGTGAAGTGACGTTCCAAGTTCCGAAAGCCAATTTCAGCAACCGAGGATCGCGACGCCCAGGTGTTGCAGAACCGCCAAAGAATTTACATTTACATGTCCTGATCTCTTAAAGAACCACATACTTATGGAGATGTTCTTCTTTATGTACTTTGCGGTCAGTCCACCTGCTAATAGAACTCCAAAGTTCTGTGACTGTTATTTGCCCAGAATTCCATGGGAGAACCTGCTCAAGTACCTAAAGAGAATTGGAACCAGTGTCTCAAAGACGGCTGTTAGTAACCCCCCTCCACCCTCCGCCGTTCTGGATTAAATCCCTGCAGTGCACACAAGGTTCCGCAGCTCACGCCAACAGATGTTTGGATCCATCTGAAGTTCTCCAATGACCATCTGGATGTTCCAGAAAAACCATGGGAGAAGGTCATGTGATCATGTGAGACCAGCTATTTGGTATCAACCCCACTTGATAGAAGATGGACAAGTACCACCCCCTTATCCCTAACCCCCCCTTTCTCGAACCCAGTCCCCCCTATACCCCCTTACCTCAAACCCTCCTTTCTCGAACCCCACAACCTCTATCCCCCCCTTTCCTGAACCCGTTCCCTCCAACCCCCTTACCCCTTACCCCCCCTTTCCTAAACCCCCTTACCCCTAATCCCCCTTTTCTGTGTTTTAACAGAATCAGAATTTCTGCAGCTCATTAAACCGCTCTGATAAAGCTTAACCTTCAAGAGTAATTAAACTAATTATTACAGTAATGTAATTAGAAGTGACCATTTATAAATAATTATAAATAAGACAGATTTCTTAATTAACTGAACGGGAATCCTTCCACCATCTCCTGTTCGTGTGATTTGGTGATGAAATGCGGAGAACCTCATTAATGCTTAATTAATATAATTAGTAACAAGTTATTAATAATTAATATTCAAAAGTCCTACCCCTCCATCCATCCATCATCTTCCGCTTTATCCTGTAATAGGGTTGGGGGAGGGGGTTCCCAAAACCCATCCAGTGGAGAACGTTTCGGGCGCTGGGCAGATACACCCAGGAAAGGTGGGCAATCTATCACTGGACACACTAACTCACACACACTATCTCTATGGGGCAAGTTGGAGAACTCAATTGACCTTGATCCATGTTTTGGGGACTGTGGGAGGAAACCGGAGAACCCGCAGGAAACCCAGGCGGACACGGGGAGAACATGCAAACTCCACCCCGATCAAGATTTAAACCTGAATCCCCAGCACTAAGAGGGGGGGTGCAATCTGAGGTAATTTAGAACAGCAAAATCACCTTGAATCCATGTTTTTGGACTGTAGGAGGAAACCAGAGAACCCGGAGGAAACCCACACGGACACGGGGAGAACATGGAAACTCCACCCAGATTGGAATATGAACCGGGTATCCCTTGCGCTGAGAGGAGAACATGCTAAACCACTAAGCCACCATGCCACCCAGTCCTGTGTGTGCGCCTGGAACGTTCTCTCCTGGAAGGGCATGGGGAACCCCGCCCCGCCCACACGACCCTAGTAGGGCATAAAGTTGCAGATATTGAATGACAGAAACATTTTCCCTTTTTGATGCAGATGTTTTATTTTCACAGGGAGTCATATGTTTGGATTGGAATCCTCCTCTTTATCTTACTCCTCCTCCTCCTCCGCCTCTTCCTCATGAAGGTCCCTTTTCATTTTTCTTACAGAGCCCTGGCTGCTAGCAGCAATGTAGTTCGATCCCAGCAGCATCAGGTACTGGCCGCAGACCGCGACGCTGGTGCACATCTTCATCTGACCTGAAGAACAAAGCACATGAGTTCCGCGGAGAACCCCGGAGTCCGGAACGTGCGTCAGGTACCCGCACGTTGGGTTCTACATTTACATTTACATTTAATCATTTAGCAGACGCTTTTATCCAAAGCGACTTACAAATGAGAATATTACAAATCAGAAGCTATGCAGAAAATCATATTTTACTACACTGTAAATTCATCAAACCTGATTGTTATTTGACACCCCCCCCCTCCCCATTTTTCATTCATTACATTACATTACATTCAGTCATTTAGCAGACGCTTTTATCCAAAGCGACTTACAAATGAGAACACCACAAGTCAGAAGCCATGGAGAAAACCAACTATACTGTAAGTTCATCAAACCTGATTGTTATTCGAAGCTGCGCCCCCCCCCCCCTTTTTTTATTTTTTATTTTTTATTTTATTATTATTTTTTTTTTATAACAGGTATTTGGTAAATAGATGCGTCTTAAGTAGTTTCTTAAAACTGTTTAGAGATTCTGCCTTACCGACAGAGGTACGGACGGAGTTGGGACAGAGTTCAGGTTCTGTCACCTGAAGCAGATTTATAAGTGATGCAAACGTTGGCAAAAGGAGAACATGCTTTAGTAGAACATGTGGGCTCGCTGACAGTGCATTTCACACTTTTATGAGCAGAAGCTATGAAAGCAACGTTCCGCTGCTTAGAACCAAAAAAACACACTGATCATCAGGTTCTAACATCAGGTTCTCATGAACAATAGAGAACGTACTCTTCATCCGCCACGGTGGCTTTGTGGCTTAGTGATTTAGCATGTTCTCCTCTCAGCACTGGGGATCCAGGTTCGAATCCCAAACTGGGTGGAGTTTGCATGTTCTCCCTGTGTTTTACTGGTTTTCTCTGGGTTTTCCAGTTTCCTTCCACGGTCCAAAAACATGGATTCAAGGTGAATTAGCTGCTCTAAATTGCCCCTGGCTGGCACATTCGTCTCTCTGTGCTGGAGATTCCAGGTTTGAATCTCAATCTCGGAGGAGTTTGCATGTTCTACCCGTGTCCATGTAGGTTTTCGCAGGGCTCTAGCGGCTCTAAATTGCCCCTGGGAGGCACATTCTGGGTATCCAGCTTTGAGTCCTGATTTGAGTGGAGAGTCCATGTTCTCCCCATGTCTGCATAGGTTTCCTCCGGGTTCTCCGGTTTGCTCCCACAGTCCAAAAACATGGATTCAAGGTAAATTGAATGCTCTAAATTGCCCCATATAGATTGTGCATGTGCCCAGTGATAGATTGGCGCCCTCTCCTGGGTGTATTGGCCAACGCCCAAAACGTTCTCCCTGGGTGGACATAGGAATATCGTATATAATACAGAACACGCTGACTAGTTTAAAGGATGTTCTTACCTTTTGTCAGGACCAGAACCAGAAGCACAGGGTTAAAATAAAACATCGTTGAACAGGGCCTTCATAGTTCTGCTGCAGAACTTCTTCTAGATTCTAGAGTTCTAGATGATGCTAGATGGTTCTAGATGATTATTCCAGGAGGAATGGAACCTTCTATATTTATGTCCTTTATAAATTTATGTCCTGCAGAACCCAACCTCCTCTGTCTGGAGGCTGTGAGGTCACATGATTTGTTTACACGTTGGTGAGGTCACATGATCTGTTTACACATTGGTGAGGTCACAGTGATGTCACAGCCTATTGAACTCTTTATATGTCCTTGTTGTTTGTCGGGTGTTGAGTTCTCAATGTTGAGGTTGGGGGTTCCTCATGGGTCCATGAGCGAGACCCTCAAACCTCAGAGCCACAGGGTTCCTGTATTTGGAGAATTCAATTCACCTTGAATCCATGTTTTTGGACTGTGGGAGGAAACCGGAGAGTGAGAGGAAACCCACACGAACACGGGTAGAACATGCAAATGCCACCCAGATCAAGATTTAAACCTGGATCCCCAGCACTAAGGGGGGGAGGGGTGCAACCTGTGGAAATTTAGAACAGCTAAATCACCTTGAATCCATGTTCATGGAATCCATGGAATTTTTGGAGGAAAACGGAGAACCCGGAGGAAACCCAGGCGGATACGGGGAGAACATGCAAACGCCACCCATCATTAACACGGGGATTATTCAAAATAATGATACCCCCCCCCCCCACCGGCCTCCATCAGCTGGAGGAGAACCAGAGACACGAGCAGGGTCTTCATCGTTCTGCAAAATAAAGAGAACATTAACCAAAATATGCAAATTAGACCGCTACCTTCATGATTAATTAACCTTTGAAGTCATTAAATTATTATCTTCCACTTAATTATTTATTATGTTCATGTGACGCCTTCAAATTTTTTACTAGTGGAGGGGGGGTTCCCTATGCCCATCCAGGGGAGAACATTTCGGGAGAACATTTTGGGCGCTGGGCACACACTCACTAAGTCACACACACTATATGGAGCAATTTAGAGCATTCAGTTTACCTTGACGTGGCACAGTGGTGTAGTGGTTTAGCATGTTCTCCTGTCTGCTCTGGGTATCCAGGTTCGAATCCCAATCTGGGTGGAGTTTGCATGTTCTCCTTGAGTCCATGTGGGCTCATTCATGTTTTTACCACAGTCCAAACACATGTATTCTGAACAAGTCAGGCGCTCGTGTAGGAAGGAACTGCTGTAACTTTATATCACCTGTTGTACATCGTAGATCTGCGCGTCGGCACCCCTAGAGTCACGGTAATACCCATATTTTATCCTAATCGTTGTTAAATTGAATAGTCTGTTTGGGCGTTCTTTTACTAGATATTAAAACTACTGTCGGTTAGTTAGCATATAACTGTATCTAGAATAACTGGTTTCAGTTCTTGTTTCGGTCTATTACCTATTTGCACCTTGCTTTGAACGTGGGATTGTTCCGGAGGGGGCGTGTCCAGGTGGTAACATTTAAAAATCGGCAGTTTTCACTAAAAAATTCAGAACAAGTCAGGCGCTCGTGTAGGAAAGAACTGCTGTAACTTTATATCACCTGTTGTACATCGTAGATCTGCGCGTCGGCACCCCTAGAGTCACGGTAATACCCATATTTTATCCTAATCGTTGTTAAATTGAATAGTCTGTTTGGGCGTTCTTTTACTAGATATTAAAACTACTGTCGGTTATTTAGCATATAACTGTATCTAGAATAACTGGTTTCAGTACTAGTTTCGGTCTATTACCTATTTGCACCTTGCTTTGAACGTGGGATTGTTACGGAGGGGGCGTGACCTAGTTTCATCTGGGCTATATAAGAACCGTGGATACGCTGACGCGACAGCGGAAGCGATAGCCCCTCGAGTTCCGCCCCTCGTGTGAAGACCTATTCGTGTAAAGACCTGCGAGTCTACCTGCGCGAGTCCACCGAGCAAGGACAACGACAAGGCAACCCATTTCAATTATATCTATTCATATCAATTAATTTTCTTTTCCTTTCACACCTTTCTCATCAGCATGTGTTTTCAGTTCATCCCTGTTATTTCCTCCTCTCACAGACGCTCCTTTCCTCAGAGGAGAAGGCGTACTCTTGCACACCTGCGAACTCTGCGGCAGGTGAATACAAGCGAGCCCTTCACCTTCTCTGCAGGACTATGGAATTGTCAGTCAGTCACCAAGAAAGCTGATTTCATTCCTGCTTTTGCGGCTCATGCTGGTCTTCAGGTTTTAGCCCTCACTGAGACGTGGATTCGTCCAGAGAATTCCGCAACACCAGCTGCCCTTTCAACTAATTTCCACTTCTCTCACTCTCCTCGTATTGGCAAAAGAGGAGGTGGCACAGGTTTGCTTATTACACACAAATGGAAATTCTCTCCTCTTACACTTTTATCCAACACTGTCTCATTCGAATTCCATGCACTGACAATCACTGAACCGGCTAAATGTCATTTTCTTGTCATCTATCGTCCCCCAGGTCAACTAGATAACTTCGTTGAGGAATTCGATATGCTATTATCATCTCTCCCAGATGATGGTTGTCCTCTTGTTGTCCTCGGCGATTTCAACATTCACTTAGACCGACCGTACGCCGCTGAGTTCCTCGATCTCATCTCCAGCCTGGACCTCCATCTACTCCGCACCTCAGCTACCCACCGGGCTGGCAACCAGCTCGACCTCATCATGACGCGCTCATGTCTCTCTTCTGACATACACATCACTCCACTTCATGAATCAGACCACTTCTTCATACAGTTCTCTGTCTCTCTTCCACCTTCTCCCGTGATCATCAGTAAAACATCTCAGGTACGTCACAATCTTAGTGCCCTCTCTAACACACTCTTTGCCGACTTGGTTACAGATACCCTTCCTAGCATCAGTAACTTCTTAACCCTTGACACCAACACTGCATCAAGCACATTCTGCTCCACCTTGGCTTCATGTCTTGATCAGGTCTGTCCAAAATCCACCAGGAAAACACATAGTTCTCTGTCCAGTCCCTGGCTCACGGAGACGCTTCGGAAGCAACGTGGTTCTCTTCATTCTGCCGAAAGAAAATGGCGTAAGTCTGGTCTGTCTTCAGACTTAGAAACTTACCAGTCTTCACTTGCCACTTTCTCCAAGGATGTAACTGCTGCGAAATCCTTGTTCTTCCAGTCCAAGGTAACATGCATCTCAGATGCCCGCTCCTTATTCAGTACTTTCAACTCCCTACTAACTCCTCCCTCTCCCCCTCCTAACACTTCTCTGTCAGCTGATGTCTTTGCAACTTTTTTCACAGAAAAAATTGAGAGCATCAGCAAACTCTTTCATACTCACCATTTCCACAACACTACATCTCACACATCCAGCCATCCAACCCTCTCCTCCTTCTCCCCTGTCACAGAATCTGACATCTCCAAAATTCTTCTTGCCAGTAACCCAACTACTTGCCCCTTGATTCCATCCCATCCCACCTACTTCAATCCATTGCCTCCTCCATCACACCAGCCCTCACACACATCATTAACTCCTCTCTCACGTTAGGGACTTTTCCAAATTGTTTTAAACAAGCCATAGTCAAACCCCTACTCAAAAAACCTACACTCAACCCAAATCTGGATGAGAGCTACAGACCTGTTTCTCTTTTACCTTTCCTGTCTAAAACACTTGAACGGGTGGTATCCACACAGGTCTCCAAATTTCTTAATCAGAATAATCTCCTTGTTCCCAATGAATCCGGTTTTAGATGTGGTCACTCCATGGAGACAGCATTGCTCTCTGTGATTGACTCACTTAAATCTGCCAAAGCCAAATCTCAATCCTCGGTCCTCATTTTGTTAGACCTTTCTGCAGCTTTTGATACAGTAAATCATCAGATTCTACTGTCCACTCTAGCTGAATTAGGCTTTTCTGATACGACACTTGAATGGTTTCGATCCTATCTCACAGGAAGGACCTTCAAAGTGTCATGGAATGGGGAGATCTCTAACTCTCACCAAGTACGCACTGGTGTGCCTCAGGGCTCTGTACTTGGTCCTCTCCTCTTCTCACTTTGCATGACATCACTGAGCACAGTCATCCAGGCGTATGGTTTCTCTTACCACTGCTATGCTGATGACACTCAACTTCATCTGTCTTTTGCCCCTGATGACACCACCATCTCAAATCGGGTATCTGCATGCCTCTCCGACATATCTGTCTGGAAGAAGGCCCGTCATCTCAAATTAAACTTAGAAAAAACAGAGCTTCTCATTATCCCAGCTAAACCCTCAATCCATCACAACCTGACCTTCCAAATTGATGGCTCCACAATCTCCCCAACTGATTCGGTCCGGAACCTTGGGTTCACAATAGACTCCCACCTTAAATTCTCTGATCATGTTATCAAAACCGCCCGTTCTTGTAGATTCCTTCTTTATAACATAAGGAAGATCAGACCCTTTCTGACTGAACATGCTACCCAACTGCTTGTTCAAGCCCTAGTCTTATCCCGGCTTGATTATTGTAATGCACTACTTGCCGGTATCCCAACTTCAACCATCAGACCTCTTCAACTAATTCAAAACTCTGCAGCCCGACTCGTGTTTAACCAGCCCAAGCGAACTCACGTCACCCCATTACTCACTTCCCTCCATTGGCTTCCTGTAGCTGCTCGCATTCAGTACAAGTCGCTGACTCTGGCATACAGAACCATTTCTGGATCTTCCCCCTCTTACCTTCACTCTATCTTTTCAAAATACACTCCGACACGTTCACTTCGCTCCAGTGATGATTGCCGCTTGGCGATTCCACCTCTCCGAGGAGCTAATTCGCATTCTGTGGCGTTCACCACTGCAAAATGGTGGAACGATCTTCCCAACTCTGTCCGTAAGGCAGAATCTCTAAACAGTTTTAAGAAACTACTTAAGACGCATCTATTTACCAAATACCTGTTATAAAAAAAAAAAAAAAAAAAAAAAAAAGGGGGGGGGGGGGTGCAGCTTCGAATAACAATCAGGTTTGATGAACTTACAGTATAGTTGGTTTTCTCCATGGCTTCTGACTTGTGGTGTTCTCATTTGTAAGTCGCTTTAGATAAAAGCGTCTGCTAAATGACTAAATGTAAATGTAAATGTAAATGTATTCAATGTGAATTCTCTCACTTAATCCTCTATTAGTGAAGGGGGGGGGGTTCCCCATGCCCATCCAGGGGAGAGCATTTCGGGCACTGCGCAGATACACACAGGACACAGAGCACTCACTCACTCACTCACCCACTCACTCATTTGTTTTTCTTCTTTTGTTTTCTGTATAAACTTCATCTTAAGAACAAATATTTTAGCAGAACCCTCGATCGCTGGCGCGTTGGAATAGCGTCAGGTTCTGTGACCTTGACTGACCTTCCAGCAAACACAAGACTTTTATTAAGACTCATTATTTTATAAATTTATTCTTTATCTTCCTATTTATCCTCTACTAGGGTTGCGGGGGCACTGGGGGTTCCCCATTGCCCATCCAGGGGAGAACATTTTGGGCGCTGGACAGATATACCCAGGGAGGGCAATCTATCACTGAACACACACTCACATATATGGGGCAATTTAGAGCAATTCACCTTGAAATCCTGGTCTTCCTTGAAACCGGACGGGGAGAACATGCAAACTCTACCCAGATAGGTTTTCGAACCTGGATCCCCAGTGCTGAGAGGAGAACATGCTAAACACTGCACCACCATGCCACTCACATATATTATCCATCCATCCATTCATTATCTTCAGCTTTATCCTCTATTAGGGGTTTGGGGGGTTCCCGGGTTTATAATGTTTTATTTATGGTTCGCTCGCTCCATCAGAATAAATAAATAAATGAACGTTAATAATGTAATTCCGCCTTTTACCACATGACGAAAGTCCACTCTAATACTATATGTATCTGCCTCTGTGCCTCTAGCAGAATTGTTAGATTAATTACCGTATTTTCCGGACCATAAGGCACACTGTATTATAAGGACGCAGTCTGAATTTCTGAAGTTCTGTATTTGACCCACGTATAAGGCGCACCATACTATAAGGCGCAGTCTCAATTACGGACTCTATTTCTGTACAGTACTTATTCTTTATGGCACCGTATTATAAGGAACTTGCTAAAACATTCGATCTACAAGAAAAGAAAAGGATGCAAAATAGTGATTTACAATTGAAGTTTATTCTACTACTTCACAAAACGCACGTGATTTTTAATCACTTTTCTCCCACAAATCCATCAAAGTCCTCATCTTCTGTGTCTGAATTAAAAAGCTGCGCAATTTCACTATGGAGCACTCCGGGTTCCCCTCTTCAATGTCTGAGTCAGTCTCGTCGCCAGGCGGCTGTTCAGCGATGATGCCGGCTTTCGCGAAAGCTCGGACAACGGTTACATCAGAAACCTCAGTCCAGGCATCCACAATCCATTCACAGACAGTGGTGTAACTCGCCCGCCGCTGCCTCCCGAGTTTTAGTAAACGTGTGTTCGCCATCTATCATCCATCGCTCCCACGTCACCCACAACTTTACTTTAAATGCCCTGTTTACGCCAATGTCCAGCGGTCGGAGTTCTTTATTTAATCCTCCCGGAATGACGCCAAGCTCCGAATTAATTTTCTTCACTTGGCTTTTCACGAAACCATCCAGTCGCACAACAATTTTATAGATATAAAACTTTTATAGATTTTGGAACTCAGTACACGTATAAGGCGCACTGTATTATAAGGCGCACGTCCGATTTCTGGGAAAATTTTAGGCTTTTAGGTGTGTCTTATAGTCCGGAAAATTAAATTTATTAATTAAATTAATTATAATTAATTAACGGTGGCTTAGTGGTTAGCACGTTCGCCTCTTAGCGCTAGGGATTCTCGGTTCGAATCCCCATCTGGGTGGAGTTTCCATGTTCTCCCCGTGTCCGCGTGGGTTTCCTTCGGGTTCTCCGGTTTCCTCCCACAGTCCAAAAACATGGATCAAGTTAATTGAGTTCTCTAAATTGCCCCATATAGAGTGTGTGTGAGTGTGTACCCAGCGATGGATTGGCACCCTGTCCTGGGTGTATCTGCCCAGCGTCCGAGACGTTCTCCCCTGGATGGGCATGGGGAACCCCCCCTCGACCCTAATAGAGGATAAAGCGGGAGATAATGAATGAATGAATAATTAAATTAAACACTTAAACTGAAGGTATTCTATATCATTTGTTTGATCTCTGACTCTCCAGATATGAAAGAATTGTGTCTTTAGTGATGTTTAAGGCCTGAGTTACTTTTATTCGGTTACATCGCCGTTTGAAAAACGAAGGTAATTGTGATTTTTAAAATCGGTTAATAGTGCGTAACTTTTATGGTGAAAAAATATCAGAAGGAACTATTTGCCCCCAGGGGATCTTCACCTTATTCAGTGGTGACCTTAGATTCTCCCTCTGTGGTTTAAAGGGTCAAATTATAATTATTATTATTAATGCCATGGTTCTGTTTGGTTAAGCTCATGTCATGGACGAAAGTGCAGCAATATTTAAAGTAATTAATAAACATGAAGGGCGGCATGGTGGATTAGTGGTCAGCGACTGCACCTGTCAGTGCTTGGGATCCAGGTTTCATTCCCAATCTGGGTGGAGTTTGCATGTTCTCCCCATGTCTGCATGGGTTTCCTCCGGGTTCTCCGGTTTACTCACCCAGTCCAAAAAACATGGATTCAAGGTAAATTGAATGCTCTAAATTGCTGCAATATAGTGTGCATGTGTGTCTAATTGTGTGAGTGAGTGTGTGCCTGTTAAAATTAGTAGGTAGGAACAGGTTTCAAACACAAAGCACTAGGACGCAGGATAGAATGTAAGGCGTTTATTGAACAAGGCAGTAGTATGGCTTGGTAGGCAATGGCAGTAATAAGTCAACAGGTGAAGTGAGATGAGTTCAGGAAGCCAGACCAGGAGAGCAATGAGGAGCAACTGTGAGACAAAGAGAAGGCAAACAACAGAGGACCTTGGAATGGCAATCGCAGCGTTGCTTAGAAAACCAATTCTTTGGCACTGGGGAGGAGAAAACCAGGGGTATAAGTAGGCTGCCAGGAGATTGTCTGCTGGTAAGGGTAATTAGGGTAATGAGGAGGCGGAGTCAGAGAGACGAGGAGGAGCAGGCTCTGACAGTGCCCAGCAATGGATTGCTCCCCCCTCCTGCAACTAGTAGATGATTAAATTTAAAATGATAACATAAAAACATTTTAGAAACTTGATTGTCTAATAGCCCATTCTCTGCTATGTTCATTTTCAATGCTAAAGTAAATTGAATTTGATTTTTCCACAGAACATGATTCCTCTAAATGAGGTAATGTAACGTGGACCTCCTCCTCATTCTCCTCTTTAATGTGACTCATGAATCAATCGAGTGCTTCTTTAAACAGATTCTTTCTAATCTGAAGTTTGGAGGTTTCTCGGTAGTTATGGATGCGGTGTGCACCTCCTGTCCACCTCCTCAGCTCCTCCTGCATCAGGCTGACCAGCTCGGGGTTCTGTTTGATGATTGCCAGCCACGTTGTGTCCCAAAAGATTTTCTCCACTTCTTTCATCCTCGCTTTTTTCGTCTCTGAACCACCTTTGGCGCAGGCCACATAATAAATTTTTACATATAATTGTTCCATCCATCCATCCATCCATCATCTTCCGGGTCGGGGGTGGGGTTCCCCATGCCTATTCAGGGGAGAACATTTCGTGAACTGGGCAGATACACATAGAACAGGATGCCAATCTATCACTGGACACACACACACAGATACACTCTATATGGGGCAATTTGGAGCATTCAATTCACCTTGAATACATGTTTTTGGACTGTGGGAAGAAACCGCAAAACCCAGAGGAAACCCACGCGAACAACTTGGAAACTCCATCCAGATTGGGATTCGAACCAGGAATCCCTAGAGCTGAGAGGAGGACATGCTAAACCACTAAGCCACCGTGCCGCCCATACCCCTAATTAAGTGCATCCGGAAAATATTCACAGCGCTTCACTTTTTCCACATTTTGTTACGTTACAGCCTTATTTCAAATTGTATTAAATTCATCTCTTTCCTCAAAATTCTACACAAAATACCCCATTATGACCATGTGAAAAAAGTTTTCTTGAGAGTTTTGAAAATTTATTAAAATTAAAAAACAAAGAAATCATATTCACAGCCTTTGCTTAATACTTTGTAGAACCACCTTTGGCAGCAACTACAGCCTCAAGTCTTGAATATGATGCCACAAGCTTAGCACACCTATCTTTAGGCAGTTTTGCCCATTCTTCTTTGCAGTACCTTTGAAGCTCCATCAGGTTGGATGGGAGATGTCTGTGCAAAGACATTTTTAGTTCTCTCCAGAGATGTTCAATTGGATTCAAGTCTGGGCTCTGGCTGGGCCACTCCAGAACATTCACAGAGTGGTCCTGAAGCCACTCCTTTGAGATCTTGGCTGTGTGCTTCAGGTCGTTGTCCTGCTGAAAAATGAACCATCGCCCCAGCCTGAGGTCAAGAGGTCAAGGTCAAGTTTTCATCCAGAATGTCTCTGTACATTGCTGCATTCATCTTTCCCTTTATCCTGACTAGTCTGCCAGTTCCTGCTGCTGAAAAACATCCCCATAGCATGATGCCGCCACAACCATGCTTGACTGTAGGGATGGTATTGGCCTTGTGATGAGCAGTGCCTGGTTTCCAGAGAATTTTGTTTCTCATGGTCTGAGAGTCCTTCAGGTGCCTTTTGGCAAATTCCAAACGGGCTGCATTGTGCCGTTTACTAAGCAATGGCTTTTGCCTGGCCACTCTGCCATACAGGCCTGATTGGTGGATTACTGCAGAGATGGTTGTCCCTCTGCAAGGTTCTCCTCTCTCCACGGAGGAACGCTGGAGCTCTGATAGAGTAATCATTGGGTTCTTGGTCACCTCCCTGACCAAGGCCGTTCTCCCCCGATCGCTCAATTTAGACGGCCGGCCAGCTCTAGGAAGAGTCCTGGTGGTTCCAAACTTCTTCCATTTACGAATGATGGAGGCCACTGTGCTCATTGGGACCTTCAAAGCAGCAGAAATTTTTCTGTATCCTTCCCCAGATTTGTGCCTCGAGACAATTTTGTCTCGGAGATCTACAGACAATTCCTTTGACTTCATGCTTCGTGTTTGCCCTCTGACATGCAGTCAACTGTGGGACCTTATATAGACAGGTGTGTGCCTTTCCAAATCATGTCCAATCAACTGGATTTACCACAGGTGGACACCATTTAAGCTGTAGAAACATCTCAAGGATGATCAGTGGAAACAGGACGCACCTGAGCTCAATTTTGAGTATTTTGTGAATACTTATGTAAATGTAATTTCTTAGTTTTTTATTTTTAATAAATTTTCAAAACTCTCAAGAAAACTTTTTTCACATGGTCATAATGGGGTATTTTGTCTAGAATTTTGAGGAAAGAGATTAATTTAATACAATTTGGAATAAGGCTGTAACGTAAGAAAATGTGAAAAAAGTGAAGCCGGATGCACTGTATATATATATATATATATATATATATATATATATATATATATATATATATATATATATATATATATATGTCAGATCTAATCTTATCTTATATATATATATCAGGGATCAGATCTTGCCTCAAGTGGAGTGGAGGAGTTTAAGTATCTGGGGATCTTGTTCACGAGATGGACAGATGGATCAGCGCGGGGTCAGCAGTGATGCGGACCCTATACTGGTCTGTTGTGGTAAAGAAGGAGCTGAGCCACTAGGCAAGGCTCTCGATTTACCAGTCAATCTTCCGACCCTCACCTATGGTCATGAGCTTTGGGAAGTGACCGAATGAACAAGATCGCGAATACAAACGGCCGAAATGGGTTTTCTCCGCAGGGTGGCTGGGCTCTCCCTTAGAGATAGGGTGAGAAGCTCGGTCATCTGGGAGAAACTCGGAGTGGTTCGGGTATCTAGCAAGGATGCCTCCTGGGCGCCTTCCTAGGGAAGTGTTTCAGGCAAGTCCAGCTGGAAGGAGACCCCGGGGAAGACCCATGACGCGCTGTAAGGATTATATCTCTCAGCTGGCCTGGGAATGCCTCGGGGTTCCCCCAGTAGAGCTGGTGGTGGTGGCTGGGGCGAGGGAGGTCTGGGTCTCCCTACTTCGGTTGCTGCCCCGAAAAAAAAAAAAAATTCTCTATTTTTCTCTGAAAATACTTTAAAATTTATAACATTTAAAACACAATTTTTAACTTTAGACCTCTATAAAAACCTATTGACTGGTTTGAAAACTGACATTAGAGCAGCATCTGCAACCACACACACACACACACACACACACACACACCATGCTTCCATTGGGATCAATTATTCGTAAACATGGAATCAGTTTCCACTCATATGCAGATGATACACAGTTATATGTTTCAGCTAACCCTAATGATGGTCGTTCAGTCAGTAAGCTCGAGGACTGCATCCAATATATTAAAATATGGATGTCAAAAAACTTCCTACTGCTAAATTCTGATAAAACAGAGTTTCTGATAGTTGGACCCAAGGACAAAATTAACAAAGCTTCTAACACTATGTTAAACCTTGATAACTCTTTAATTAGACCCAGTTCATCTGTAAATAATCTCGGTGTCATTATTGATTCCAATCTCTCCTTTACAAAGCACATTAGCAATATTACTAGAATTGCATTTTTTCACCTTCGTAACATTTCGAACCTACGAAATATCCTCTCCCTCCAAGATGCAGAAAAACTAATTCATGCTTTTATTACCTCAAGGTTAGATTATTGTAATTCACTTCTGACAGGATGTTCTAATAAATCATTACGTACATTACAACTTGTTCAAAATGCTGCAGCTAGAGCTTTAACTAAAACCAGAAAGTTTGATCATATCAGTCCTGCGTTATCAAACTTGCACTGGGTACCAGTTAAGTTTCGTATTGAGTACAAGATTTTATTGATAACATATAAAATTCTATATAATCAGGCTCCACAGTATCTGAGTGAGCTGATTCAATCATACAAGCCAACACGTGAGCTCCGATCTCAAAGTGCTGGTCTACTCTTAACTCCTAGAATAAATAAAATTACTGCTGGTGGAAGAGCGTTCTCCCACAAGGCTCCTCAACTTTGGAATAGCCTTCCAGTTACTGTTTGTGATTCTTAATCACCATTAATCTTTAAAAATAAAATATGTACATCTCAGGCTTGGCTGTGTTTGGGGGGTAATCTGTGATCAGTGTATGCTGGCGTTTCACCTCTTCACCCACCTCATCATTAATGGGGGGTGTGGTGCTGAAATGATGCTTTTCCGGGGCGCCATCTCAACTATGTAGAGTCTGCAGTATCTGCCTCTTTTAGTTATGCTGCTCTAGTTAAGTTCAAGTTATTTATTTATATAACGCTTTTTACAACAGTACATTGTCACAAAGCAGCTTTACAGAATGAAAAGCCTTTAAACCCCCAAAGAGCAAGCCGAAGCGACAGTGGCAAGAAAAAACTGCGGGGGGCTCTCTCTCTCACTCAGACCAGGAGGCATTCACAGCACCTGAACGCTGAGGGAGGCAGACCCGCTGGCCAGCGTGAGTTACAGACGGTGTTCATGAAGTTTTCTTTGTTCTCAATAAATGAGTTGAGACGACCATTTTGCATCGGCTCGTTCTTTCTGCCTTTTTCAAAAAAAAAAAAAAAAACATATGCTGGCGTTTCACCTCTTCACCCACCTCATCATTAATGGGGGGCTGTGGTGCTGAAATGATTCTGTTCTGGGGCGCCATCTCAACTATGTAGAGTCTGCAGTATCTGCCTCTTTTAGTTATGCTGCTCTAGTCAGTGATGCCGGAGTGACATGCTGCACTATGTCAATCAATTACTTATTAATTAAATGCCGTGCTTTATTATTAGCTCTAACTGCCTTCCTTGTCTGTTTCTTTTGAGGTGTGACCGGCTTCCTGGAGATCTTCATCCATGGCTCTGCTGACGAATACTGGATGGAACCTGAATATCAATTGGACTGGTGGTCCTGCAGGACCCCCTTAATGGACTCACATATAGTTTTCCAGTTGTTAGAGTTTTTCCATTTGTTTAATATCTGTACATAGCTGTCCTACACTGTTGTTGCTGCCTGGCCGCTCAAGGAGGATGAGTCCCCCACTGAGTCTTGGTCCTCCCAAGGTTTCTTCCTTGAATAACAACATAAAAGGGATTTTTTGCTGTTGCTTCGGCTTGCTCTTTGGGGGTTTAAATTAAGTTTAAATGAAGTTTAAATGAAGGGACTACCGCGACTCTAGCGCTGAAGGGACTACCGTGGCTCTGGCGCTGGCGGGACTACCGCGACTCTGGCGCTGGAGGGACTACCGTGGCTCTGGTGCTGGAGGGACTACCACGACTCTGGTGCTGGAGGGACTACCGGGGGCTCTGGAGCTGGATGGACTACCGCGGCTCTGGCGCTGGAGGGACTACCGCGACTCTAGCGCTGGAGGGACTACCGTGGCTCTGGCGCTGGAGGGACTACCGCGGCTCTGGCGCTGGAGGGACTACCGCGACTCTAGCGCTGGAGGAACTACCGTGGCTCTGGCGCTGGAGGGACTACCACAGCTCTGGCGCTGGAGGGACTACCGCGGCTCTGGCGCTGGAGGGACTACCGCGGCTCTGGCACTTGAGGGACTACTGCGGCTCTGGGGCTGGAGGGACTACCGCGGCTCTGGCGTTGGAGGGACTACCGGGGGCTCCGGCACTGGAGGGACTACTGCAGCTCTGGACCTGGAGGGACTACCGTGGCTCTGACGCTGGAGGGACTACCGCAGCTCTGGCGCTGGAGGGACTACTGCGACTCTAGCTCTGGAGGGACTACCGTGGCTCTGGCGCTGGAGGGACTACCACAGCTCTGGCGTTGGAGGGAATACCGGGGGCTCTGGCGCTGGAGGGACTACCGCGGCTCTGGTACTGGAGAGACTACTGCGGGCTCTGGTGCTGGAGAGACTACCGCGGGCTCTGATGCTGGAGGGACTCGAGAGGACGCGACCGCAGGGGAAACCTGACTGAGCGCGACGCAGAGGAACAGAGCCTTGTTCATTCTGAACAGCGGAGGTCACTGATACTGAGCGGAGGGCAACCGGTCCTGAACGGGGGAAACCGGTCCTGAGCGGTGGCAAATTGTCCTGAGCAGAGGGCAACTGATCCCCTGGCCCATAGCTTCCATGGCCGCGACCCCTCGAACCAGGTTGGAAGTTTTGCCCTTACTCCTGGCCTCCTCCTTCTCCTCCTGGACACAGAAGAACACTGCCAGTACCACTGCAAAACCAAATAAAACTGAGTCCTCATCTACCGAGTCGCGGGAGCAAACTGGGGGTCCGGCCGAGTTGTGAACAGTGATCTGGGCGCGAATCGAGATGGCGGGACCGCGACACGGATTGCTGGCGGTGCGGTACGAGAGAGAGTTGGAGAGGTACTCCAACCTCGTGTTCTTTTTCTGCAAAATGAGGTCATGTGATCAACCCTTTTGTTGAAGCCAGAGAAATGATGGTTACAGTGTTACATTTAAAATGTTTGATGTTCCAAAGATAATGATCTAAAAACCAGATGAATAAAAGCAAAAAGTCAATTTGCACTAGAACACACTAAGACAGGCCTGCACTCTTTCCCACGATGCACTGCTTCAGCGGACCATCAACACGTTCTTTAATTTTTTTATTGACTTAATATTAATTTTATTTTTTTAATTTAATTTTTAATTTAATTTTTATTTTAATCAAAGCGGATTGTCATGAAGTCATTTTAATCTAGCATAATTATGTGGGGTTCCAATTCGGTTCTGCTCATCATCATTACACATGAACCCTACATACGGCTTCTACAGACCTCATGAGATGATGCCTTCACAACATGTAACCCTAAGTGTGTATACTGAGTGAGTGTGTGTGTGTGTGTGTGTGTAGTTAACCCCATACTTTAAGGTTCCCTGTAAATGGTTCTCTTATGCTAATCGGTCAATCGGACTTTAAACCTCGTGTTTTGTTTTAATGTTTGTGTTAAAACGCAATAATAAACTGGTCCTTTGTTGTCAACGGATACTTTATGAGCTCCACGTGGATGTCATGTTCTATTTGATCTGTTCCAATTAGAACAGAGCAATTTTAGTTTTGTTTACTGAGCACAGATCAAATTTTAATAACACGGTTAGTGTGTGAGAATCAGCCACCCCATAATACCCGCTCTGTGGGGTTCTGATGTAGAGAACCGAGAACAGCTGAAGAGAATATCAGATCATATCAGAACATACACGTGGCCCCCGACGAACCCCTCAATCAGTGGAACATCTGTGGAACGTGTGGGAACAGTTTGGGGAAGGCCCGTTTATGTTCTAGTGGAACATGTGGGAACAGTTTAGGGAAGGCCCGTTTATGTTCTAGTGGAACATGTGGGAACATTTTGTGTAAGGCCCGTTTCTGTTCTAGTGGAACGTATGTGGAACGTGTGGGAACATTTTTGGGGAAGGCCTGTTTCTGTTCTAGTGGAACGTTGCTGGAACATGTAGGAACAGTTTGGGGAAGCCCCGTTTCTGTTCCAGTGAAACGTCTGTGGAACGTGTGGGAACAGTTTGGGGAAGGACCGTTTCTGTTCCAGTGGAATGTGTGAGAACAGTTTCCCACAGTCCAAAAACATGGATTCAAGGATAATTAGCTGCTCCAAATTGCCCCTGGATGGGCAGATTCACCCAGGATAGGGTGCCAATCTATAACTGGGAAAACACCCAACCACCCCCCCCACACACACACACACTTTATGGGGCAATTTGGAGCATTCAATATACCTTGAGGTGGCACGTGGCTTAGTTTAGCATGTTCTCCTGTGAATCCACAGCACTGGGAATCCAGATTTGAATTCTGATCTGGGAGATGTTCTCCCATGTTGTCCACATGGGTTTCCTCTGGGTTCTCCGGTTTCCTCCCACAGGTAAATGGAAAGCGCTAAATTGCCCCATATAGAGACCTGTCCATGTGAATTAGATGCTCTAAATTGCCCCTGGGTGGCACATTGGCCTCACAGTGCTAAGGATTCCTGGTTTTAAATCCCAATCTGGGTGGAGTTTGCATGTTCTCCCTGTGTCCACGTGGGTTTCCTCCGGTTTCCTCCCACAGTCCAGAACATGGATCATTACATTACATTTGGTCATTTAGCAGACGCTTTTATCGAAAGTGGCTTACAAGGTGAGCACAGGGTTAATCACAACATCCCTGGATCAGGGTTAAGAGTCTTGCTCAAGGACCCACACTGGTAACTTCAGGGAATGTGGGATTTGAACCCCCAACCTTCAGATTGACAGCCCAATGCCCTAACCACTGAGCTACCACGCCGGATCAAGTTCAATTGAATTCTCCAAATTGCCCCATCTAGAGAGTATTGTTTTTGTGTGAGTGTGTGAGAGAGTATGTGTGCACCCAGAACGTTCTCCTCTGGATGGGTATGGGGGAAACCCCCCCCCCCCCCACAACCCTAGTAGAGGATAAGGCGGCAGATAATGAATGACAGAAACATTTTCCCTTTTTGATGCAGATGTTTTATTTTCACAGTGAGTCACATGTTTGGATGGGAATCCTCCTCCTCCTCCTCCTCCTCCTCCTCTGTCTCTTCCTCATAAAGGTCCCTATTAATTATTCTTCCAGTGCTCTGGCTGCTAGCAGCGATGCAGTTCGGACCCAGCAGCATCAAGTACTGGCCGCAGATCGCGACTATGGTGCACAACTTCATTTGCTGACCTGAAGAACAAAGCACATCCGCGGAGAACCCCGGAGTCTGGACCATGCGTCAGGTACTCGCACGTTCGGTTCCGTCACCTGAAGCAAATTTATGAGTGATGCATGCATTGGATAAAGGAGAACATGCTTTAGTAGAATACGTGGGCTCGCTGGCGCTGCACTTCACACATTTAAGAAGCTATGAAAGAGAACGAGAACATATCAGCAACGTTCCGCTGCTTTGAAACAGAAAAACCTTCAGAAAACACACTGATCATCAGGTTCTAACTTCAGGTTCTCATATACAATACAGAACACACTCTTCATCCGGGAGCATGTTCTCCTCTCAGGTACGAATCCCGATCTGGGATGAGTTTGCATGTACTCCCTGTGTTTTACTGGCTTCCTCCGGGTTCTCTGGTTTCCTCCCACAGTCCAAAAACATGGATTCAAGGTAAATTGAATGCTCTAAATTGCTCCATATAGAGTGTGTGTGTGTGTGCCCAGTGATAGATTGGCGCCCTCTCCTGGGTGTATTGGCCAAAACATTCTCCCTGGATGGGCATAGGAACCCCCTCCACGACCATAGTAGAGGATTAAGCGGAATGACACTCTTCAACCTGGTTCTAATATCAGGTTCTTGTATATAATACAGAACACGCTGACTAGTTTGAAGGATGTTCTTACCTTTTGTCAGGACCAGAACCAGAAGCACAGTCATGAGCAGGGCCTTCATCTTTCTGCTGCAGAACGTCTTTAGTGAGTTCTAGATTATGCTTTTCTTCCAGGATGAACGGAACCTTCTGTATGGGATAGGATGGATTCCTCGCTCTTTATATCCTACAGAACACAACCTCCTCTGTCTGGAGGCTGTGAGGTCACATGATCTGTTTACACGTTGGTGAGGTCACATGATCTGTTTACACATGGTGAGGTCACAGTGATGTCACAGCCGATTGAACTCTTTATATGTCCCTGTGTTGTTTGTCGGGTGTTGGGTTCTCAATGTTGAGGTTGGGGGTTCAAACCTCAACCTCATGGTTCCATGAGCGAGACCCTCAAACCTCAGAGCCTCAGGGTTCCAGCATTGTGACTGACCCCAAACATCAGGTTCGGATATTTGTGAGTCACTTCGGGTGAATCTGAGGTTTGTTAAATCTGGCACTCAGCCAGAGAACCGATGGTTACAGTTAAAATGTTTGATGTTCCGAAGATGATGATCTTATACCCAGATGAATAAAACCAGAAAGTCAATTTGCACTAGAACACGTTAAGAACGTTCTCCAAGGTAAAAAAGTCAGGCCTGCACGCTTTCCCATGATGCACTGCTCCAGTGGAACATCATGCCCATCCAGGAGAGAATGTTTCGGGCACTGGGCAGATACACCCAGACCAGGGGGGCAATCTATCACTGGACACACACTCACTCACACAGACATACACTCTATATGGGGCAATTTGGAGAATTTAATTCACCTTGAATCCATGTTTTTGGACTGTGGGATGAAACCGGAGAACCCGGAGAAAACTCACGCAGACATGGGGAGAACATGGAAACTCCACCCAGAGCTGAGAGGAGAACATTCTAAACCATTAGTGCACCCCCCCCATTGTAAATCTGATTCTTTATTTTATTTGTGTTACATTAGGGTTCCTTGAATGTTTTCTCAGGATCTATAATAATGACATGACACTCGGACGGTCATGTGACTCGAGTTCTCCAAAAATACAACATCTACACTACACAACGTTGGAATGCATTGGGTTTAATGACAGTCTGACGTTCCACGTAGAACGTCCATGAGGGACTTTTGTTCTTTACAAAAGCTTCTTCTCGTTACACAAGTCGGAGTCGCAGCAGGTCATGATGTCCGGCCCGAGAACGGCCTGGAAGCGACAGCATTCCACTTTAGTGCTGTACCCCGTTATGGACAGACCTGAGAACGAGAACCGAGTCACTCAGACGTCCAATCACACAGAACAACACCAGATCGGGCTCACTCAATCCGGGCTTAACCTTGTGTTATTCGCACGCCGTAACAGATATCTTCCCCTGCAGGACAGGATCGGATCGTAGCATGGGGGAACATTCCTGGAAGATACTGATGACACAGAAGTGAGGAACCTGAAAGAACATTCAGATAATCACTACACTGCTGCGAGGTCTCATCCACATCGAACCGCGTATTTATAAATACGCAGCATAAAAATGTCCATGTGGGTTTCTTCCGGGTTCTCCGGTTCCCATCCATCCATCCATCCATCATCTTCTGCTTTATCCTCTAATTGGGTCGCAGTTACCCCTAACCCTCCCTTTCTCGAACCCAATCCCCCAAACCTCCTTACTCCTAATGTATCACTGGACACACACTCACACACACACACACTCACACTCTATATGGGGCAATTTATAGAATTCAATTCACCTTGAATCCATGTTTTTGAACTGTCGGAGGAAACCGGAGAACCCGGAGGAAACCCAGGCGGACACGGGGAGAAAATGCAAACGCCTCCAAGATCAAGATTTAAACCTGGATCCCCAGCACTATGTGGGGGGGGGGGGGGTTCAACCTGGGGCAATTTAGAACAGCTAAATCACCTTGAATCCATGTTTTTGGAATTTTTGGAGGAAAACGGAGAACCCGAAGGAAACCCACGCGGATACGGGGAGAACATGTAAACGCCACCCAGATTGGGATTCGAAACCGGGAATCCCTAGTGCTGAGAGGAGAACGTGCTACACCACTAAACCACTGTGCTGTAAAATCATATCATTAACACAGGGATTATTCTAAATAATGATAACCCCCCCCCCCCCCATCGGCGTCCATCAGCTGGAGGAGAACCAGAGACACGAGCAGGGTCTTCATCGTTCTGTAAAATAAAGAGAACATTAACCAAAATATGCAAATTAGACCAATACCTTCATAATTAATTTACCTTTGAAGTCATTAATTCATTATCTTCCACTTAATTACTTATTAGGGTCATGTGACGCCCTCAAAATATTTACTATGGGGGGGGGGGGGGGGGGGGGGGGTTCCCTATGCCCATCCAGGGGAGAACATTTCGGGCGCTGGGCACACACTCACTTACTCAATCACACTATATGGGGCAATTTATAGCATTCAGTTTACCTTTAGGTGGCACAGTGGTGTAGTGGTTTAGCTTGTTAAAAGAATTGTGTCTTTAGCGATGTTTAAGGCCTGAGTTACTTTTATTCGGTTACATTACCGAATGTAATGTAAACTATAATTATTATTATTATTATTATTATTATTATTATTATTATTATTATTAATACCATGGTTCTACTTGGTTCAGCTCATGTCATGTAAGAAAGTGCAGCAATATTTAAAGTAATTAATAAACATGAAGGGCGGCATGGTGGATTATTGGTCAGCGACTGCACTTGTCAGTGCTTGGGATCCAGGTTCCATTCCCAATCTGGGTGGAGTTTGCATGTTCTCTCCATGTCTGCACGGGTTTCCTCCGGGTTCTCCGGTTTCCTCCCACAGTCCAAAAAACACGGATTCAAGGTAAATTGAATGCTCTAAATTGCTGCAATATAGTGTGCATGAGTGTCTAATTGTGTGAGTGAGTGTGTGCCCAGCAATGGATTGTCCCCCCTTCCTGCAACTAGTAGATGATTAAATTTAAAATGATAAGATTAAAACATTTTTATACCCTTGATTGTCTCATAGCCCATTTTAATAGCCATACTTCTCTGCTATGTTCATTTTCAAGGCTAAAGTAAATTAAATTGGATTTTTCCACAGAACGTGATTCCGCTAAATGAGGAAGTAATGTGGACCTTCTCCTCTTCCTCATTCTCCTCTTTAATGCGAATCATGAAACAATTAAGTGCTTCTTTAAACAGATTCTTTCTAATCTGAAGTTTGGACGTTTCTTAACCCCCCTCGGTTGTTGTGGATGTGGTGTGCACCTTCTGTCCACCTCCTCAGCTCCTCCTGCAACAGGCTGACCTGCTCGGGGCTCGGTTTGACGATTGCCAGCCACGTTGTGTCCCAAAAGATTTTCTCCACTTCTTTCATCCTCGCTTTTTTCATCTTTGAACCACCTTTGGCGCAGGCCATGTAATCAAGAAGCTCCGCCTCCTTGACCTCTGCACAGATGATCAAACAACATGAGTTCTTGTGGATTTGTATTGGAAACAATACAAAAGAATATGAAGTCAGAGACCTGCGACTTCAAGATGGTCCTCAATTTTGTAGTTACAGCCAACCTCTAAAAAACGAAAAGGAAATCCAGTGAACTTGTCACAATCATCTGCCAACTAACAAGCTAACAAGTACAAAAGGTTTTGGCATTATTCAGAATAAATCCCATAAAGAGATGTAATTAGTGTCGATGTGTAGGAGTACAGTAACACCCCGTGATTTATTCACAATAATACACAACCTCGAGTGTCTATACAACAGACTATAATAAAAAAAAACAAGCTTTGATTCAGAAATGCGTTCATTAAAAACAAAAATCATTAATAATCTGATCTTCCGCGACGTAATCCAGTCCGGATTACGCTGATTGCTGAGTACCAGGATTCGGGTTTCTCTAACGATCAAACACTGTCATCTAGTGGCCAAAAAACAGAACAAAGTTTGTAAAAACAGTGTATCAGGTTTAGTGCTGATCTCTGTTTATGTTATTTAAAATATATAGCTGTATTTTATGATTTAAAATAATGTATTGTATATCACGCATTGATACGAATGTGAAGCGCTCAGAGGGGTGTGTTATTGTTAATGATGTCTTGGCTGGACAAACACCACAGCCAATCAGATTTAATGATGTTTTATAAAAGTACTAATTCACCACTGAACAAGTCTTATAGGAGACATGTGGAGGACCTCCTGCTTGCAGTATTCTGTATAAGCAGAATGATGTCGGTACTAAACATGATGTTATGTAACTCACCTCCATGTGCTCTTCCACGGACACCTCAAAATACGGAACAGCTCCCTTTCTTTAATTAACACAAGTTTATTTTTCCTATAATAAGCCAAGATCCACTCCACAATTAGCTTCTCCTTCCTGATGACATGGTGTTCATGAAGCCAACCCACAAGATGTCAGGGGAAGGTGCAGAGGCCATGCCGTCTCACTCAGATTACAGTTGCCTTTGAGAGGAACCTCAGACTTAATGAGTACATGTAATGGCTACATATGCAGCAACACAGAAGATGCACTATTTCATGTAGTGGTAATAGGGGTAATTTGGGGTTTATAGATTTTGTTAATTAGTCCACATATTGCTTTATTTGCATTTCAATTTATAGTTAAATTATTCATTCATTCATTATCTCCCGCTATATTCTCTAGTAGGGTCGTGGTGGGGTTCCCCATGCCCATCCAGGGGAGAACGTTTCGGGCGCTGGGCAGAAACACCCAGGACAGGGCGCCAATCCATCACTGGGCACACACTCACTCACACATACAAACTCTATATGGGGCAATTTGGAGAATTCAATTGACTCGATCCATGTTTTTGGACTGTGGGAGGAAACCGGAGAACCCGGAGGAAACCCACGCAGACACGGGAAGAACATGGAAACTCCACCCAGATGGGGATTCGAACTGGGAATCCCTAGCGCTGAGAGGCGAACGTGCTAACCACTAAGCCACCGTGCCGCTATAGTTAAATTACATTTAGTTATTTGTTGTTCGGTTAATCCTTAGTTTTTGCTTGAATTATGATTTTGATTGTTTTTGGTTTTGAATTGATTGCATGGGGAAAATTTTGGGTTTGAGTTGCTGCTGATGAGCTCTCCAAAAGAAGTAGGGATGGGACCTCCATTGGGCATTACTCATTTATTACTTCATATATATTAATTCACTATAAACATAAACACCATCCCAAGTTGCCCACAACCACATTCCAATTTTGTTGAATACAGTCACAATGATTAGAAATGTAACCTCGCTAAACCCTGCAGGACTTATTTAGACTCCGTCTAAATCATTTGGCTGCTATTCTTGAGGTGGTGGGGATAATTAATAATTTTGTTATGCAAGTTATAATACAAATTCAAGTTCAAGTTATTTATTTATATAGCGCTTTTTACAACAGTACATTGTCACAAAGCAGCTTTACAGAATGAAAAGCCTTTAAATCCACAAAGAGCAAGCCGAAGCGACAGTGGCAAGAAATAAAACTCCCTTTTATGTTGTTATTTAAGGAAGAAACCTTGGGAGGACCAAGACTCAGTGGGGGACTCATCCTCCTTGAGCAGCCAGGCAGCAACAACAATGTAGGACAGCAATGCACAGATATTAAACAAATGGAAAAACTAACAACTGGAAAACTATATGTGAGTCCATTAGGGGGCGTCCTGCAGGACCGCCTTGTCAGGTTCCATCCAGTATTCGTCAGCAGAGCCATGAAGATCTCCAGGAAGCCGGGGGACACCTCAAAAGAAACAGACAAGGAAGGCAGTTAGAGCTAATAATAAAGCATGACATTTAATTAATAAGTAATTTATTGACAGTGCAGCATGCGACTCCGGCATCACTGACTAAAGCAGCATAACTAAAAGAGGCAGATACTGCAGACTCTACATAGTTGAGATGGTGCCCCGGAACAGCATCATTTCAGCGCCACACCCCCCCATTAATGATGAGGTGGGTGAAGAGGTGAAATGCCAGCATATACTGATCACAGATTACCCCCCCAACACAGCCAAGTCTGAGACCTACATCTTTATCTACAGGGGATTAATTAAACGCAAGATTAAATAAATGTATTTTTAATTTGTTTTTAAAGCTTAATAGTGATTCAGATTCACGAACAGTAACTGGAAGGGTATTCCAAAGTTGAGGAGCCTTGTGGGAGAACGCTCTTCCACCAGCAGTAATTTAATTTATTCTAGGAGCTAAGAGTAAACCAGCACCTTGAGATCGGAGCTCACGTGTTGGCTTGTATGATTGAGTCAGCTCACTCAGATACTGTGGAGCCTGATTATGTAGAATTTTATGTTATTAATAAAATTTTGCACTCGATACAAAACTTAACTGGTAGCCAGTGCAAGTTTGATAACACAGGACTGATAGGATCAAACTTTCTGGTTTTAGTTAAAACTCTAGCTGCAGCATTTTGCACAAGTTGTAATTTATGTAATGATTTATTAGAACATCCTGTCAGAAGTGAATTACAATAATCTAACCTTGAGGTAATAAAGGCATGAATTAGTTTTTCTGCATCTTGGGGGGAGAGGATATTTCGTAGCTTCGAAATGTTACGAAGGTAAAAAAAATGCAATTCTAGTAATATTGCTAATGTGCTTTGTAAAGGAGAGATCTGAATCAATAATTACACCGAGATTATTTACAGATGAACTGGGTCTAATTAAAGAGTTATCAAGATTTAACATAGTGTTTGAAGCTTTGTTAATTTTGTCCTTGGGTCCAACTCTCAGAAACTCTGTTTTATCAGAATTTAGCAGTAGGACGTTTTTTGACATCCCTATTTTAATTTCTTGGATGCAGTCCTCAAGCTTACTGACTGAACAACCATCATTAGGGTTAGCTGAAACATAACTGTGTAGTATCATCCGCATATGAGTGGAAACTGATTCCATGTTTACAAATAATTGATCCCAATGGAAGCATATATAATGCAAATAGGAGTGGACCCAGAACTGACCCTTGTGGGACACCATATTTAACTTTAGCAAGATCAGAACATTGGTTGTTAACACAGGTGAATTGATATCGATCTGTCAGGTAGGATTTAAACCACTGGAGTGCAGATCCTGTAACACCCACAGTGTTTTCTAATCTAGCAACTAAGATGTTATGGTCTATAGAAATATCTAATAATACAAGAAAAGAGATTTTGTTATTATCAGAGGACATTAATAAGTCATTAACGACTTTAATTAAGGCTGTCTCAGTGCTATGATGAGACCTAAAACCTGACTGAAAAACTTCATGAACGTTATTAGCTAGAAGATGGCGATTCAGCTGGTTGAACACAATTTTTTCTAGGATTTTAGAGACAAAAGGAAGGTTTGATATTGGTCTATAGTTGGACAGTATTAGAGGATCTAAATTAGGTTTTTTAAGTAATGGTTTAATGACTGCACACTTCAGATTTTTGGGGACATAGCCTATTTTAAGTGATTAATTTATAATGTTTATAAAAGGCTCTGTAATATTTGGTAGGAAGTCTTTAAGCAGGTTTGTAGGTATTGGGTATAACATACAGGATGTTGTCTTTGATTGTGTAATTAATGAGACAAGCTCTTTTTTTAGATATAGGGTTAAAGGTATTTAACTCTTGTACTATATTATTTTCTCTACCACTAGATTTTTCAGAAATCATTGAGGGTTGATTATTGATTACGCTACACAATGCATTAGATGATTTAAGTCTTATGTTTTCAATTTTGTCACTAAAGAAATTCATGAAATCATTGCTGCTGAACTGTGAGTGAATCTGTGAATCTGATTCAGTAGCATTTCGAGTTAATTTGGCAATGGTACTAAAGAGCAAGTCAGGCGCTCGTGTAGGAAGGAACTGCTGTAACTTTATATCACCTGTTGTACATCGTAGATCTGCGCGTCGGCACCCCTAGAGTCACGGTAATACCCATATTTTATCCTAATCGTTGTTAAATTGAATAGTCTGTTTGGGCGTTCTTTTACTAGATATTAAAACTACTGTCGGTTAGTTAGGATATAACTGTATCTAGAATAACTGGTTTCAGTTCTAGTTTCGGTCTATTACCTATTTGCACCTTGCTTTGAACGTGGGATTGTTCTGGAGGGGGCGTGTCCCGGTGGTAACATTTAAAAATCGGCAGTTTTCACTAAAAAAGTCAGAACAAGTCAGGCGCTCGTGTGGGAAGGAACTGCTGTAACTTTATATTACCTGTTGTACATCGTAGATCTGCGCGTCGGCACCCCTAGAGTCACGGTAATACCCATATTTTATCCTAATCGTTGTTAAATTGAATAGTCTGTTTGGGCGTTCTTTTACTAGATATTAAAACTACTGTCAGTTAGTTAGGATATAACTGTATCTAGAATAACTGGTTTCAGTTCTAGTTTCGGTCTATTACCTATTTGCACCTTGCTTTGAACGTGGGATTGTTACGGAGGGGGCGTGACCTAGTTTCATCTGGGCTATATAAGAACCGTGGTTACGCTTACGCGACAGCGGAAGCGACAGCCCCTCGAGTTCCGCCCCTCGTGTAAAGACCTATTCGTGTAAAGACCTGCGAGTCTACCTGCGCGAGTCCACCGAGCAAGGACAACGACAAGGCAACTTATTTCAATTATATCTATTCATATCCATTCATTTTCTTTTCCTTTCACACCTTTCTCATCAGCATGTGTTTTCAGTTCATCCCTGTCATTTCCTCCTCTCACAGACGCTCCTTTCCTCAGAGGAGAAGGTGCACTCTTGCACACCTGCGAACTCTGCGGCAGGTGAATACAAGCGAGCCCTTCACCTTCTCTGCAGGACTATGGAATTGTCAGTCAGCCACCAAGAAATCTGATTTCATTCCTGCTTTTGCAGCTCATGCTGGTCTTCAGGTTTTAGCCCTCACTGAGACGTGGATTCGCCCAGAGAATTCCGCGACACCAGCTGCCCTTTCAACTAATTTCCACTTCTCTCACTCTCCTCGTATTGGCAAAAGAGGAGGTGGCACAGGTTTGCTTATTACCCACAAATGGAAATTCTCTCCTCTTACACTTTTATCAAACACTGTCTCATTCGAATTCCATGCACTGACAATCACTGAACCGGTTAAATGTCATTTTCTTGTCATCTATCGTCCCCCAGGTCAACTAGATAACTTTGTCGAGAAATTCGATATGCTATTATCATCTCTCCCAGATGATGGTTGTCCTCTTGTTGTCCTCGGCGATTTCAACATTCACTTAGACCGACCGTACGCCGCTGAGTTCCTCGATCTCATCTCCAGCCTGGACCTCCATCTTCTCCGCACCTCAGCTACCCACCGGGCTGGCAACCAGCTCGACCTCATCATGACGCGCTCATGTCTCTCTTCTGACATACACATCACTCCACTTCATGAATCAGACCACTTCTTCATACAGTTCTCTGTCTCTCTTCCACCTTCTCCCGTGATCATCAGTAAAACATCTCAGGTACGTCACAATCTTAGTGCCCTCTCTAACACACTCTTTGCCGACTTGGTTACAGATACCCTTCCTAGCATCAGTAACTTCTTAACCCTTGACACCAACACTGCATCAAGCACATTCTGCTCCACCTTGGCTTCATGTCTTGATCAGGTCTGTCCAAAATCCACCAGGAAAACACATAGTTCTCCATCCAGTCCCTGGCTCACGGAGACGCTTCGGAAGCAACGTACTTCGCTTCGTTCTGCTGAGAGAAAGTGGCGCAAGTCTGGTCTGTCTTCAGACTTAGAAACTTACCAGTCTTCACTTGCCACTTTCTCCAAGGATGTAACTGCTGCGAAATCCTTGTTCTTCCAGTCCAAGGTAACATGCATCTCAGATGCCCGCACCTTATTCAGTACTTTCAACTCCCTACTAACTCCTCCCTCTCCCCCTCCCAACACTTCTCTGTCAGCTGATGTCTTTGCAACTTTTTTCACAGAAAAAATTGAGGGCATCAGCAAACTCTTTCATACTCACCGTTTCCACAGCACTACATCTCACACATCCAGCCATCCAACCCTCTCCTCCTTCTCCCCTGTCACAGAATCTGACATCTCCAAAATTCTTCTTGCCAGTAACCCAACTACTTGCCCCCTTGATTCCATCCCATCCCATCTTCTTCAATCCATTGCCTCCTCCATCACACCAGCTCTCACACACATCATTAACTCCTCTCTCACGTCAGGGACTTTTCCAAATTGTTTTAAACAAGCCATAGTCAAACCCTTACTCAAAAAACCTACGCTCAACCCAAATTTGGTCGAGAGCTACAGACCTGTTTCTCTTTTACCTTTCCTGTCTAAAACACTTGAACGGGTGGTATCCACACAGGTCTCCAAATTTCTTAATCAGAATAATCTCCTTGATCCCAATCAATCCGGTTTTAGATGTGGTCACTCCACGGAGACAGCATTATTCTCTGTGATTGACTCACTTAAATCTGCCAAAGCCAAATCTCAATCCTCGGTCCTCAATTTGTTAGACCTTTCTGCAGCTTTTGATACAGTAAATCATCAGATTCTACTGTCCACTCTAGCTGAATTAGGCTTTTCTGATACGACACTTGAATGGTTCCGATCCTATCTCACAGGAAGGACCTTCAAAGTGTCATGGAATGGGGAGATCTCTAACTCTCACCAAGTACGCACTGCTGTGCCTCAGGGCTCTGTACTTGGTCCTCTCCTCTTCTCTCTTTACATGACATCACTGAGCACAGTCATCCAGGCGCATGGTTTCTCTTACCACTGCTATGCTGATGACACTCAACTTCATCTGTCTTTTGCCCCTGATGACACCACCATCTCAAATCGGGTATCTGCATGCCTCTCCGACATATCTGTCTGGATGAAGGCCCGTCATCTCAAATTAAACTTAGAAAAAACAGAGCTTCTCATTATCCCTGCTAAACCCTCAATCCATCACAACCTGACCTTCCAAATTGATGGCTCCACAATCTCCCCAACTGATTCGGTCCGGAACCTTGGGTTCACTATAGATTCCCACCTTAAACTCTCTGATCATGTGATCAAAACCGCCCGTTCTTGTAGATTCCTTCTTTATAACATAAGGAAGATCAGACCCTTTCTGACTGAACATGCTACCCAACTGCTTGTTCAAGCCCTAGTCTTATCCCGGCTTGATTATTGTAATGCACTTCTTGCCGGTATCCCAACTTCCACCATCAGACCTCTTCAACTAATTCAAAACTCTGCAGCCCGACTCGTGTTTAACCAGCCCAAGCGAACTCATGTCACTCCATTACTCACTTCCCTCCATTGGCTTCCTGTAGCTGCTCGCATTCAGTACAAGTCGCTGACTCTGGCATACAGAACCATTTCTGGATCTTCCCCCTCTTACCTTCACTATATCTTTTTAAAATACACTCCGACTCGTTTACTTCGCTCCAGTGAGGAATCGCTCGCCTGGCGATTCCACCTCACCGAGGAGCTAATTCTCATTCTGTGGCGTTCACCACTGCAAAATGGTGGAACGATCTTCCCAACTCTGTCCGTAAGGCAGAATCTCTAAAGAGTTTTAAGAAACTACTTAAGACGCATCTATTTAACAAATACCTGTTATATAAAAAAAAAAAAAAAAAAAAAAAAAAAAAAAAAAAAAAAAAAAAAAGGGGGGGGGGGGGGGTGGCGCAGCTTCGAATAACAATCAGGTTTGATGAACTTACAGTATAGTTGGTTTTCTCCATGGCTTCTGACTTGTAGTGTTCTCATTTGTAAGTCGCTTTGGATAAAAGCGTCTGCTAAATGACTAAATGTAAATGTAAATGTAAAGAGGAATCTTTGGTTGTTTTTGTTGTTCTCTATTAATTCAGAATAATATTTAGTCTTCGCTGCATTGAGTGCATGTTTGTACTCAGTCATACTGTCCTTCCATGCAACCCTAAATACCTCTAATTTAGTTTGTCTCCATTTACGCTCCATGGTTCTAGTGGTTTGTTTTAGGGTGCGTGTTTGAACATTAAACCATGAGTTTAAACCAACGAGTCTTTTATCTTTAATCCTTTTTATTTTAAGTGGAGCGACACTGTCTAAGGTTGCAGAAAACACGCGTTTAAGGTATTCCGCTGTGTTTTCAAGTTCATCGGGTCCTGATGCTGGTTTAATGTTTAATTCGGGTAAATGTTGTAGGAATGACACTGCAGTAGAGGGAATGATTGTACGCTTCATATCATATTGCGGTTTAATGACTGGATCGATATCAATTTCTAAATCGTAGGTTATCAAATAGTGATCGGAGATGACCTCACATAGTGGAACAATAGTTGAAAATGTTAATACCATGTGATAAATCTAAGTCTAATGTATGTTTACAGCGATGTGTTTTACCAACTACACTTTGAGTAATGCCCATGGAATCTAGGATGGAGTCAAAGGCTAATTTAAATGAGTCTAGTGGGTGTTCAAAGTGAACATTGAAGTCACCGACTATTAAGGCCTTGTCTGATGAGATTACTATGTTAGAGAGAAATTCACCAAATTCTTTAATAAACTCTGTATATGGGCCGGGAGGGCGGTATATGGTAATAAGTTGCATTAGATTGGATTTATTCTTCAATGCAGATGAGTACAAGAGCTTCGAAGGATTTTGACTCATACTTATTATTAAGTGTTACATTTATGTTTTCTTTATAGATCGATCCACCTCCTCGTCCCCTAAGACGTGGTTTATGAGCATAACTATAACCAGGTGGAGAGGCATCATTTAATGCTAGGTATTCATTGGCCCTAATCCAGGTCTCTGTGAGACAAAAGACATTTAGGAAGTTATCAGTTATTATTTCTTGAACTAGAGCTGATTTTGATGACAGTGACCTAATGTTTAATAACCCAAGTTTTAACTTAAAAGTGTTTCTTACATTACTTGAGATTGTATTGATATTAATGAGATTTTTTTGGCAGACTTTTTGGACTCTTTTTTGTTTTTTGCTCACTGCGATACTTGATAACGACTCCTGGCAGTTCGCAGGCAGTTGGTTAGGCCATTCTGTCTGCTGCCTGGCCTTGGCTCTGAATTGTCAATTTTTATTCCTATCTGAAGAAAAAACCCTATCGGCTATGTTATGTGACATAAGCGCAGCACCCTCCCGGGAAGGATGGATGCCGTCCCATTTCAAAAGGCCAGGCCTTCCCTCAAAAGTAGACCAATTATCAATAAAGGTAATGTTGTTTTAAAGGTAATGTACTTTGCGTGTGCCAGGACAGACTGGGAGGGCAGGTTTGTGCTGGTGGATAAAGCATCTCCGCATAAGTGGTGTGAACCAGACAGCGCTAACAACAACACGCTTCGTGTGCTCATGCTCTGCACACAGGGGTTCTTGGTGGAGTCTCAGGTATGAACGAGCACCTTTACATACAGTCATTCTCAATAACTTCAACTCAGACTTGTATTTTTTTTGTCCTACAGGTCATAGGCATTGGGTTTTTCATCGTTATATGCATAGGACTTTTTATTTATATAATAATAGCAAGATGCAGCAAGTAAGATTTGGAAACCCAGGATCCAAATATTCAGCACGTCGGTTTTGTGACATCATCACAAGTAAATCATGTGTTCCCAGCAGAACGATGGTTAAATCTGTATATATTGACACACAGCCCTCAGAAACAACTGCTTTACCAGAATATTACCAGTAACTTATAAAGTGCTGAGTTATTATTTTAATAGTTTTATTATGCAGCATTACACACAAGGTTTAGGTCTTGTCATTGATCAGATCTAATTAATTATGAAGGTGATCAATATTGTACTGGAATATAAAATATGTATTGATACATGATTAGTGGAAGATTTTTATCTCTATGTATGTTTAATGATTTAAATGTAACCAATTGTTCATGAAAATGCAGAAATAAAATTATAAAATTATATTGAAATCTCTGTAGTCTATATTACAATTAACAAAAAATAATTAAAACAGGTTTCTCTAATTTAAATCATAAGACGATAGATTATTAGCAAATCTGAAAAAATTGTCTGATTCATTGAAAAATACAACTTTACCAATAATACTGTGATGAATGTGCAGAAATATAACATGCATAGGAGCAGGGACAGCAAAAAAAAAGCCGCCCCCTGTGAGTCAGACGGCGTTTGCGGCGCCCCCTGTGAGTTAGACGGCGTTTGCGGCGCCCCCTGTGAGTCCGACGGAGTTCGCGGCGTCCCCTGTGAGTCCGACGGCGTTCGCGGCGCCCCCTGTGAGTCCGACGGCATTCGCGGCGCCCCCTGGGAGGCAGACGGCGTTTGCGGCGCCCCCTGTGAGTCAGACGGCGTTTGCGGCGTCCCCGGTGAGTCAGACGGTGTTTGTGGAGCCCCCTGTGAGTCCGACAGCGTTCGCGGTGCCCCCTGGGAGTCAGATGACGGTCAGAGCGCTCCCTGTGGGTTAGACGGTGTTCGCAGCGCTCCCTGTGTGTCATATTGCGTTCAGAACGTCTCCAGTTATTGGGCTTGCTCTCAAGGTGACCCGGTCAGCGCACCCGGCAGTGCCTTCAGCGACCCGGTCAGCGCACCCGGCAGTGCCTTCAGCGACCCGGTCAGCGCACCCGGCAGTGCCTTCAGCGACCCGTTTACTGCACCTGCTAGTGCTGCCGGCGACCCGTTTAGCGCACCCGCTAGTGCCGCCGGCGACACGGTCAGCGCACCCGCTAGTGCCGCCGGCGACCCGTTTACTGCACCAGGCAGTGCCGCCAGCGACATGTTCAGCACACCCGCTAGTGCCGCCGGCAACCCGTTCACTGTACCCGTTTAGCGCACCCGCTAGTGCCGCCGGCGACACGGTCAGCGCACCCGCTAGTGCCGCCAGCGACCCGTTTACTGCACCAGGCAGTGCCGCCAGCGACACGGTCTGCGCACCTGCTAGTGCCGCCAGCGACCCGTTTACTGCACCAGGCAGTGCCGCCAGCGACCCATTTACTGCACCAGGCAGTGCCGCCAGCGACATGTTCAGCACACCCGCTAGTGCCGCCGGCAACCCGTTCACTGTACCCGGCAGTGCCGCCAGCGACACGTTTAGCGCATCCGGTAGTGCCGCCTGCGACCAGGTCAGCACACCTGGCGGAGCGGTCAGCGTCTTGGCCTGTGCACCCAGTGGTGCCATCAGCACACTCACCTCAGCCTTTGACCCAGCCAGCTTTTCGAATCTGGATTGGGAGTTCATTGTTGGAGCAGTGGTATTATGTTATATTACTATGTCTCTACCCTGTTTGCAGAATGCAGTGAAGGAGAACAATGAGATAGACCACGGTGATAGCGTTGGAGTAAGAGTTGTGGGCGACACCAGAGAGGGCACCCACACCTACTTGGTGAAGGACCTGGCCTATCAACATCCGCGAGAAGCATTTAAAGGCCATCCTGACACAACTACTGCACCAGCCTCTCATTATCAGCAGTCCCGTGCCCGCTCGGTTCCGCTGGCCCGTGCCCGCTCGGTTCCTCTCGCCCGTGCCCGCTCGGTTCCGCTCGCCCGTGCCCGCTCGGTTCCGCTCGCCCGTGCCCGTTCGGTTCCGCTCGCCCGTGCTCATTCGGTTCCGCTCGCCCGTGCCCGTTCGGTTCCGCTCGCCCGTGCCCGTTCGGTTCCGCTCGCCCGTGCTCGTTCGATGCCGCTCGCCCGTGCTCGTTCGGTTCCGCTCGCCCGTGCTCGTTCGATGCCTCGCGACCTCGCTCTCAAGTGGCCGCCCGGCCGCCACTTCGCTCTCAAGCAGCCGCCCGGCCCCGTACATGGACTTCATGAACATTTGTAGCCTTCGGGTGTTGGGTTGCCTCCGCCTGCCTATGTTTCCTCCACAGTGGACATTTGCCCCGCAAGGCCCTGGACCCCCTTCTTTTTTTTTGGTTTGTTCCTTGTGGGCTGCTTCATTTCTTATACGCACCCCGTGGAGGGGGGGTACTGTCAGGATCCTCGGACTTGACTATCTGAACTATGTTTGGTTTTGTGTTGGATTTGGTTGTGAGTTTCACTTTAGTTCTGTCCGTTTATTGTTTCAGTTGTTTTCATGTATTTCGCGGCTGTGCCTGAGTTAAGTTAATTACATCGTTAGTCATGTGACCTTATCTTTTGGTTATTTAAGCCAGCCTAAGACTCTCTTCAGCAAGAGAACTTCAACTATGTTAGGGTTCGTTGATGCTGTAGCTTTTGGTTGGAATGTTTTTGCTTGTGTTTATATTAAATCGCTTGTTCTGGAACCTGCTACCTGTTGGGTGTGTTGAATTCTATTCCTTACCCAGACTTCGGACCCTAACGTGACACTCTGTAATTGACTCTGAAGATTAAATCTGCCAAAGCCAAATCTCAATCCTCGGTCCTCATTTTGTTAGACCTTTCTGCAGCTTTTGATACAGTAAATCATCAGATTCTACTGTCCACTCTAGCTGAATTAGGCTTTTCTTGCACGACATTTGAATGGTTTCGATCCTATCTCACAGGAAGGACCTTCAAAGTATCATGGAATGGGGAGATCTCTAACTCTCACCAAGTACGCACTGGTGTGCCTCAGGGCTCTGTACTTGGTCCTCTCCTCTTCTCACTTTGCATGACATCACTGAGCACAGTCATCCAGGCGTATGGTTTCTCTTACCACTGCTATGCTGATGACAATCAACTTCATCTGTCTTTTGCCCCTGATGACACCACCATCTCAAATCGGGTATCTGCGTGCCTCACCGACATATCTGTCTGGATGAAGGCCCGTCATCTCAAATTAAACTTAGAAAAAACAGAGCTTCTCATTATCCCAGCTAAACCCTCAATCCATCACAATCTGACCTTCCAAATTGATGGCTCCACAATCTCCCCAACCGATTCGGTCCGGAACCTTGGGTTCACAATAGACTCCCACCTTAAACTCTCTGATCATATTATCAAAACCGCCCATTCTTATAGATTCCTTCTTTACAACATAAGGAAGATCAGACCCTTTTTGACTGAACATGCTACCCAACTGCTTGTTCAAGCCCTAGTCTTATCCCGGCTTGATTATTGTAATGAGCTACTTGCCGGTATCCCAGCTTCCACAATCAGACCTCTTCAAATAATTCAAAACTCTGCAGCCCGACTCGTGTTTAACCAGCCCAAGCGAACTCATGTCACTCCATTACTCACTTTCCTCCATTGGCTTCCTGTAGCTGCTCGCATTCAGTACAAGTCACTGACTCTGGCATACAGAACCATTTCTGGATCTTCCCCCTACTACCTTCACTCTATCTTTTCAAAATACACTCCGACTCGTTCACTTCGCTCCAGTGACTATTGCCGCCTGGCGATTCCACCTCACCGAGGAGCTAATTCTCACTCTGTGGCGTTCACCACTGCAAAATGGTGGAACGATCTTCCCAACTCTGTCCGTAAGGCAGAATCACTAAACAGTTTTAAGAAACTACTTAAGACGCATCTCTTTAACAAATACCTGTTGTAAAAAAAAAAAAAAAAAAAAAGAGGGGGGGGGGGCGCAGCTTCGAATAACAATCAGGTTTGATGAATTTACAGTATAGATGGTTTTCTCCATGGCTTCTGACTTGTGGCGTTCTCATTTGTAAGTCGCTTTGGATAAAAGCGTCTGCTAAATGACTAAATGTAAATGTAAATGTAGAAGAGGGTCCTCCTTCCTGTTAGCAAGAAAACAGAAACACACACAAAAAAGCAGAACATCCAAAAACTTGCACATAAAAATATTACTACGTTCATTCAGTAATTATGCATAAGCTAAAACGTAATTAAGATCCTTCACAACCTTACTAACTCTACTATCCACTTGCGTTTAGGCATGTTGACGGGTGTTTTAATCTTAAACCCAAGGTACATTAGATGGTGCGCCATGTTCCTTTCCATTGGAACGGTCTTGTGAACAACGTCTGTTTACATGTGGTGAAGAACGGAAGCTCACCACTGCGCTGAACGTAGTGGTGCCGAGTTGATGATTAAATCCATGTTATTAAGGTGTTGGAGTAATTAAAAAATACCTTTAGCAGTGTTGCTGCAATTTAGTTTTTTGATCTCTAACATGTACATCAGAGGGAACCAAAGCCTAAATTTAAGCTGATTTAGCTGATTGTTGTCAATTGTCAATTGTTGTCAATTTAAGATTATTAAGCTGATTGTTGTCATGTTTAAAAATTCAGCTTTATTTTTTCACTAAATCTTTTGTGTGCAACATGTTCCATGAAGGAATACTTGGCAATCTTTTCCTCTAGTGTGTTTTGCAGAAGCAGTGTGTTTATGGCACCCCCTACACTTGCATGTGCTGAAGGAACATAATTTATTCATCAGAGGAACTTGTTACTTATGTCACTTTTTATAAAAAGCACTGTACAGTATGTCATTTGAATTAAATCCTGATTACAATTCCCATTTGTTGACCCATCCATTATCTTCCATTTCCATTTTATATTTATGTATATTTATGCACGCGGCACGATGGCTTAGTGGTTAGCACATTCGCCTCTCAGCGCTACGAAGTCTCTGATAGTGTGCTGCACATAGTATCAGGTTCTCCAGCTTTCATTTGATTTGTAAATCCTAATCCAGTAATCAATCAATCAAACTGATCGTTACAAACTGAGGATTTCTGTTATGATCTGGATTTAAAAGTGCTAAACACATTTGTTTGAGAAGAAATTGCTTCAACCAAAAGCACTAAACATGAAGAAACACTTTGTATTCTCATTTATATTACCTGAAACAATTAAATTAAGGAGAAGTTTGTTACTTTACACTATAGAAGTAGTTCCTCCTATGCTCCTTTTATTATTACAAATCAATGATGTTTTTAGATTTAAATATTGTTGATGCATCACTCAGAATCATCCTTCAATGAACCCACATTGATCTGTGGAACTATGCCGGAACTTCGGAACTATGCCGTAGAACTTGTGTAGTGGAAGCAGTTCTGAATGATTTCGACTGAGTTTACATTTTTATAGTCAAGATGAGCAATGTGCTGCAGGTCACATAAAACCTTTAATGATTTCAAAAGCGGGATATGAACCAGGTGGAGACCAGACCCATAGTGAGGAAGGTGTGAAATCTTGAGCCTGGTGTCTTGGACCTCTCAGCCATTCTGACATATGACATTGTGTTGTATCTCCAGCATCTCCATCCAAGGGTTAGATCTTCAAAGCTAACTTTCTATAATCTTGATGAATGTTCAACATAAAGTCAGGTTCATATATATGTATATAAGATTATTGAACCTTAGACTTTTTCTGAACATGTGTGTGCTTATAAAATGCAGCACAATAGAAGAATTACTTTTTATACAGTAAAATGTCTCTCATGTTTTCTTTCTATTAATCAATTAAACTAACCAGTAAAATTCTGCACCTCATAAAACTATTCCACCTTAATTCATTTAACTTATTTACATTAAATATTAAAAAATAGTTTATACCAGCAATACATTCTGATTGATCAGAAGTAATTTTTCCACTAATTTTGAAACAAAGGACAAATAGAGGAGACAACATAAAGCAAAAACCTCTTTTTCACACGTCCATCTCAATACTTTATTATTATGTTTTTATCTTGATATTGATTTTGATGTGTAATTGATGATAGTGATGCTTTTATTTAATACATAATCTAATAGCTCCATTCTCCAGTAAAATCCATTTTAAAATCCAAATTATTTAAATAAATAAAACAGCAATTCTAAACTTTTTTTTTTTTAACAGGATGATATAACTTAGTTTGTTTATAAATATTCCCAACATTTAGGTTCAATTAATAAGAACATCAAAATCATTTTACACAGTTGCAGAAACACATAACCTTCCTAGACTCCTATATGGTTAATCCCATCCTCTCTCTTTTTTTTATAGAAAATGATGGGGTGGGGAGTAAGGGGGTATGGGTTTTATAGAAGTGGATCTTTTTTCACTCATTTTTTAAACAGACAGGAAAATGTAGTTATTATGTCAGTTTTCCAAATATAATCTGAAATGTTTAAAGGAGTATCAATACACTTTTTTATTATATATATATATATATATATATATATATATATATATATATATATATATATATATATATATATATATAAATGTATCCCTTTTTCTCAACTAATACCTATAAGGTAGGTAATACTTACTATTTAATAATATTCATCCATATGAATCAGAATGTCTCCCTCTAGTGACAAACCCTGACGTCTGAACTGATCAACACTAACCAGCCACTCGTCACAACATTTTTCAAATAAGAATAAAAACCTTAATGTTAGACATGAATCTATTTTATTAAGTAAATTTAAAAAGGTTTAGACATTAAAATAATAGACAAGACTTTCTTTACACTCGAACCTTAACATAACTCCTAAACATAACCTCCCTAGACTTCTATATGATTAATCCCATCCTCCCTTTTTTATAGAAAATGATGGGAAGTAAGGTGTATATGGGTTTTATATAACTGAATAATTTTTCACTCATTATTTTAAACAGACAGGGAAATGTAGTTATGATGTCACATCTACAGAAACCTATCCCAGTTAGATTTTACAGCTCTATGGCTGAAGTGCCCTTGGGTAAAGCACCTAACCCCAATTGTAAAGGGCTGCCCGCCGGTCCAGGCATGTGTGCTCACTTCACTCAGTGTGTGTATATGTGTGTATTTCACTGCAGGGATGGGTTAAATGTGGAGGACACACTTCTCTGTGTGTAAGTACAGTATGCAAAACAGATCACTTGATAAAGATCCTTCTTTTAGAGAGATACTCTTAATTTAAAATTAAGGTTTAAATCATAAATACTCTTTAATTAAAATTTAATTAATTTGTGTTTTTTTTTAATCAGGGCTGATGTTATCATGATTAAATTTCCTCTCCCATTCAGAAAACATTCAATTTTTTACATTAATGACTGTTACCTTCGTCCGATCTTCCCCGGGAGGAGGGCGGCTAACACGGAGTTGCTGCGTTCAGCCGCTCGCGCCTAGTGAGCGCTCCCGGGTACCGACCACGCGGAGAAAAATGCGTGCGTGGGTCCGAGGAACGCTCCCACGGAATTACGACCTACACGGAGAAGATGTGTAGCGCCGTAACGTGGTTGAACGCGGAAGGAGAGTTCAACAAACACCAGGATAAAATCCAAAAGGTATAATTTAATAAAAATTGGTGTAGGGACACCAACAAAAATGGGGAACAAACAAACAACATAACATTGGGTATATAAACCACAAAATAAAGACGTGCGACAACTTACGGGAAAACTAAGAATAAATACAAAACGAACTAAACACGTGCACAAAACCAACCAATCACCCAATGAAGACAATTACCACCCCAAACGAGGGACAGGTGCCATAGGCACCTGTGACAATGACATTTCTATTTTTTATTCATCTATTTAAAACATAAATTGTTGTGTAAATAAAGTACTTAATTTAAATCCTTATGCTTTTCTTACTATTTTTATCAGATGGAAAATAATATTTTCCATTTTCCAGACATTTTTAAAATCACCTGAGGTCAGATACTACAATCATTAATTTTTTTCTAGTAAAATAGCTGAATACCTGAGTGTTCTTGTAGAATGATCAACACATCCTATTTTCCCTAATGAAACTGTTGGAATGAAATCTTGGGAATTAATTATTAGATACTTAGCTTTAATTATTTATCTGGAAGACCCAGAGGGACCATAGGGATTATAGATAGGTGGATGATAACGGATGGTCAGTAGCAGATTGGGTGATTTTAATTCATGTTACAGCTTCAAATCCCTCGTTACTCCTCCATCTGTGCAAATCTTTAAGGAGGTGATAATGAACAGGAGACGGACACTTGTTTAATGCTGTTTTATCAATGAGTTGTAATAGAGGTAATATCTGTTTTAGATTATTTTCTATAGAAGCTAAAATGCATTGAATATAACCTTCTGGTAATTGAATAATTACATTTTTAATTAAGTTCTTGATTAGTTTCATGACTAATTGTACTGTTTCTATTTGTGTTTTATCATTCTGTTATTTAAATTGCATGCTAATAACTTGCTTTTGTTTTTTTTTTTTTGTTTGTTTTTTTCTGTTTCCACTCTTTCTTCTCTCACATGTTGAATTTTATTGATTAAAATCGATAATTTTCGCCTCTCAGTGCTGGGGTCCAGGTATGAATCACAATCTGAGTGGAGTTTCCATGTTCGTGTCACTGTGGGTTTCCTCCCAAGTAATTTATATACTTCCCAAGTATTTATAGTAATTTACTCCCACAGTCCAAAAACATGGATTCAAAATAAATTGAATGCTCCTAATTACCTCCTATAGTGTGTATCTGTGTGAGTGCCCAGTGGTGGATTGGCACCCTGTTGTATCTGCCCAGCGCCCGAAACGTTCTCCCCTGGATGGGCATGGGGAACCTCCCTGTGACCCTAGTAGGGAATTAATGAATGTGATCTTCTTCCCAGAAGAAAATCATTGACTGTGAAATCGGTTTCAGAAACTGTATCCAAATTAGATCAACAGGATGATGAAATGAATAGTTATTTTGTTCTATGCAATAATAGAACCATAAGTAAAAAAATATTTACAGCTAATTTAATCAGTTCATCATGTAGAAATCCTGGAGAAAATGATGCAGACAGTCTCGCTTCCTCCAGGAATGAAATAAAGATTTTACAACATGAACAAATATAACACAACGAACTGGATGGAGCGTACTTAAAATATTTTAATGGAACATCATGACTGAATTATTACAGAACAAGTGGAATTAGGAATGATAACAGAAGGGGGAACAAATTCAAACTTACATGGAACATACAAAAATGTGTTAATACAGGGGAATACTTTAAATAATAACACAGAAACTAGGAACAAATTAATTCTCTACAGCAGAAAACGGAAGGAAATGTGAACATTTCAAACATCATTGATGAAAGAGTACTGAGTGTTATGAACTTGAGAAAGAAAATTGAGGCAGAAGTGAATCTGATTGCACAAACAGAAGAAGATAAAAAAATCTCAAATGGAAACAATTCAGAACAATTCAACAAAAAATAAATGAATAAAATTAAATAAGAAACAGTGACGTAATCAAATAAAATCAGTTTCAACATTCTGATCACATGGAACTGTGTTTAACCTTAAATCCAGTGTCTTAGAACCGAGTGTATTTTACAGATGAATGTTACTAAGAATACATTTACTTTAATCACACAATGACTCATAGAGCATTAAAACAGTTAAAGCACAACCTTCTCTTCAGTAAACACACACTTTTGTGCAAGTAATGCAACAATAATTAAATTAATAATTTAATTTTGATATTTTTTCATTTCAGGGCGGCACGGTGGCTTAGTTGTTAGCATGTTCGCCTCTCAACGCTAGGGATTCCCAGTTCGAATCACCATCTGAGTGGAGTTTCCATGTTCTCCCCGTGTCCGCATGGGTTTCCTCCGGGTTCTCCGGTTTCCTCCCACAGTCCAAAAACATGGATCAAGTCAATTGAGTTCTCCAAATTGCCCTATATAGTGTGTGTATGTGTGAGGGAGTGTGTGCCCAGCGATAGATTGGCGCCCTGTCCTGGGTGTATCTGCCCAGCGCCCGAAACATTCTCCCCTGGATGGGCATGGGGAACGACCCCCCCCCCACCCCGCGACGCTAATATAGGATAAAGAGGAAGATAATGGATGGATAATCTATTCGTATATAAGTTTATTTAAAGCTTATTTGAAATGTGCCACTTGGGACAGGATCAGACAAACTTCAAAACCCACAATGCACTACAATACATGATATTGAGATGTGTATGTGGATGTATGCAGACGCACAAGGGGGGTGAGAGAAAAAAAAACGTTTTCAGATTATGGTCTAAACTTTTTATTAATATTGGTAAGATATAATTTTCACAATATAACATTAAAATACTGTTACATCCTGCGTAATGTTTTTGTTTTTCAATCCGTGTAGGCATCAAGTAATTTTAAGCTGCAGCTACTGCTCCACCCACCTAAGGCAGACTAGGTCATAATAATACAGAGCGCTGCAATGGCTTAGTGGTCAGCACATTCGTCTCTCAGCGCTAAGGATCTAGGTTCTGGGTAATCCTATCATCCCATCTGGGTGAAGTTTCCATGTTTTCCTCATGGGTTTTCTCTGGTTTCCTCTCACAGTCCAAAATTTATTCATCCAATATAGCATACACCCCTACTTAACTGATCTATTAGATGTATCTTTTTAATTTTCCCAAATACCATCACTTTGCTGCTGAAAATGTGATTTTTCCCAGTGTGGAACCAATAAATGCATATGATATCTGCCCAGAGCACAAACTATCTCCCCTGGATGGACATGCTGACCCTAGTATAGGATTAAGTGGAATATTAACATTATTACATATACAATTAAAGGACAAAATATGATTTACATTTCCAATGTAAGATCTTGTAACTTATATGGGCCTATAAGAACCTCTTCTATTGAACACCTTGAATTTTGAGCATGCAGTTTCAGTCAAGTTGACAAGGGCTTTGACAAGTCCATCATACAAAAAGATCACTGAAATGAGTGACCCATTAATGCAGTATCATGTGAACAAAAAGGTTTGCAGCAAATACACATAATAAAGTGAGGGGACTTTTTGACAGAGAATTTGCGAGGTAAAGAAAATCCAGGATTAGGTGAGGAGTTCATTGAAGCCAAACATAAAGGCAAAACTTCAAATGAGGAACAAAGACTTCCTAAATTGGTTTCAAAAATAAATTCATGAAATGAAGCTTAGAATCAGAGGAAGAAGACTCAGACACAGAAACAGCTTGTGATTCAGGTAGTGAGGAAGAGTAAGGAGAAGATAAACCTAATAAATCTCCTTCAACTGACCCCTAACATAGTTAAAGGATTTGAGAAAATGAAGAAAAAAAATAATAGAAGAGGAAAATCTCAAATGAGAACAAATGTAACACGTGATGAAGGTGCAAATATAAGAGATAAATGAAGAATCCATAAACGCTTATATCAGCTAAATATTTTCATGTAGAGTACAGAGAGAAGCTTTCAATTACATTACCAAACAAAAAAATGGAAGATCATTAGAAACAATGCTCTCATTGTGAAAGGAAACAGACCTGTGACAGGAAATAGAGATTATGCAGTGAAACCTAAACATCAGGAAGCTGGTGTCACGATTAGGCCAGTGGCCCTCCTGCCATGAACTTTGTTTCAATTTTACCATGCTTTGATCTGGTTGAATTAATCACATGTTTCTTAGTCATTTATGCTGGCTCTGGATCTCTCTCCTCTAAAAATTGTTAGTACATATAATTTGCTTCGTGCTTGTTCTCCTTGTGGGTTTTCTCTGGGTTCTCCGGCTTCCTCCCACAGCCCAAAAACGTGGATTCAAGGTGAATTGGCTGCCCCTGTCTAAATTGCCCCTATATAGGGTGTGTCTGTGTGAGTAAGTACCCAGTGGTGGATTGGTGCCCTGTCTTGCCCAGCGCCCGAAACGTTCTCCCGTGGTAATGCATCCCAGTTGCTATAATTATGCCACAGAGATTAATTTTTAAACAGAGATCAAATAAATTGTAAATAAATACTCATCATCACATAAAACTAGACTAAGTTCTATACTGATGAAATTTAAACTTACAAAAATAAGTGTGAACAAATAAACAAAGTATGAAAAGAATACATAAACCTCAGAGACAATATCCTTTACATTTGGAGGAAGTCATTCTGTATATAACTGACTTTCTCAAGAAGTAAATTCACCTTGTGTGTTCCAAAATACAATAGAAAAAAATTATGGAGGGAACAGTCCATAGTCCATAGGTGTCAAATTGGAGGCCCGCAGGTCATATCCGACCTGTAATACAATTATATCCGGCTCATGATATCATTTTATATTAATCTATTAGAGCAGGGGTGCCTACACTTTTTTGGCCTAAGATCTACGTTTCCATTGGACAGGTCATCGAGATCTACCAGGGTGAATTTTTTTTTAGGCTTTTATACTGAAACCTGTTTACACACATCATGTTAGTATTGTCGTTTCAGTATAGAAAAAATGGCTTCAGATTGCCATTATCACAGAAATTACTCCTTTAATAAACACATTCCATCAAATAGCATGGAGAAAAGTTGATTTTAGTACACCCAAATGACCAAACACACAGTATACAGCACAAATGGAAATCAATCACTGTAACCTGCATTTCCCCAAACAGAACATGAACATTAATAAAAGCAAATGCATTTTGAGTTTGACATTGTAAAAAAAATATTCATCCTCTCACTCTAAACGAAAGTGGTACATTTTAGTTCTTTTGGAGCAAAGTCCTTCACTCATCTTGTCAGTCAAATAAAGTGCAAAAACACAAACAGAAACTATCTAATGTAGATGATAGATGATCCTTGAGGTTGTGCTTTGGATTTAGGCACGGAGGCCTGGCCACGTTCCGGTTTTGGGAACAGCTAGAGAGATGGGGGGGGGGGGGGGGTGCTCGCTTCAAGAGAGCTCGCTTGAGTGACACACATTGTGTGTGAATGTGTGCGCATGTGTATAAGTGCTTCCGATAGTGTGCTGTAAAAAGCGTTGACACGTGATAAACAATATTGATTTTAGTAAAATTGTAGTAAATATGGTCACACCCTTATAGGGTGTGCAAGGGGGGGACTGTGGGAATTTATTAAACATAAGAAAAATAATTGCATTAATTTATCCAAACTGTTTGAAAGTATGTATCTATTTGTTGTAATAGTTCAACTGAACATGTAAAATAGGAACAATGAGACAGATTTAAATTTAGACCTCAAAGGGGGGCAAGATGTGGAACCAGTTGCAAAAGTAGTCTGCAGCAGCCGAATGCTCTCACAAGAAAAAAGACTGTTGGTCTCATAAGAAAAAGGAAGGATGTTTTGCAGGAGACAAACACACACACACACACACACACACACACACACACACACACACACACACACACACACACACACACACACACTAACAAAGAAAGTCACGCCCTACTGGGGGGTTGTTTTTTTTTAGTCAGGGTTCTTAGTATTTGTATCCTTTCCAAGACAATTTAAAGCATGTATACAAACTTTCTTTTCTAGATTCTTTGCATCAGTGAATCTCAACCCTTGACACTAACACTGCATTCAACACATTCTGCTCCACCTTTACTACCTGTCTGGACCAGGTCTGTCAGATATTCACTAGAAAGTCACACTGCTCTCACTTTAGTTCCTGGCTCACAAAGGGTGCTTCAGAAACAACAAGGTATTTGTGATCCTTATTTCATCTCCAAAGTATTATTTAAGTAGGTGCTTTTCCTATTTATATCCTCTTGTAATGTCCATGTGTAAACTGCTGCAAATACATTTTTTCACTGCCCAAATGTAAACTGCTCCAAATAATACCAAAAAGTGTTTTATTTTTAATGCCATGTTAAAAGGCACTTATAAAAAAGAAAAAATTCAGTGGATCTCCATCAAACACAAGGATTTCTTTTTCTGGAAGCTGTGACAAGCCTTGTTGTTGCAACAGAACTTTGATTTAATTCTGCTGCTCTACTTTGAGATTCACTCAAACCATTAAAAAAAAATGCAGGTGCTGGCTGTTCCTTTTCAGCTCAGTTTTTAGTAGTTTTAAGTTTTCACTCTTGCCTGTAAATCGACTTTGCCCTCACTCAGTCCTCTCCTAACGCTCTATGTGTAAATATATATTGTTACATATATATATATATATATATATATATATATATATATATATTGTTACATATATAGATATATATTGTTAGTGTAAATGATCTATTTCTGCCTGTTTGGCTGCCTGTTTGTTTGACTATGCATTTTTTGCATGTGTTTGAGAGAGTTATGGCCTTTAGAACTGTGTCCTTTGTTACTATTTATTTTTTACTGATTTTTAGTTGTGTGTGTTTATTATCTGTCTATTCTCATCATTTAGCAGAATTTCAGAGGGGTGTATATGTAACTGCAATAATTATTGATTGTAATGATGTTAAATGCCTGCTAAATGTGTTTGGCACCAACTGTTGGTCGGCCAAGAGAGCCTATTCCCCGCATGCTCATAGGACATAGCTCTTGTTCTTCTAAGTTCTTGTAAGTTGCAGAGCGAAGAACGTGTGTGATTTTTATAGCGCTTTCTAAACTCGTTACAGGTAGATTTAATATGTTGAATGTGTTGTGCGATGTTAATTGTTCTCTCATTTGTAAGTCACTTTTGATAAAAGCGTCTGCTAAATGACTAAATGTAAATGTAACAGATACGCCATGCTCATATGATATTTCATGCTCGTCCCGTTATTGTATTGTTATTG